>JAQHUG010000386.1:511336-534393 GCA_028555095.1 Dicrostonyx torquatus | reverse complement strand
TGTGTGTGTGTGTGTGTGTGTGTGTGTGTGTGTGGTGCATTCCTATAATCATAAGGGCCTGTTTCTGAGCTGCTGGGAAGCTAACTCTAGGCAGTGTCAGGGTAATTATCCAAGCTGCCTGAACTTTATCCACAGCCTGACAAGGTACACTCCTGGGACTTGTCACTGTGGTTAGTCGGGGGGCGGGGACCTGACATAAGGCTGATTAGGGAGTGTTTTACACAGCAAGAATCTCTCTGATCTTTAGCCGAGGGGCCACCCTCCCACCCTCCCATCTCATAGGAGAGATGCCTGCAAGGCTGAGAATAAAGAGCTATTGGTCCAGCCCCCTTGTTTTCAGATGAGTCATTCCGAGCACCCCCATGCTTTCTCCAAGGCCATGCATGCATGGAGAGTTTGTCCAGGAGAGGGACTGCTTGACAGATCCTCGCAATTCTGCAGCAGACATTTCTCCATTACCCCAAACTCACTATTTCCAGTCTGAGAGACTTAAACTTCACATTTGATTCACAATTACCAAGGGAGCTTGAAAAACACAGATGCTGATTCGCGGGTCTGTGTGGAATTAAGGCTCTCCATATCTCATAAATCCCAGGTGATGCCAGCCTTGGTTACTATCTCAGGAGCATAAAGGAGTGCCAGGCCCTTCCTCAGAGGCCACCTTCACTGCCAGAGGAGCTGCCAGTTCAAGCCTTAGTGTGCAGTGCACTGGCTCCACTTGGCCATGAAGCACTATGCTTGTGCAATGGGAGTGATTTGAGCCAAAAGGCTCACAGAAATCATAGTCTCCCTCTCCCTTGGGTACCTGAATGTTCTAGTACTGGTTAGATCTCTCATATTTCAGTAAGCTCATACAGTTCACTTCAATAAAACAAGGCTTTGTCAGGAAGCTCATGGGAACTCCTCTGAGCCATCCATTTCCCATCCTCTGCAAACTAACTCAGTTGTCAGTGAGCTGCCCAGCTTTCTGTCCTGCTAACAAAACATGGAGACAATTAACTTACAAAGAGCCAAGGCCCATTTTGGTGCACTGTCTCAGAGACTCCAGCCTTTGGTTGGCTCCGCGGCTTTTGGGCCCGTGGTAAGGCAGCACACTGGGATAGAAGTGGTGCCAGAGCAGGGCTCACCTCACACTGGGAAGCAATGAGAGGAAGAAAAGGCCAGGGCCCTCCTGTCTTCTTCATGGAAAACCACCAAGGATTTAATGACCTCTCACTAGGTCTGTTTCTTAAAGGTGCGACCATCTCCCAGCTGTGCCACATAAAGGACCAAGAGGCATGGGCCTCTGGGGGACGTTTAAGATTTAAACTGCATTATCTGTCCATCCTAGCAAATAAATAGCCTAAACCAACTGTCACTCAAGTTCCTACAAGGTGGTGTGACCTTCAGAGTCCGATGCCTATTAGAACCAGAAACTTATCCATTAGCTTTTCACTTGAACTTCTGGGAGCAGAGAACTCACTGTAGACAGACAGCTTGTATACTGTTTCCCTTCTCCTCTGGGGAGAAGAAACCCTCACAGTCAAGCAGGAAGGTCTGATCATGCAGCCATTCTGGCACCCTACCCCCACCATGTATCTACAGCATTAGGGTGCTGTGGAACCCGAGTTGAAATGTATATCTGCGCCTTTGGAATTGGAAATAACATACGCACAAAATGGTGGCATTTGGGCCTCTCACTCCAAATGGCAAACCAAACACATAGGAGAAAAATGGAGGTTTTCATATTTCATTTGCTGGAGTCATTCCATGATCCTGGTCCCCAGCAGTGAGCATCCTAGCATCTTCAGCAAGGCTGTGTGGGCGTCTGAGCGGAAGACTGAAGAGCTGACCCTCATTGCCTCTGCGGTAGGTTCTTGGATCTGGTACTCAATTTCAACCTGATTTTCATTATCATTACACTTACATTCTAAATTCCTCAGGTGAAAGGACCCTCCAGAGTTCTCTCACTCTTCTGTGTGTGTGCTCACGTGCATGCGTGTGCCAGATCTCGTGAGCTGTCTTTTCCTACGGAGCTGTCTTCCTGGCTCTCACTCTTTTCCTTCCCGTCTTTCTGTTTGTGAACACATGCAGCTCAGCAGTTTGCGTACAGAAGACAGAATTCACCAGAAGCCAATCATGGTATTCTGACCTCAGACTTGCAGCTTCTGTTCCATGGAAAACATGTTTCTGGTGTCTATCAGCTTTCCTGTGTAAGGTGCTTGTTTTAGTGTCTGAATGGACTCAAATAGTGGGATGCTTCAGACAGCCCTCGACAGCTGGACTGAGCTGAGATGCGGGAGTCCAGGCCTGCAGCTCTCCCTAGCATTCTCTCTGTGTAAGGGTAATGCTTTCATTAAATAACTCTGTCTTTCTTAGGTTGGCAGGTGAGGACTAGCCTGGGAGCCCACGGAGTGCCTGTGGAGGGAGTGGACTAGCCTGGGAGCCCACGGAGTGCCTGTGGAGGAGCCAAACCCAGCAGGGTCTGCTTTACACAGACTGACTTAGCATTTAAATAGGCACAACCAACAGCTAAGGTTTGCCTTGGCCAGACACTGTGGTGTGGGAATCAGTTTACAGCGGGAACAGCACACAGCAGGCTCACAAAATGAGTGTGTGTGTGTGTGGGGGGGGAAGACCAGATAGAGATGTGCGGTGGCTCTGACCCACCTCTCGGTGACAAAGGCCTTCAGGTTTTGACTTTTGTTTCTTTTCCCAGTCACAGCTAGCAGTGCATTGGAGACCTGGAGCACTTGTTCTGAGTCCCATCTCTGTGCACCGTTGCCTGAGGACAAGTCCCCCGAGGCCACAGATCTGGATCTCAATTTGCCTGTCTGGGACACAGAGGAAGGAAACCGATTCCACACTTTCTGTGTTCTCATTCTGTGCAAAGAAGGAGCAGACAAGATCAGAGGCCTTCTTCTAAGGCTTTGCTCCTTCAGGGTCTGGTCGGAGAGAGATACTGATACCAGGTGGTCTCTGCCACCACCTCCTTAGGTATCAAAGCCAGGCCTGTGTGACAGGTCACACAGCTGGCCTTGTGTTCTGCACTTGAGGGCTCTTGAGTTTCTGCTCCCCAGAAAGATCAGTTTCTTGCCAATGTCATCACTTTTAGCCAGCAGAGACCTATCAGCAAGTCCATCAAATTCAGTCCCCTCCCTCCCCCTATACCCGCCTCAACTTTAAGTCTGGGCCCTGGGAACAGTGGAGAAACTTAATTCTCGAACACCTTAATTCAAAGAGCCACTGTTCTGCGAAAGTAATGCTGGACCCTGTGTTTCAGCAGCTTCCAGGTGGGTTTCCCACCCAGACATTGATAGGGCACTGAACGTGTTGAACTGGCTTCAACCACAGCTCAGTTTCAAAGAGTTGGCTGTGATCTCAGTGGGCCCTCCTCCTTTCCAGTCCTCTCCTGAGAGTCCAGGTCTGTCTTAGTTACTGGGAAGGCTGTCTCTGCATGTGGGTTTCACCCTCGGCTCCCCTCCCAGTGATGAGCTACTTCTTGTGGCAGGACGCCCACCACTTAAGGGAAACAGCCTCAGTTCTGGGAATGTCTTGCTTTGTCCTCCCAGTTCCTGCCAGGATTGATACAGAGGGACACCAGCACTTCCACAAGAACGGAGTAAACAGGAAGCCTTATGCGACCTTCTCATGCTCCTGTGCCACCTCAGACAGGTCATCCATCCCTACTGGAGCTCAGAACTTCCCTGGGTTAAGCAGAGCAGGTCTGGAATAAACATATTTTGTGAAGTACTTCACCACACAGCTCAGGAGTCTGTTTCACAGAAAGGGCTGGGGACATTTACTGCTTCCCGTCCTTGCCACTGAGAAATTAGCAGGCACAGATTGTCAAAACCCAGCCTGGTCTTTGTAATTACAAATGTGCACACATCCCACCGAGCATCATTTTCAAAAGGCATATTAAGCAGCAGAGACCACAGGGGGGACCCGTGTAAACAGGCTTCCTCAGATCCTGGCAGAGAAAGCTTGGAGAATGCAGTTGTCCCCAGGAGTTGTTGGCTGTTCCTACTCTTCCACCCCCGCCTGCCTCCCTCCCTGCCCAGCAACCGAGTGTTCAATGCCTGGGGATAGGGTTGCAGATCCCAGCCAGGAAGCATGATGACAAGACTGCTCCGGAGTCCACGCTACAACCGCCTTGAAGATCCCAATGTTTTCAGGTTTGATGCTTTCCTGAATCTCATCCTATAGCCCTCCTCTAACAACCATGGGTGGTCCCCCATGTTCTCTGATGCTATCCTTACAGCAGTCCATACAGAATGTTGTCTTTGTTCAACTCTAAGGGTGCTGCAGTTCCGTGAGAGACAGGTATTGGGTGAGAGCCACACTTGAGACTGAGGTTTATGTTGGGATTTGAGGTCATATGTTCAAAGTTCTCGCTAGTCCCCACCATTCCCCATTCTGTCTGGTATACAGTCAAGACCCTAATGTAGTAAACAGCAAAAACATGAGTCAAGAGTCCTGTGCTGGACATCCCTGGCTCTCACCCTTGGCTATAGTGACTGGATCTTTGTGTGTGTCAGCAAGAACGGGAGGACATTGAACTCAGCATAAAGCTTTGGTGGTGAGAGACAAGAGAGGCACCCTGTGCTTCCCTGAGAAGTGGGAGGGGGTGTTTCTGTTGCTTCTGATGGCAACTTCCCACATAGGCAGCTTGATGACTTCACCTTCCTAAACACAAGTGGAGGATCTCAGTGGGGAAGAGGGCTGCCGCCTAGCATCCCAGGTACAGCAGCACCACCTTCACTGCCACTGGAGCAAGAGAAGGAGAATATAATTCATATCTGGAGTGCTTAATGAAAGGCTTCCTCGCTGACGGACGGGAGCGTGAAGATTAATTCTGAAGCAGGGATAGATGTTATTTAGGAAAGGAAGGGCATTCAAGACAGAGACAAGGTGGAAGACAGCATCGATCATTTCACTGGCGATAAATGCTTGAATCTGGCAGCAGTACAAAATGAAAGAGTTGGGGGAGGCCGACCAGGAGAGGAGGGGCAGGCAGACCAGATCACCAGCTCGTGAGCCAGGCTGAGTCTCAGTTTGACCCGTAAGCAGGGAGGACTAAGGGGAGAGTTGTCGTTGCTGTCGGCTGCCATTGCTCGTGCACAGACATACGCACACGTGAGTGGGCAGAAGGTGCTGCGGTGTCTGTGTGGACGTCCCAAGACACCTTTGGAGAGTAAGTTCTCTCCTTCTACTGTGGGTTCCGGGGACAACCCCCAGGTTATCAGGCTTGTGTAACAAGTTCTTTCACACATTGAGCTGTCTCACTTGCCCATAAGAGTTCTCAACAGAGCCGGGTCCTCGGAAGATTGCTCTGTGAACAGGTGGGAGGTATTAGTCCCTGTATAGGCTCTAAGAATCAGTTTTGGTTCTGGACAAAAATGGGGCCCCTCTAATGAAGTTCTCGTTGTAAACTGGTCACCCACTCGAGGTACTGGGGTCCCCAAACCAAATGCAGCTATTTTGAAGGCATGTGGTCAGAAGACTAGCCTGTCTTCCTGGAAAGCTACAGTAATAAAATGCCAATTGGAGACACCTGGGTCCAGTAGCTCTTTGGTTTTCTGTCTAGTGGTAAAATCCCCAACAGGTGTGGTGGTGATGATGGTGGTGATGGTGGTGGTGATGGTGGTGGTGATGGTGGTGGTGATGATGGTGGTGATGGTGGTGGTGATGGTGGTGGTGATGGTGGTGGTGATGCAGTTAAGAGCACTAACTGTTCTTCCAGAGGACCTGGGTTCAATACCCAGCACCAACATGATGAATCACAACCATCAGTAACTCCAGTTCTAGAGGATCTGATGCCCTCTTCTGGCCTTGATAGGTACTTCACCCATGTGGTGCTCATACATACATGCAGGCAAAATACTTGTACTCATAAAATAAAAATAAACATAAAAAATTTAATTTTTAAAAATCCCAACAAGGGAGACCAAGGTTTTCAGAAATATCTGCCCAAGTCCACTGGGATTCTGGGGGATCAGCAAGTTCTTCCTCAGGAAGGCAGTCAGTGGGGGTGTTACAGACCATTTCAGTGGTGAAATATGGGGTGTCTCGTAAGGAGACTTGCTCCTCTTTTTGCTGCAACGTGGAGGACACTACACACATTAACGATTAAGTGGAAGGGTGGCATTGGGGTAACTGCATAGGAAAGACACAAAACCCCTAAAACAGTTGGTTTCTAGATGTGATTGTGTTCGTAGAGCTAATGGCAAGCTTCCTTTAATCAGGTGACCACACTGCAGCATTCTGATACACGGGTTAGAACACTGCAGCACTGCTGGGCGGTAGGAGTTTTGCAGCCCTGGGCTTATCCTAAGGACCACCTTTGTACAATAGTCTGTCATTGACTGGTAGGTGGGTGTGTCCTATGGGATGCTGTATATGGAAGGTATGTGGCCTCCAATTTTGACTTTGGGATCCCAATTCCTGGCATCTTCACTTATAATGGAGTTCCCAACTTCAGGCTTATCTTTGTGACCAATGGCATCCAACACAAGTGGGGGCTTGTCACTTCTCTGAACAAGGTGTTTTCTGTTTGTCTCAGACCCTTTGTTCAGGGGCAGTAGGCTGCCAGAAAAGAACAATGCTATGTAGTGCTGGAATTATGAAGAATGGCAGCTGCCCTCACAGGAGCATAGTCTCCCAAGCAAGCTTTCAATTGATTGACACCTCGGCCTGCAAGTGACTGCAGCTTCACAAGGACGTGACCTGGAATAGCCCAACACAACCACCCCAGACTCCTTCCTCTTGGACCCTATGGTCCTGAGCTCCCAATTCTCAGGGTAACCTCTTCGGTGTCTGTGGGTGGGAAACAGGCTTTGGGAGAGTTCTCACTGTGAAGAACCAACAATCCAGAAGAGAGGTGTGGGTCAGGCCCAGCCCAAACATGCAATGGTGGCCAAGCCTCTGGACCTCAGTGACCGAATCTTTCCATTTGTGAGATGATGGAGCCACCATGCCTGCCTGTGTTGCAAGGTTTAGGTCAGTGAACGGGGCAGTGTGGGAGGCACCAGGTTACCATAGTATTTTGCTCAATGCTGGTCTCAACACCACCACTCTGCTACAGTCTCCTCTTCCAGTTACAGCCAGTTTAGGTCCCCCCACGTTCCCTGCTCCAGGCTTCCCTGCCCCACCCTCTTCCAGAAGAAGTGGCTGCTTCTTCTGGAAACTGCTCATCTCTCTACCTGTTACGCTTATCCACCCAGGTCATGGCAGTTCCAAAGGCACTCCTCTGCCCTTCGGTTTCTTTGTTAGGTCTCATTGTCATTCTTCTGGGGTCCTTATGTGCTCAAGGGTTCACATTCAGTGGGCATTCAGGATATGCTGTGAGGGAATAGGAATGCTCTTGGCCTTGTCCCAGGAGGCCTTGTGAGAGTGGGGGTAGTCTGATCCCTGGCAGTTAAGGCAACTGCCAGTCAAGTCCTTACTCCATTGTGGTTTTCCCTGTTTTCTTTGGCCACCACAGGTGGCTCTTACTATCCCGTTCCCTCCGCAATACTGTCTTCTCTTTTCTGTTTTATCTCTTCATGATTCCTCTATGCCTTTAGTCCTGTATTTTGAATGAAAGGCAGGTGTCTGTAATCATGCAATGGTGACTGCGGTTGGTGTGACTTCACTGTCCACGCAATGGTGACTGTGGTTGGTGTGACTTCACCGTCCACGCAATGGTGACTGTGGTTGGTGTGACTTCACCGTCCACGCAATGGTGACTGTGGTTGGTGTGACTTCACCGTCCACGCAATGGTGACTGTGGTTGGTGTGACTTCACCGTCCACGCAATGGTGACTGTGGTTGGTGTGACTTCACCGTCCACGCAATGGTGACTGTGGTTGGTGTGACTTCACCGTCCACGCAATGGTGACTGTGGTTGGTGTGACTTCACCGTCCACGCAATGGTGACTGTGGTTGGTGTGACTTCACCGTCCACGCAATGGTGACTGTGGTTGGTGTGACTTCACCGTCCACGCAATGGTGACTGTGGTTGGTGTGACTTCACCTCTTGGTTTGGGCCCTGTCTTCGCACTCTCAACTTCTCACAGTCAGAAACAGTGCAGACTTAGACCTCCAAGTCCCTACACATCCAAAAACGACTTTATTTCAAAGACAGGAAGCCCCAGCACTAGAGACCCAGCGTCAAGCACACCCCTGTCTACTCTACTGCAGGTCCACTATAACTAGAAAGCCAGAGATGGCCCAGCTGGGACTTGAGCCTAGGTACTGTCCCTCATTTACCACAGACCAAGAACGGACTCCCTACTCCCTGTGGCCCCCAGTTCCTCATTTGTACTGTAGAGGCCACCCTTAAATGATGAGTGTACAAAGCACCACTTGGGTACTACTCTGAGACAAGCATCATGTGTCCACCTGTGGGGCGTGGGGAGGCTGGCATTTCTGCTCTGCTTTCCAGGGGCTCTTGCATTTAAGGAGGCAGGCCTGTTATCAGACTATGGTGGCTGCACTCAGATAGATAAATGGGAAGTGGAGAAGGAAGAAGGGAGCGGCTGCCAATCAAAGCTAGGTGCACCTGCAAGGCTTCCAGAGAAGGTACACCAGCACTGAATGAAGTCTTAAAAGTGAGAAAGAGGACATAGAGGATGGTAGCCCAGGCCCGGGGCTGGGGTCAGCATGACAGACGCGGATGTTGGTGGGCACCAGGCTGCAGGTGCGCTCCGCAGAAGCTGGAGTGGAGACAGCATGCAGTTTGGTAGCGTGAACACTACATACCAGGAGTGACTGGGGAGCCAGATGCTCTCAGAGCAACATGCGTGAGTGTGAGAGGACACTGTGGACTCCAGACTGTGCACAAGTGTGGAGCACATCCATACTCACTCTCCTTTCCAGCTGCCAGAGCCCATTTTTGCACAGAAATCCTGCTGAAGCCAGCACCTTTTTCTTTCTTAAGCGGTCCTCCTCTCTACGCTCGCGGAGCACAATCAAGCACATGCGCATTCTCGTATTGTTGAATAATCAGATGATCGGTGATTTTGTTTTTAATTTCCCTTTCTTTAGCCAGTTGCTCTTCTGCTGATTTCATGTTTCAGGAGCGTGAGCACAGCGGCTCCATGTTTTCAGGAATAAATCGGAGGCCCTCACTTAATTCCATTATCCCAGAAACGAGCTCCGTGTCTCCCTCCATACAATCCTGCAATCCAATCATCTGCGACAGGAGCTGAGGAAGGAAATTACTTCGCCATTCTCTGGCTTTTTCCCTAAGTAGTGGCATTTGAGAAAATGAACTGCGTTGGGCTTGATATTCAGGGCCCAGTCCCCAGACAGAGTAGGAACTGAAATGGGAGATGTGCTTACAGAACAGACCTCGCTGCATCTTCCTCCAGCCCCAGTGAATGTCACTGCAGATGAAATGATACGTTTTGTTATTACCTTAAATAATCCCACGAAGTCAAGTTCATCAGGCACCCTGTTCAGAACCACAGTAAGAACTTCACTTTCTCAGGGCAGAAAGGCACGGAACTAGGCAGCCTCGGCCTTGGATTCTAGCACCATTGCCTGAGTTCCGACTGCACAGGGCAGGAGCTTGGGCATAGGCTTCCAGGCTGCAGGGATGGAGCAGTGACTGACAGCAAGAGGACTGGTCTTGCAGGTAAACAATAGATGTGTGGCCCAGTTCTGGTGCTCACTAACTGCAGGAATTAACAGTTTACTTATCTTCTGGGCCTTGGTTCTTCTATTTTGTTAAATGGGATGCGAAACCTCTATTTTGCTGGATTATCACAGAAAGGATGAGGTAGTACCCAGTGTGTGTGTGTGTGTGTGTGTGTGTGTGTGTGTGTGTGTGTGTGTGTGTCTGTGCGCAGCTGCTGTATACTGTTTCTGTACCAAGCAAAGATGTCCAGACAAGGGGAAGTAGACCAGCACCTTGTTTTGCTTATCTAGTTTACAGGTCCATACTAGGAAGGCCTTAAAAAATGCAGTCACCCAGAGAAGAGCTTTGGAAGATTCATCAGAGCAAGTGGGGAGAGAGAGGGAGAGGGAGGAGAGAGGTAGGGAACTTTTATAAAATTGCAGGACCATGAGCCACTGGGAGATGGCTTCCAACACCCCTTCCCCTGCCCATCCTTCTGACAAAGTCTTCCCTCTGGTGTATCTGACGAGCAGAGATGAAGCAGTCCACACACCTTCCAATGTCTCTGTAAAGGGTTATCTTACGTGAGAGTTGAAGTCTTCCATCACACACTTCCCGTCTTGTGTACCTGCGGGTCCTTTAAGAGCAAGCTAGTCGGTAACCATTATGGTTTTGCTGGCTACTTTAATATATTTTTGGTTACTTTAGGATGCTACTGAAAAGAAATCTCTGACTTAAAACGGCAGATATAAATAGCCACTGGAGAGAGTCTACTGATTACTTCTTTTTTTATTTTTTTATTTTATTTTTTTTATTTTAAAAATTTACACTTCCTCCCCTTTTCCCAATCTCCTCCTACTCCCCCACTACTCCTCCTCCCTCCCCCTGCTTCCTTAAGAGAGGGCAGGGTACCCTGCCCTGTGGAAAGTCCAAGGCCCTCCCCCCTCCATCCCGGCCCAGGAAGGTGTGCATCCAAATAGACTGGGTTCCCAAAAAGCCAATACATGCAGAGGAGATAGGTCCCAATGCCATTATCGATGGCTTCTCAGTCTGCCCCCATTGGCAGCCACATTCAGAGAGTCCGGTTTGATCATATGCTCATTCAGTCCTAGTTCAGCTGGATTTGATGAGGACCCATTAGATCAGACACACTGTCTCAGTGGGTGGACCAGCCCCTCACGGTCCTGACTTCCTTGCTCATCTTCTCCCACCTTCTGCTCTTTGACTGGACCTTGGGAGCTCAGTCCATTGCTCTGATGTGAATGAGGGTCTCTGTCTCTATCTCCATCCATTAGATGAGATTTCTATGGTGATGATCAAGATAGTCATCAATGTGATTATATGCTCTCGCCATTAACAAAGGACATTAAGCTTATAGCTCACAAGCCTAGAGAAGCTAAATAGCAAGGTGAGCCCAAAGAAAAATACATATAGATCCTCCTGGAAATTGGAAGCAAACAACATCGCTGGGCAAAAGTTGGAAGCATGTGGGTGGGGATAGGGGTGGGGGTAGAGGTGGGGGGTAAGGGAAGGGGAGAGGGGGAAAGAGAAGGGAGAAGGGAAGAACTGGGGGGAGTGGGAGGGTGGAGATGGAGGAAGGATGGATATTGGAGATGGGAATAAGATATCTACATTAAGGGAGTCATTTTAGGATTGGCATGAGACTTGGGTCTAGAGGGGATCCCAGGTGTCCACAGGGATGTCCCTAGCTAGGTACTTGGGCAGCAGAGGAAAGGGTGCCTGATTACTTCTTAAGCATCTCCTTGCTACAGCCAGAGAAGAGATGCATTTCAAAGTGGGGACAGTGCATGCCTGAAACCTTTATGCCAAGAGGCCGAGAAAGGGAGATCTTGAGGGAGTTGTAGGCCGGCCTGAATTAGGGAGATCAACTTCCAGTTAGGTAGATGTTTTCCTGTCTGTCAGCCTTTCTACACTTTGCAGACCCTTCATAGGTAAGGGCTGATGCTGGTTGTGAGCTCATTCAGGGGAAATGGGTAGCTTTGGCATTAGTCCTGGAGTTGGTGGCTGTGGGCAAGCCTGTCCTCACTGCCAGTTCTCCACTCACTCATCCACAGAATGGAACACCAGTCAGCGGGCTGGCTGGAGATGGAGAAGGGAATACCCTTGGGTATTCTCAGTCCATGGCTCTCTAGCATGGGCCTCGGGCGGCTTGAGGTATATTGGTAAACAGCAGAGCTGGGAAAGACCCCAAAGAATACATGAATGAGTGAGGCAGAGAGATCAGTCCCGGAAGCCAGAGCTCTGGGCAAAGGTTTGACTACAGATCCCTCCAAAGCAAACCAAGAGAGCCGGAGAGCCTGGGGCACTTCCATCTGTATTTCACAGGAGCCTGTGGTGCCCACAGTGTCCACTGCTTTTACTAGGGCCTAGGGTGGGTGGAAGGGCCTGGTCGGTGGCCACAGAGAGCTGTTGTCTCCAGGGGGTCTGGCTGGCCCCCATCCTGAGGATTACCGTAACTTTTTAATTAAGGCAAGGTTTGCAAGCCTTTGGCCTTTTGATGTGGCAGCTGCAGCTGGGAAGCAGGCCTGTGTCTGAAACTTTACTGCCCAGTGGCTCGGGAGCCCGCCACCCACACGTCAGAGCCCACACCCCATAAACAGCCCAGATCATGTGTCTTTGAGCCAGGGTGGGTGAGAAAGGGTCTAGGACCACCATGACGGAGACTACCACCCTTGCTGAGAGTTCCCTGGGGGTCTGACCCACCGCCAAGGACCCCCACGGAAATATGAAATGTCTTGAGATATGGTAGCAGAGCGAGTGTGGTGCTCTTTGCTACTTGGGACAGTTTTCTTTCTTGGTCTCAGTGCTCTGGAACATCTAGGAAGATGAAAATGGAAGGATTCAGAGCCAGAAAGAACGTCCCCATGAGGCTTCCTATTTGGATGCGGTTTATCTTCCCATTGTAGGCATGTCTGCCTCAGTGAGACTTGAGAGGGCAAAGACTTTTCTCACTCATTTTGGGGTCTCAGAGTCCCACCTGGGTTAGGCTAGTGGTTCACATGTTAACAGATCTGAAACCTGTACTTTAGGGACAGTGACAAAGTGAATCAGTGTGTGGCTCTATTTTTTTTTTTTTAGCCCATATCTATTTATTGAACCCAGGTTTATGGAGCAGGTATCTGTCCCGAGAAAGGACTCAGCAGTCAACAGTAGCCCCTGCTCTTGGCCTTCACATTCTAGTAGGTCTGGACTTTACGGAGACCATGGGGTCCACCAGTGACTGACTGAGACATGGATGGGGTTCCATAGGAGCAGTATAGCTCAAGCTTTATTCTAGAAGAGACCCCTAACAAATGTCTGAGATCAGAGCCCAAATCAGCCAGATGCAAGTGGGGTGCTTGTTTCACACTCCAAACCTTTATGGGAAAACCTCCTACACATGCTGAATTCTGTGCCACATCACATATAGGCAAATCTTTATTGTACAGCAATGCTACAGGTAACCTAGTATATATGAGTTTTAAAGTTTTTACCTCTTTACTCCCATACCCGTGTATTTCCCTCAGCATACAAATGGGAACTCAGTGACTCATATTCATAGGACACGTTCAGAACTCATGCAGACCCCAGCCCCACAATATCTTCCAGGACACACACCATGGATTCACTTTATCTTCTTTTTGAAATGAGTTATGTCGCAAACAAAATTAAAAAGTTAACAAATTAGATATAATGGCTCATACTTAAAATTCTAGCACGCGGGAAGCAGGAGTACAAGGATTGGGAGTCTGAGGTCAGCCTGGGCTGTGTAGTGAGATTCTATCTAAAAAAACAAACAAACAAGCAAAATAAACAAAACAACAACAACAAAAACACTCACCAACCAACCAAATGACAGCAACGAGATAAACGCCAACCTGGGAAAGAGCAATAGAAAGTTACGTTGTCGTGATCTCCCTAATACATGTCTTACAGTGCACGGAGGGAAAGCCCAGAAACTGAATGCTATGTTCAGCCCTGCAGTGGGAGGACATGGAATTGCTGTTAGCCAGGTGCGATGTGCTGAAGCTGATTCCTAGGAAGATAAACACAAATGTAGAGCAGGCTGAGACACTAATGTTTACCTATCAGATGGACAGAGATCTTAATGGTGGCTGCTGCACGGTGTGGGAAAGCAATAGAAAGGGCCATGTTTATGTGTTGCCTCTGCTTGGGAGACAGCATGGTCCAAGCTCCAGTGATGGTGATTGGGCAATATTATGGAGAACATGCATTCACAGACACCATTCTTTTATTAGGTTGGCAGCTGCTTCCTGGCCATTCACACAAATACATGTATTAAGCACTGGGTACATACTACAAGAAAATGTGTTACATATATATGCACAGGGTTGTCCCCAAGGAGCTTTTGACGCTGGCATCAGAGATATGACACGATAAAAATAATATCGTATGTGTCTTATTGATCAGGAAGTTGCCCCCACCAAAAACTAGACACTGAGCGTTCTGCCAAGGGATACATTTGGATTTCCGTTTTCCAGTTCATAATGTTGAAGCAGGTATGCCCCAGTTCATCCATAAAGTAACTCCAAAGCTAGAAGCAGCTGGGTTTCCATACTTTCTACAGAGACCAAACAACCTGTATGGAGACCAGTGTGATCTCTGGCCCTGCCTGGCAGTACAAAAGGGCCTCAGAAAGAAAGGGATGAAGAGAATAACAGCCAGAGTCAGGGTGGGGGATGGGAGCTCGGTCTGGAGACTAGAAACATCGTGTGTCATTCCTACCTGGGCTCAAGGCTAGGATCCATCACTTGCCATTGGTGTGACCCTGGATGAATCATCTGTCCTCTCTGAACTCTAGAGCTCCCCTCCATTCTGCCTCAGCAATGTGGAAGCTGATTGAGAAGACACCTGTAAGTATGCTGACACATCATCTGTGGTCAGTAAACAGCGGGGTTGAAGAAGGAAGAAGAGGAAAAAAGAGGAGGATGGATGATTAAGATGCAGACGAGGCTGCAGAAATGACTCAGTGATTAAAAGCACTGGATATTCTTGGAGAGAACCCTGATTTATTTGTCAACATCCACATGGTAGGTCACAACCGGTTCTAACGCCAGTTCCAGAGGATCTGATGCCACCTTCTGGTCTCAATGGGAACTACATTCACATGATATATATACATACATACATACATACATACACACATACATACATACACATACATGAAGGCAAACACTTATATACATAAAAATAAAGCTTAAAAAAGAATATAGAGGAAGGATGAGAGGCTGCTGCTGATGACAAGAGCCGAGGAAGGGGAAGAAAATTATGAAGATGAAGAAAGAAAAGATGATAGAGAAAAGAGAGGGAAAAAGAAACAGTGAAGGAAGGGGAAAAAAGATGAAGAAGAGGGAGAAGAGAAGAAAGAAACTAAGGAGAATAAATAAAAGGAGACAAGGGTGGAAGTGAGGGGCATAATTGCTCTAGTAAGCCCTGACCCTTCTGCCTGCCTCTAGCTCAGTAGCTCTCTCAGTCTGGGGCTGTACTTTGGTAACACACTGCACCTTTATCTCCTGCCTCCTACAATCAACAGTTGTGCTATTTACGGAGGAAATGACATCATTGTTGGGTGGAAGTCTTTTTCTCCAGAACTCCCCACGGAGGGCTAAGCACAAAGGGGTTTGGGGCAATTTCTGGTCTATTCTCTAGCATCTCACTTTGTCTGTGAACCTCTCTGCCGAGAGGTGAACCTGGAGCTCCCACGCTGAGCCCAGATAACTCTTTCCCCCTCTCTGCTGTGGAAATGACCGAATCTGAGCTCTTGTGCTCTGTGTAAAACCTAATACAATCAGGCAAGTATTCAAGACTCATAATAAATAATTGCCCTGTGGCCGGTGCAATGGATCCCCATGCACCCACAATGGGCTTGTTTTTCATTCATGGAACAAATAAACAGCACAGCTGCAGGGGTCCTCCTGCCAACACAACAGCGGCCTCCCACTTGGCTGTGGGATAGGTTGCTGAGAACCCAATTGATAACATGTGGGGTGGCAAATGGACCAGGGCTCACCCCAATTGCTGCTCACATTGTTGGAAGTATTAGCATCTCCCCACTGGATTCTCCTAGCCTGAATTCCTCCTTTGTAGTGGGTGGGTCTAGAGCAGGTTACCGTGTTCCATGTGGAACCCCAGTATTCACTGACTTCTCTTTCCCCTGGCACCCTTTCTCCATACCCATTACCACCTTTGGTACCTCCCCCTCTGCACTCCTCTCTTTCTTTCTCTCTGCTTTCATCTTTACTAGACCATCAGCACCTCCTACACGAGGCTTGTACCTGGTGGTAGTGTTTGTGCTGGTATCAAGGCTCTATGTACCAAGTAATGTCTGTCCACAGAATGGGAAATGCAGTGGAGAAACACCTATCTAGTCCTTTTTTTCCCTCCAAGGTTGAGTCTAATAAATCTCAATTCAGTTCTCCCAAGGATTAGAGAACAAGCTGCCTTGTCTGGCTCTTCTGAGTGGAGTCGTAGGACACAGAGCCCAAGGCTTGTCTAGTGGTGTCAATCACAGCACGTGATAACTCATATGGGGGCATATTGTTGATTCTGAGGCCTACTAGTTCTGCAGCTTTGCCTAGCTCTAAGGCCAAACAAGCCAGCCAATCGGATTCTCTCTCCTCAGAAATGGAATGCCCTTGTTAAGAGCACAAGGGGAGAATCCAAGTGACCGCATGGTGGCACTTGGAGAGGACTGCCCCTGGGGTCTTCCATGCCTACTCTGGTCCTGCTGCCTGACCTTTGTGAGATTGGAAAGGCAGCTCTTAGCTCTTAGTTCCCCTTTATACTTCAATTGACTGTGCCTGGCTTCTGTAAATTAGTACTGTATCCTTTAAGTGCCAACTTAACACAGTCTAGAGTCACCTGAGAAGGGAAACCTTATTGAGATCAGATTGGTCTATAGGCCTGTCTGTAGGGAATTGTCTAGATTGTTAATTGATGTAGGGGGCACAGCCCACTGTGGACATCATTATTATCTGGGAAGGCATTACGGGCTTTAGAAGAAAATTAGCTAAGTGTTATCCTATGGATGAGGTAGCCGTCAGTGTTCTTCCATGGTTTTACTCCAAGTTCCTGACTGACTTTTACCTGGACTGTAAGATGAAATTAACCCTTTACTAAGTTGCTCTTGGTCAGAGTGGGGTTTTTTTTTCCACAGTTACCTAGGTAAAACCAGAATAGGGCATCACACCTTAAACCAGATGTTTTCATTAGGGTTTCCATTGCTATGGAGAGACACAAGACCATAGCAACCCTCATAAAGGAAAACATTTCATTGGGGTGGCTTGCTTACAAGAGGTTCGGCCCACTATCATCAGGCAGGAAAGCACAATAGCATGCAGCAGACATGGTGCTAGAGAAGGAGCTGAGAGTTCTTACATCTTGACTCACAGGCAACAGGAAGTGGTCTGAGACACCAAATGTGGCTTGCACATATATGAGACCTCAAAGCCTTACCTCCCACCATGACGCACTTCCTCTAAGAAGGCCACACCTACTCCAAAAAAGCCACACCTCCTAACAGTGTCACTCCCTGTGAGCTTATGGGGACCAATTACATTCAAAGTACCCATACCAGGTGAGCCCCAACCTGACACTACTGGCATTTTGTTCTTTATGGTTCTTTGCTGAGATCAATTCCTGTGACCAGTGCAGATGACTACAGTATGACCAGTACCTGATGCCTGAGGTAGCTGATGTTCTTCCCTTAGGGTTGCTCAAGGCTGACACTGTTTAACACTCAGGAATAGTCTCTGTTCTAGGCATTGCAAGCTGTTTATCTCCAGCCCTGGCCTCTCTACCAACTTCAGCCCCTTGGCTATGACAAATGTCTCCAAAGACTAAAAACATCCCCTTGGAAGGCAAAATCATGGTCACAATCTGACTTAGTGAGTGAGACGCAGTATTCCTGAGGGCTTGGTGGTCCAGAGTCTGGAATCCATAAGGAGGGGCCTCCGGTGTCTTCTTCCCTGGGTTTTCCCTTCACCTTCTGATTTCTCTGACCATCCTCCCTTCCCCACGTCTCTCTCACTGGATCAAGCCTGTACACGAGTAGGAATATCAGGAAAAACTGTCAATCTGTCTCAAATGGCATCAGAAGACCAGTGACCTCATCCCAATGCCTCCTTACTTACTGGAGAAGTTAAAACCTGCCAGCAGGACAAATTTGCCACTGACCAAAGAACACAAGCAAGAACCCAGACATGTGGAGTGGGGCTGCATATCAACATCTCTCCGATCATATTGGGTGGCATTCCCCAGACAAGAGGGTGATTGTTCCCTGGGAGACAGACCTGCCTTTCTTCTTTCAAGGACTCTTTCTGCTGTAATGACCCTTGCATCAGAATGGGTGGAGGAGCACAGTGAAATTATAAACCTGGGAAATAGACAGGTCCCAGGGCTGGCCTTTTAGATCCAACTGATTTCCTACTCTTTCTCACACTTAAATGGGAGCCTCTTGAAGGTTTGGTAAATCTCCAGTTGGTTCTTTGTTCCGAGGCAGTCTCCTTCATGTTCTGTTTTCTGAGACCAAGTAAGCATGGGTCTACCAAGGATACCTGACCAGTCCAGTTCCAAATGACTAGCTCTTAAAATCTCTGCTTCATCCCTGCCTTATCTTCTCTCAGACTGAAGGGGAGGAACAGGATGCAATGCTGCCAGCCAATTGAGACAATGCAGAGGGTTTCCCAGGGCCACCACAGGCTGCAAAGCTTGGAAACATCTCTTTCTTGGAAGGTTGTTTCTCCATTTATACACTAGTGTGAGAGTATCTCTGTGAGTCTTAAATTGATTTCCATTTCTCTTTGAGACTGAACCTGCCCCCAGGAACGTGTGCTTACCCAGACTCAGAGTTTCATAACACACAAGAAGGATTGCTGAGCCCTTGACCTGAAGTCCAAGGTGAGGGTACTGGGCCAAATGGCCTTTTCTGCTTCAGTGGCCCCACCTCATCAGATTAGCTCCAGGATGTGGCAGGCAGAAAGGGAATTTTGAAATCAAGCAGGCCTTGTTTGGGGTGGGTCCCCAGTTCTTTTCTTTTCTATTTTCAAGACAGGGTTTCTTTGTGAAACAGCTCTGGTTGTCCTGGAACTCACTTTGTAGACCAAACTGGCCTCGAACTCTCAGAAATCAGCCACCTGCCTCTGTCTCCTGAGTGCTGGGATTAAAGGAGTACATCACTGCTGCCCAGCTTGCCCACAGTTCTTTTGCTTACTAGTTCTGTAATATCAAGTGACTTTTGTTTCTTCAAAAAAAATATTTTTAGTATACAAAGATGGGTTTGACAAAAACATTTTCACAGGCATATCACTGTACCTTCATACCCCGCTGCCCTTCCTCTTTCTCCCCACACTGTCCCCTTCTCGCCAGACACTCTCCTTTTATTTTCCAGATTTATTTTTATTTTATGTGTGTGTTTGCCTGCATGTATATATACACCGTGTGAATGCCTGGGGCCAGCAGAGGCCAGAAGAGGGCATCAGATACCTGAAAACTGGACCTATAGCCAGTGGTAAGTTACTTTGAAAGTGATGAGAATCAAACCCAGGTCCCGTGTAACAAGAACCACTCTCCAGACCCAACACTTCCATCTTCTACTTTCAAGTCACATAAACACATACATGTACAACCTACACAAGTATGATTTCATAATCTTCCTAGTGCTCATCTGTACTTAACACAATAGGGAGATGACAATGGCATTCCTTCTTAGTATTAAAGGACACACCGTGTGAGTACCACACACCTAGAAAATCCTTGATTTCTTTTGGATTCTCTTGTTAGTAGTAGGCTTGTCTGAAACAGGAGCCATGAGCACATTGCTTTATTTTGTCATCTAAGTAGTTCTTAGACAAGGTATGGTTGTCACCTATTTTTCACAATAAGAAAAGCCATTAGAACTGATGGACAGAGGCATGAACTTCAATTGCAGGTGAATTTATGAGCTGAGTTGGCTTTGATTAAGAGACCTAACCTCTCTGGGCCTCGTTTATAAATGAGGATGCTTACACCTCTCTACAAACCCCTCTGGGAGAATTCCTTCTCAGCACCAAACACTGCAGCTCCGTCTACAGTGGGAGGTCAACAGCTGAGGCCTGGGGTGGGGTGGGGTGAGGCAGCTACAAGACAGGCCATTCAATTTTAATGTGTCTCTAACTCCTGTTTCTCATTGTGAAAGCAGGTGGAGCAGAGCAGAAAGTGCCAACAGATGCATAGAGTCAAAGGTGATTTCTGAGCTAAAAGGTGCTGCCTGTCACAGACTGTTTGCTTGGAGCCCCTGAGAAACACAGCACATAGTGAAATTTGTCTTCCTCTGTTTCGCAGAATGTCCAGCAGCCTCTCTGCGGTGAGGGGCCAATTTACCCATTTCTTGTTCAAGGCTCAATTTATTGGATGCTACAGGATATTGGCCAGAATTCTGGGTGAAACAGTAAATCCCTTAATCAAATTTCTAAATGATTGATAACAATGATTTAGGGAGACCGTGGCATCCACAGTGGTCTAATGAGATCCCCATGCTTTGGGAAATCTCCCTCAGATGCCTACATCCTACGTGTAAACCCCTCTGTCTTTATCAAGCTGAACTGCCAACTTGAACACATGCAAGTGAAGATTTAACAGGCTAAGGTGCGGCCATGCTCAGGACACTAAGTGGTAGCAACAGCAGATCAATGAAGAGCTAATGGAATATAACAAACCGAGCGTCCATTGCTGAAGTCCATGGTGGAGTGGAGAGAGAGCAGATATCATGGGAAGGATGCAGGGTGCAGGGGGCATCAGGCCTGAGCAGCAGGTGTGCTTCAGGCAGATGTCCTGGACTGTGCAGGCTCACCTGGTCAGGGAGTAGGTGTGCTGAAGCAGAAGGACTGCCAAGTGAGGAAAAAGTAATCAGGAATTGATTGGAAGACTAGACCAGGCTTTCAATAATAATAACAATAATAATAACATTTTAATGCACAATAAATAGCCAAATAATGAAAATAACCCAAATATCCATGATGGATGGAAGGATGTGATATAATAAGTCACATTATGAATATTAGTTAGCCATAAAAGAAAGGAAATTTTGCCATCATCTGCTGCATGGATGGGCCTTGAAGGCTTTATGCTGAGTGAATCAAGCCCAATACAGATAGCCAGACACAATTTGATCTTATTCCTTTGAGAGTCATGTGTAGTCAGTCACAGAGATGGACAGGATGACAGTAATTACCTGACCTCAGGAATACAGTGGGCAATGCTGTTCAATTGGTACAGAGTTTTTTTTGTTTTGTTTTGATTTTGAAGGGGGAAGATGGTAATGGCTAGAGATGGAGCACAGTGATGGTTTTACATCTCTGTGAAATGTACCTAACGCCACCAAGTCACACATAAAATGGTTACAATGGTCCACTTTGTGTCATATATATATGTGATATATATATCACTGCAACGAAAAAGTGATAGCATTTGTTCCATTCTGACATGGGTTTTCCCTGTCAGCTTCCAGCACTGGATTGTGAATAACTCTGGGAAGACTTTGTCCATGTATATCTCTCGCAAAGACAAAAGTTTCCAAAGTATCGTTGTGAACCCTTTCAAGAAGTCCACGAGGTAAAATGGCTTATATACCATTCCAAGGCAAGATGTGCCATTTGTTCTGAGGCCACAAAAACAACTATTGTGCTTGGGCTGGAATGGACATGTTGGGGCCACAGACTGTACTGCAGCCACTGTGTCCCGATGCCCACAGTGTAAAAGATGTGTTCTTGACAAGCAGAGCAGATTATCGATCTAATTAGCACCTCTGAGCATATAGCTCTTTACTATGTGGTGCGAGGTGCTGGGAGGGGGTCTAGATAAAACCTTTCTATCCTCCCTGCAGAGCTATGGCTTGCCTCAAGGAAAGGAATTTATGAAACTGAGCGTCCAATTGAAGCAGCCAGTGTTTGCATGGGACATCCATTCAAAAGCATGAATGAAAGGCAAAGTAACCTATTCAGATAGGGTATCTGGAGATACTTGCTCAAAGAAGAATGTATGGAGCCTGTCCCTTTGAGGAGAACAATGGGCAATATTGCTGCCAATGCTAAAATGCACTCCAAAGAAGGGGGCATTTGGACAACTCGAATGCTTCCCAGTATTTAATGGGTACCCTGGTAACATCACCAGTAGAAGAAATTCATGTGGTTGTTTGGTATCTGATAATCAAACACATCAGTCTTGGGAAAGGTCTATGTGGCTATGTTGCAAGCAACCAAAGCATCTTAATTCAAAATTGTGCACAGATCAGAGATTTTCTAGGATCCAAGATGGAGACTCGGCGTTTGATGTCCTCAGGTGCTACAAGTGTGTTGCTGGGGCCTGGGGTTCCGCTTCCTGAGTTTTGGTGTAACATCAAAGCAGAAGATCAACAGTGGTCTAGAAAGGTTTCTTTCTAAATTTGGAGGGACTTGGAAGGAAGGACAGATAGACAAATCCAGCTGTCTCCTACTGAGCCAGGTAATTGTGAAAGCCCCTATATTTCCCTTCTCTATAATTTTTCCCATTTTGAAATGTAGTTATTTTGAATAAAAAATACACATGCTAACATATAGTGAGTTGTGTATTAGATATATTGTTAAGTAAATATTTAACAATTCTGAGAACACATTATTTTTCTTATGAATAGATATAATCAATATGAGCAAAAGCTCTTTAAGGCTCCTCAGTAGGTTTCAGGAGTGAAGTCTAACTTGGAATCAAAGAGTCTGAGGTCCTCTTATGTAACACATGGTCTTCAGTACTTAACAAGGAAATACATGAGTGAATGAATGAATGCATGAACAATAATGTGAAGACATTGCTGGCAAAATATGGTTACAAGAACCTAGGAGAGGGTCAGAGGGTAAAGCAATTGACACAGCATGAGGATCTGAGTTCAGATCCCCAGAACCCACATAAAACTGGGCACATTAGCATGCACCTGCAATCCCAGGGTACCTAGGACTATATAATGGTGCAGACAGAAGAGTGTCTCAAAGTTCTCTGATCAGTTGGCCTGGTGTGCAGAGCAGTTACCCAAGAGATCCTGTCCCAAGCAAAGTGGAAGGCAAGGAAGGATACCAGAGACTGTTGTCTAACCTCTATGTGTGCTCAATGGCAAGCCCACGCTCTCTCTCACACACATACACATGCATACACCATACACACTCACCCATCTGGTCACACCATTCATGTTCAAATGTGAAGAGTATGGATGGTGTGTTAGTTCTGTGACTAATCCCTCACAGAGATAACCTGAAGAAGAAACGATGGATTCTGGTCCACTCTTTCAGAGGACTTCAGCCCATCGTGGTGAGGAAGTTGTGAAGGCTTCTCAAGTATGGCAGGCCAAGAAGTGGACATGGCGAAATGAGCTGGGGTAGGGCTATAAACTTCAAAAGGCCTATTTCTAGTGACCAGCTTCTAGCAGACAGGCCTTATCTCCCAAAGGTTC
>JAQHUG010000386.1:479491-504659 GCA_028555095.1 Dicrostonyx torquatus | reverse complement strand
CCTACTGTCCTCACCTCTGACCTAGTGGCCTGGATTCGCCTACTGTCCTCACCTCTGACCTGTGGCCTGGATTCGCCTACTGTCCTCACCTCTGAAGAACTCACAACACTATCAGTTCATCTCACCAGGTGAGTTTCCCCACTGAAGAGGTTAGAGTCCTCAGGGTCTTGTCACCACTTCAAAAGGTCTCACTCCTGAACATTGTTGCATCCGGAGCAACACCTTTCCTTAATGACCTGTTAGAGGCCATTTTGCACCCAAAAGATAGAACTGCCCCTTCTTGGGTTGGCCCGGAGAACCTTGAGCCCATAGATGTTTCCAGATGAAGAACCTCAGTTCCCCGCCACCCTCTTCCAACTCTCCCTTCTCCTGTGCCACAGAGCAGGAATACTTGACTGTTGTTCTCTGTCAAGTTCCAAGGAAGAGAGCTGTTTCTGGCTCACAGGGCCCTCAGAAAGTCATGCTGCATTAAAGCATTTGTCAAGTGGATGAATGAGCGCCCCAGAGGCTGCTTGACTGTCTGTGTATGGCTTCCTTTTGTGTCATTGTGACCACAGGGCCTGACAGAAATAACTTGAGGAAAGATTGACTCTGCCTCCCTTCTTGAGGTGTTCCAGTCTCTCATGCTGGAGAGGCCATGGTGGCGTAGGTGGTCGCAGCAAGAGTGTGTGCGGTCTCACGTGGCAGTGGGGGCAGGTAGTGGAGACAGTTGCAATGGGACCAGTGACTGGGGATAACCTCAAAGGCCCACCCTTAGGGCTTGCCTACTCCAGGCAGTTCTCAACCTGTAGGTCATGACTCCTTGTGGGGGAGGAGGTCATCAAACAGCCTTTCACTGGGGCCACCTAAGACCATCAGAAAACACAGATATTTTACATTAAGATTCATGACAGTAACCAAATTACAGTTATGAAGTAACAATGAAGATAGTTTTGTAGTTGGAGGCCACCACAGGGTGTATTAAAGAGTTACAGCGTTAGAAAGGTTGAGAAGCACTTTCCCTAAAGGCCCAGACTCCCCTAATACACACCCCAAATAGTGCCACACGTGGAACAAGGGCTCCAGTGAGTTTGGAGGACACTTCAAATTCTAACCCTAAAGTTCTGGAGTATCTGTGTGGTGGGGATTGAGGCTGCCACTGCTCTCTCTTCCCTTCCTCTGACATTCGATCATTGGAATCCCACAATTTTTCCTAGGAGCGGATGAGCCCTGGCCTGGTGGCAGTCCTCTCCCGGATCAAAGCTCTTGGGTTTCCACCTGCTGCCATGCTCAGTCTTTTTGGAGACTCGTCATACAACAAATATTTGAGGAGTGCTTATTTTATTCAAAGCAGAAAGTTTTAAAGAAAAAGAAAAGAAAAACATCACATCTCCAACCTCCCAATCCCCTTTCACCTCTAGCATCCTTCAGTTCTGAGATGAAAATCCCACTGGGCTGGCCTCTTGCCTGTAGCTTTCACCGCAGTGCGGCCTGGGATCCCAGCAGCTTGCCGGAGGGTCTGTCTCTTGGCAAGCTTGGCTTTCCAGGTAAGATATCTTGGTCAAGAAGATGCACCTGGTCTAAAATGTGGGTTCACTCAAGGATGAGGGCACAGACTGCAGATCTGGGTCCTGGCTGTGGGAGTTTCCGAGGGCAGCTGGGACCCCAGTGCAAGGTGGCAGCTGTCTCTTCAAGGGCTCAGTTTAGGATTCAGGTGGAATTCCCAGGACATAGGTTCACGGGAATTCAATGTGTAGCTCTTAGTAACCTTCAAGTGAAGGCAATCACAGTTGGACTTGTAAATTTAACCAGGAGGGAACCCCTTAGTGACCATAGGCCACAGCCCAAGCCAAAGAAGGAAGAAATAAAGCCTCTCACCCTTCGGCGCCCACCTAGTCACCCCCCACCAGAAACTCCCTTTCAGAGGTGACATGAAGCTGAAGTATGTATCCCGTGACATGTGAGTGGCTTCTTTCGTTGGTATGTCATGACTGAGTTGTTTTTCAGGAAGGGAAGGACCGAACACATATCATTGTTTAAATCTTAAGTGGTGCCAACAGTTAATTTGAAAGGTTTTGTCCCTGGAGTTTGGTGAGACTCGGATAAGAACTGTCAGGCGTAGGTGTCCACTGGAAGGAGACACTGCCTGTCTGGGTATCCAAGAGCATCAGCCTTAAAAGGTGTTGTATACTCATCTCTGCCTAGACTTGGATACTGTTCACATCTCCCACATTCCTTTATCTTGATGGAGATAGTCCAAAACACAAAAAGCAGCCTAGCCTTGCTTTTCCACTGGGTACAGCTAGGGAGGTCCAGAAACAACTGGGCCCAATGCCTAGTCTTGGGGTCCTTGCAGTGATTGCAAAGCCCTGCATGCAATGAGTACAGGAAGCCCACAGAAGCCCCTGCAACTAGACCCAGAATTGACATCACACTTCACCAACAGCAGCTATTCTGTCCTTTCCAACTGCTCTGGACAGGATGCCCTTTGGCTCCCACCCTTGGATCAGCCATGCCCAACCCAGAAGTCCATCCACAGCTCTGTCCTACAGGCTCACGGTGCCAGCTGACAACCTGGCAGCGATGCGCTCAGAGCATGGGCCTGGCCGATCTAAAGGCCAAGCTTCTACCCCATGAGTAGGTGATGTAGAGAATCTCTCCAACATCTCTCTCTAGAGAAAGGCACTACCTGTCCCACCTTGAAGCCATTCTGTGAGTGGCCGTGTCTCTGACATCATTGTAGAGAAGATGGAAACTGCCACTATTAGGAACCCGATGTTTCCTATCAGAGTAAAAGCATGAAAACATGGCATGGGCTTGAATAGAGTGATGGAAGGCAGAAAGGAGTTCAAAGCTCATCTCAGTCAGCTTCCGGCTCTGTGGCATCAGGGAATCCCTCCTCTTCTCTGTGCCTTAGTTTGTGAATTTGGAAAATGGGTGCAATGCTGCTGATGCCTAACTAAGAGGTAAGGAGACCTTTTATAGAGAGCACTCTGCACTTTTGTTGGTAGTAGGAAGTATATGCCGTGGCTATGGGGGATATCCTTTGGAATACTAGACTCGACGCTCCTCTCCTTTAGAGGCACACTGATGACATATTGATCTTGTTAGTCAGTGACCCTTGGCCATTGAAGTAGTGACCTATCAATCACATGTAGCAGTGAACTTGTTTTAACAGGGTCTCTCCCCTTTCTTAGCGAGCCATGAAACTACATCTTGCAAGTGGCACCACTAGTAGGCGGATCTCTCCTAAAGTAGAAAGTGTGTGGAACAACACTTGTCCCATCCCTACAGGGCTGAGCATGGAAGGCTGGAGTTCTTGTTCCGTCATCTAAGCTGCCAAAACTGAGTGCCTCAGTCTAACGCGGGGCTGTAACTCCTAACCTATGCACTGTCTAATAACCCCAGGTCTCTCCAGATGCCACGCTGCATTCTTCATTTAGGACCCAGGACATGGGCACCCTGCCCTTCTCTCTCTTCCTCTCCCACAGTAAGCTGCATCCCTCTATCCTAGTTACCCATCTTCTTTCCTGTTTTGCTGAGGACTGAACAGGCTCAGGTAGGACTGGTGTGAAGGCAATGCACTGAGCCAGAAAGAAGGGTCTCTGGAGCCCAGGAACCCTTGACTCAAAGCCTGGGCAGGGGACATGCTCCTCCAAGCCTGGCTGGAGCTATGAGCTCCAACACACATACTGTACTACCTGCCATGCTCCAAGGAGATGGAGGCAGGGTCTGACAACTATGCCCCCCTCTAATGGGTCTAGAAGCTAAGCAGATAGTTTCCCACATTCTTGTATTAAGTGGGAGTTAGAAGTACTGTCTACACCTGCTCCATTGTGTAGAGGGGTAAACTGGGGAGTAGGGGAAGAATGGAACTGGCCTGGGGTGGTACCCTGGGGCAATAATAAACCAGAGATCACAACCCCACTGTCAACATAAGCACAGAACCCAGATGCCATTGCAGGAGATGCTTCTGAAACTTGAGGTCAGCTTGGCTTAGCAGTTTGACCAACAAAGCAGCTCCCATTGATCTGGGAATGATGTCTACTCTCAGAGGACCATAAGCTCCTTCTACCAAAGACAGGACTCAGAGTATTAAGACAGCTCTGAGCCTTTCATATACTTAGAACAAACCCGTCTTCTCTCCACCTATTGGATCTCTGTGCAGGTTCTGAGGTTAGTGTAGAAAAATAGAATCCAAG
This sequence comes from Dicrostonyx torquatus, assembly GCA_028555095.1. NCBI lineage: Eukaryota > Metazoa > Chordata > Mammalia > Rodentia > Cricetidae > Dicrostonyx > Dicrostonyx torquatus. The sequence continues at coordinate 500,478 of JAQHUG010000386.1, read as the reverse complement.
AATCTAGACTGGAGCTGGGAGCCAGTGAGATGGCTCAGTGGGCGAAGTGCTTGCTGTGCATGAGGACCAGTGTTCAGATCCCCAGCACTCAAGTAGAAGCTGGAGACTATGGCTTATGCCTGCAACTCTGGTACTGGTGCAGCTGGGACAGGAGGATCCTGGGGCCTTTATGGTTATCCATTTTATCTACAGTTGAGATCCTCAGGTCCAGTAAGAGACCTTGTTTCAGAAAAAGAATGTGAGGAGCCCAAAGGAGGGGACTCAGTGTGAGTCTCTGACATCCTCATAGGCACACACGTTTGTATACACATGTATACGCATAAACACCCTTCCACACACGCACACACACACACTCCAATAATAAAAAGACTATAGGGAAAGAGGGGCCATTAAAGTTGTCAATAGATGATCATGCTGATGGTCTCTTCTGGTTTTCTACCAAAGTCACAGACCCCAGAGAGAGCCTGGTTGTGATGGGGACACCTATTACCTTCTCCATAGTGGCCACTGTATTGTAGATGCTGTCTGATGGGCCTTCCTGTCAGGGACCTGCCTATGTGGGAAACGCTGAGCTTGAATCTCTTAGTCCTCTTGCCAGCTCTTCTAGCGTGAGAGGCCCTTGTGAGCCTTCTCCTGGCAAGGTGGGGACAGTCTCTATGAACATGGTACATGTGGAACTGAAAGCCAGACTTTGGCTGCAGGTGTAGGCCAGGTGACCCATGAGTCCGGCTCTGAACTTTCTCAATTCTGGCACTAGAACTCTCTGTCCTCATCAGATCACATCCACCTGTGGCCTCTTTAGACCTGCCCACTTGCTGTAACTGGCATCACTTTAAGAGATTGCCAGGGCTGCAGAGGAAAGCAGAAACAAGAGACCTTGGCACCGGCTGGCACACTGTCACTTCCCCCTGTTGGCCAGACATCTCCAGCCTCAATTCAACTTCATCCCTCTAGAGCAAGCCCCTCTCCAGGCTGATCCGGACTTCTGGATCTCTGCTGAGGCATTTTGTCCCTTGTCCAAACCAAGCTACAGAGCTGAGCCCCAGGTTAAGAAGCATGGAAACCATTCTCCACATGGAAGTGGGAAGCAATGATATTTTGGGGCCAGTCATTCCAAAACAGCCCACAGGCACTCGCCTCTTCCCCCTCCACACAGAAAGATGCTGGCTTCTAGCCATGGATGATGTAACCTTTCCTGTTTCCTGAGTCTTCCCAATGAACCTGGTTCTGGGACTGGAGCCTGGCTCAACTTCCCCAGCTAGGTCTACTCCTTGCCGCCTGCTCTTCTTCCTTTTTCATTGAGCAGAAGACCCTGGAAAGGGAGGGATGGTCTTGCATCAGCACCATCACTAGAGCCTCCTGTTGCCAAGGGCATTTCCACATACCAGGCTCTGCCTCCCTCCTGCCTGGCAGAGTCTACTGATCCTGATTCACTGTCTAGCCTCGTGCCTGTCACTTTGAGCCTTGCATCCCGGCTGCAGTTTCTGTGTATCTATAACCAAGATGTCAGCTGAGGCCTTTGGGCCCTGGCTATTTAGACAGGCATGGCTGTAACCTCCAGCTCTAAAAGGCCCACAGATCCTTGTACCTCCTACTCCTGGAAGAATCCTGCACACCTCTCCAGACCAAGCCTGTGTCCCAGGAGTTCACTGTCTCCTGGTGTGTTGTAAATGTCAGAACTATGTTGAGGACATCAAGGGAAGGATAGGCCAGCATTACAAAGCTCAAAACCTCATCACAGCTCTGTGTTCTCACCCCTCCCTTCTTCTCCTTCCTGGCCCCTCCCATAAAGCCCACCCTGGAGCTCCTATTGGCTCCATCCACCTCCTCTTGAACCAATGTGAATCTTAGCTTCAGTCTCAGGAGGAATTGGGGGAAATGATTCTCTCATTTCATTCCACACCAATTACTTCTGTCCATGGCTTAGGTCCCAGGGCCATGTCTGTCCCCAGCCACCCAGGAAGCTTCTGGGCTCTGGTCCCAGTTAAGTATAGGAAAGCACAAAGGATGATCAAGGAAAATAATTAGAAAGATCCTCATCTCTTTAAAAATTATGCAGCTGACTCATTCTGTATCCTGAAGTTTTCGACATGGTCTCCACAACATGGGGAGTTGGGGGAGTTGTAGCTGGCCACCACCCGCCAAACTGGCTCCTGAAGCCCACACACAGTTAGCCGCTAGCACTGGTCCACAGAACTGAAAGGCGGCAGAGCTTGGACTCCGGGACCTCATGGGATCCAAGCTTCCCCTCAGAAGCTGACCCCTGCCTAACATGTCATGCATCCTTTCAGAACCCTTCTCCTGATGGGGTAGTTCCCACTGGGTGGGGGCGTTAGGGAAATTACACGAAGCAGGAACACAGGAGGATTCCGAATCCTCTGAAATATGCTACCCCAGGGAGAGATACCGGCTTCCTATTTGTTGAACTCGGGAAATGCCAGCTGATTTCAACACACCCCTCAGTAAGTCCCTAATTAGGAAGGCAAGACACTGTCACAGGAGCCACATGTCTCTTCCCCATGCCAACTGCAATGGGTTTCTGGATAGGCTCGGCTGACGGCACATGATCAGCTTACTTCCCTCTCTGGCACAGAAAGGCAAGGAGAATTGATGCCATGGCCCACTCCCCAGGCTGGGGGCCTCGGAGCAGGCAGGGGGCCTGGCAGCTGCAGCAGAAGGGTAGGAAGGTTTCAGCAGCTGGACTGAGGTCAGATTCAGAGGCCTGGACTGGGCAGAGACAGCCAATGCGTGGTCCAGCTGCTACGCTGTGTGCTGGGCCACATGCTGGAGGCAGACATTGCAGGCAGCCGGTCTTCCAGTGCTGCCTGGGTCAGGCTTGTCCGCCCCTCTCCCCTCACCACAGGATTGCTCTCTGCCTCCGTCACCCCCTTTCTTTCTACCATTTCCCCTCTGCTGCTTCCTCTCTAGGCCCTTCTGCTTCTTCTGCTTTACCCTATCTCTCTCTTTTCTTCCTCCCTCTGTTTGTCTGTCTTCTCTACCTGTCTGAGTCAAAGTTCCGGTATAGGAGAGACTGAAGTAGAGTCCCAAAGGAATCCCAAATAAAATCCAGTGGGAACCTGCTGTGGTTTGTAACCCTACCCCAAAGTTTGTTTTAATCTCTAACTCACAGTGCATTGGCATTAAGGGACATGGCCTTTAGAGCAGTGGTTCTCAGCCTTCCTAACACTGCCGCCCTTTAATATAGTTTCTCAGGTTGTGTGAGCCCCAACCACAGTATTATTCATCGCTAGTCCATAACTGTATTTTTGCTATTGTTATGAGTCATAAAGCAAATATCTGAGATGCAGGATATCTAATATGCAACCTCTGTGTAAAGGTCATTTGACCCCAAGGGGTTGAGAACTACTACTTTAGAGGGCAATGCAATTCTCAGGGCAGAACCTTCAGGAATGGGATTATTTCCCTTATATAGGACACAGGGGGGATTGCCTTCTCCCTTCACCAGAAGGAATATGTGGAAGGTACTGTCTATGATTCCGGAAATGGGCCTTTAGCATTCATGGAGCCCACCAAAGCAGCTGGGCTCTGCTCGATGCCCCTGGGCAAGAGCAGCTCTACAGGACAAGGCTCTCACTGGCACCCCAACAGTTTCTCCTCCCGGAGCCTTGCTCTGCTTTGACAGAGCTCCAGTACATAGGCAGGGATGGATTTCGTGACCTGTGGCAGGGGCAGCCCAAGCAGAGGGCCAGGACAATGGGTACGGCAAACTGTAGTCGCCCGAGGGTAAAGTCAGAGCTGAGCGGGGGTGGGGTGGGGTGACTCTTAGTCAGCCTCCTGTGGCTGTAGCACATTACCTTAGACAATCAATTTAGCAATGAGATGTTTTATTCCAGCTCATGTTTTCATGGCAAGAGTGTGTAGCAAAGAAAGCCAGCTCATGGTGACTAGGAAACAAATTGTGGGGACAGGCTGACATAAAATTTTCCTATAAGACGCCACATTTTAAAAGTTCTATTACTTCCCAATAGCACCACAGAGTGAGAACCAAGCCTTTTCCACACAGGTCTTTGGAGGACAGTTCACATCCAATTTGTTGTTGTTGTTTGGATATAGACACTTCCACCTGAAGGCTCAAGTGTGCAGGGCTTGGTGACATCTGGTGGACCTGGGATGGCTCTTTCTCCACGTGGATGTGTCTAAAGCTGAATGAACTACCAGGAGGTGAGGCCTGGCTAAAGGAGGCGGGTCACATTAGAGTTACACCCTGAAGGGCCTGTCTTGTCCCCAAGTCCTTCTCTGTCAGCTTCCTACCTGCCATGAGGTGAGCAGCCTTCCTGCCACACCCTCCCCCAGGCTATTCTCCCTGTACAGCCCAGAAATGACCATGTGATAGAGTGAGTGAAAATCTTTTCTCTTTTTAGTTGGTTTTCTAAAGCATTTTGTCATTGAAGGACCATTAGTATAGATATTTCTGGACCAAAAGAGGCAGAGAAGCTTCCAGAGAGGAGAAAGCAGGATAGGAAGATAGAGGATGGGGTTTAGATGTCACTGAAGGATATGAGAAAGTGACACACTTTACATTGGTAGTCTCCTTGGGGGCCTCCTGTGAGCCTGCCCTGCAATGCTTATGCTTTTCCCAATATGTGCCCAGTGCCCCTTGCTCTGTATGCTTCAAAAGAGAGCATGGAAGGAGAAATTGACAGAAGGCAGCTGCCCATGGTCATAGACCTTGCTAGAGCCTCGCTGTGTGCATGTGGGTATCTGCCACCACCACAGAGACACCACGTCTCTCTTTGGAATCAGAAGCTGCAGACATGCAATTGCAGATTCCCTGAATCTTAATGCCACTCACACAAGGAGAGGCGTGGGAATCTATTTTCAGGACAGATCCTGATCAGGGCAGGTGCACTGTCAGTCTGAGGGGAGGGTCAGGGAAGTCCCTCAAAAGCCTCTAGAGCTGGGGCTGGAATTCAAATGAGAACATGTCATTCACTGACACCTCAGCCTGGACACCTTCCCACAGCTTGCTTTCCAAATGAGGAAACAAAGGCTAAGGGAAGTCAGAGGCTAAGGGAAGTCAGGGGCCCTGAGTGAATTCTGCAACTCAGACTGCACCTCTCTGCCCCGAGGCTTGCATCTTTCCTTAATCCTGCCGGAAATGGTGGTGTGTTCTCCTTTGTACATTGCACACGTGATGTGGGCTTGAGGAGTGTGCGTTCTCTTTCAGCATGCATATATATACACACACATGCCCAGGAACAAACACACAGGCATTCACATATATGCATGTACTCACAGGTGCACATGTACATATACAGAAGCATACATGCATGCATATACACAGTGCATATGTGTACATGCATACATGTACACACCTAGACATACCCATGTATACATGGACATGTCACACATACACATATGTAAATGTGCACATAGTTTTAAAATCTCCACTGGCTCTCCTTGCCTTGTGTTGCACAGAAAATTAGTAGATTGGAACAGTCACTAATCCCTTTTCATTTGGAGGCTCACAAATGACAGGCTCAGTCTCCATCACTGCCATGGCTAAACCCCAGGGCTCTCCCTAGTGCTTGAAGAAGAGTCAGGCTGACCCACTTTCTCCAGAGCTGCCTGTCTTCAGGCTGCTCTGGCTGCGAAGCTGTCAGTCCGGTAAATATCACAGACTCAGTAGGGCGAGTTCTTGCTTCCAAGGCTGCTCCTCTGTGGATGCCCAGCTTGGCTGATCAAACTAAGCCCCAAGGTCCTGCCCTAAATGCCAGAGTTCTGCTGCCCATACATAGATATGGTTTGTCCACTCAGCATGCCGACATCCACAGATGTCCCAAAACACATTGAGGGCACCCAGTCCCCCCACGGTGTTTCCTGAATGCCCAGTTGTGCCGGATCTAGCACTGCCTTAAGCAGACACTGGCTCTGCCCTTGGGAAAGGAGGTGATCAACAAACAGAGAGCCACAGCAGAAGGGAACTAAGAGTTCTCTGAGCGTAGAGGAAAAAACAGCTCATTCTGCAGAGAGGACCAGGGATGCCTCTGGAAAGTCTTTAGAGTTTGGGCTAGAATTTGAACTGGAACATGCTGCTTCTAGAATGAAAGAAGGAAGCACAGCATCGGGGAAGGCCTGGAAGCGGTAGCAAGGCAGTGAAGACAGAATCCTGGAAGGCAGAAAAGCCAAGCTGTCATGAGCTTTAAGTCCCGGTGGAGGAGAGCAACTTAGTCCTCCGAGAAAGTATTGGAGAGCAGGTTATTTTAGCCCTCTGGTTGTGGATGAGCACTGGGGACACTTCTGTCTTCTAGGTATGGGTCAGAGGCAGTAGAATTTTAGGAAGGAGCCTGCAAGATTTGGACCACCTTTCATTGGCCCCAGTCTTAACTGCGACCATGGTGCTAGCCCACATCTCACCTCTATTCCCCAGAGATCCCTCCCCCAGTCCATGTGCCAGCTCCTCCCCTTTCTCTTGGAATTCTGTTTCCCATCAGTACAGAGGTCCAGCTTGGAAACACCAAGCCCTTGTCATGAGGCATGTTGAGAGCAATACTCCTCAAAGGTCCTTTAGGCCAGAAAGAGGGGAAAAGCTCAGTAGCCCCCAAACCCGGGTGCCTTGGGTCCCAAAGTCAACTTGCAGGAGGAACAAACTCAGAGGCAGACTTTGGCCTATGGTCTCAAGACTCTGGAAATCAGTGTGCCTCTGCATGGCTGGGGACACCTAAGACTCCGGGTCATTTCCTGGAAGAGGTGGGGCAGCTCTGAGCTTGGAGCTCCAAAGGACAGTGCCATTCTGTAGGCCCTCCTCACCACAGTATGGAGAAGCTCGAAAGGGACAAAGCTGGGGAAGGTAGCCAAAGCTGCAACCTTGGTGCTAGGAAGCTGGAGGCACTCACCTACAGTTACAGCCCTTTGGGTGGCTTCTCTTGCTCTGTGCTGGATGTGGCATGGTCCTCATGAATCTTGCTCATCTTGAGGAATGGAAAATGTAGATGAGCTAGAAGATACCTTTAGGCAAAACTGACAGCTGACTCCAAACTCACGACTTAACTTCTTACTCTATAGAGTTATCTTCTCTCAGTAGCTGGCCCCGGGCAGCCACTACCCATCACTGCTTTCTGTCACCACAGGTCAGTTTTGTCTTTATTAGTGTTTAATGCTCATATGACCCCTCATTTAGGAGGCTTTCATTTAGAGTTTTCAGCCTCACAATGGTGTGAAAACAATACCCATTTGTTAAGGGTGGCAATTCTGAATATTTGAAGTTAGGTTTCTTCCTAGGCTGAGCAACTTCTCCAGAGATAGTGGGCACAATAAATACTTCCCATCTTCTCCAAACTAAAAACTCACTTTTACACCACACATGGTGGCGCACACCTTTAATCCCATCACTAGGGAGGCAGAGGCAGGTAGATCTCTGAGTTAGAGGCCAACCTGGTCTACAGAGCTTCAGAACAGTCTTTGGCCACACAGAAAAACCCTGTCTCAGAAACAAATTAAAAGAACAAAATAATAATAAAAACAACAATCTCATTTTCCATACTTTAAAAAAAGTCATGGGTCCAGAGAGGTGGTTAGGTCATGCAACGTCATACATGTCAACAGAGCAGAATCTAGCTCCCGACCCCTCACTCTTTCCCTGGGATCTTTTGACCATGTTTTGGGAGCTTCTCTTTCTCATGTCATTCTATCATCTGACAGCCAAAGGAGGCAGTTTGTAGGGGACACCACAAAGTCATACCTTTCTTTTTCAGAGCCAAAGGTAGGTTTTACTGGGTGCCCCAAACTTAAACCTCTTATTTTAGGATCTTTGGTGTGAAATATTGCCCACTGTGGGAGCTCTCTTTGCATCTAGGTGATAAACAGGCCATTGCCCCTGTCTCCTTTCTCCAAGACACCCTGTGATTGCCAGCCCACACTGTGCCGTCTGCTATGAGAAAGAAGAAGCCTCAGTCTCATTAGCTTGTCAGTACCTGTCAATCTCCCTCAAATGGGAAAACCTTTCATGGTGACATTTAAAGAGGCTCTGTTGTACAACCTAGCAAGCATTCCCATCACCTCCCAGTTCCCTTGGTTATCTCAGGCCTTAATGGCACAGAATGCTGGAACTGAGAAGAGACCCAATGAGCACACCTGAGTCTAAGAGGCTTCCACCCCCAGCAACATTCACAGACCCAGTAAAGAGGTGAGTGTGAGGAGAGTCTTGCTTCTCCCACTGCTAGCTCCTCACCCTGTCCATCCCATCTCAGGTATCCAGAGAGAGATACTAGTGACACTCCATTCCTAGGGGTTCAGACGCCATTGTGGAAGAGCCCTGGCCAGCTGCTCTTCCTCTCTCTTCCCTCATAGAGCCATCATCTGTCTATGCTGGGTACAGGTAACTGAATCTACTCTTGCTAGTTCAAACAGAAAGGACTTCCAAACAAGATCCTAGGAAATACCAGAGGAAAAGGCCGAGAGCTAAGCTTCCAGGAATGAGGCTGAAAATGCCACCCTAAAAACAGTTTCCCAAAGACCTTGTCTCCACCGTAGTAAGAAATCTGAGGCCCTGGCATGCTCTCAAAGAACCACATCATCCCTGCTGGGGCCTGGACATCTGGTGTTGTTGTTCCAGCAATGGGCCCCAAGGATGGGACCTCTGTCACAGGGGTTTCTGCTTTCTCTAGAAAAGACAGATCCTTTTTGCTACATTAAAATAGTACTTATCTGGACTTGGGCTTAATCAAGATTTACTTAATTTGTTCTGAAACTCTATCTTCAGCTGTGAACCAGTAAGGTGAGGTGCAGGGCGGAGGTGAGTGGAACAGGACGTCTGGACTCACCCCAAAGTCCTTCAGAAGTACATAGCCCAGTAGCTGAAAGCACGGGCTCCAGGGATGGCTCATGCCACCTAGCCTTTGATGACACAGTTATGGCTTGAATATCCAACATCTCGCATAGGCTCACATTTTGAATGTTTGGGTCCCTAGTTGGTGGCACTATTTTAGGGAGATTCTAAAGACTTTGGAAGGTGGGACTTACCTGTAGAGGGTTCTCTGAGCATTTCGTTCTTGGCTCCTCCATTGTCCTCCTCTTCCTCTCCTTCCTGTTCACCACGAGATAAGGAAACATCCCTGCTTCATGCTCCATGTTGTTCTACCTCACCATTGTCCAGAATCTTAGAGCCAAATGTTCATGGACTGGACCCTCTGAAATGTGAGCAAAGATAAATCCTTCTTCCTTAAGTTATGGTTCCACGTGGTCCAGAGAATGATCTAGAGTTGCCATACTTTTAGTTTATAATGCAAATAGCAGAGAGATAGGAATAACATATGGACAACAAAGCCTTATCAAATAAAGTGCTTACAACATCCAGCAAAAATGACTGGGTAGCCTCATTGAGAGAGCAAAGGAACATCAAACTGGAGGCTGACACTATCCAACAGAAATTCGCAGGGAAGACTTGTTCATCCAGAGCCCCGATGGGGAGCTCCAGAGCCAAGCATTTCTACTGTAGGCATATTTATTCTGTAAGATAAACAATAGTAATATTTGTTGCAAACAGTTTACCTTCTGGCTGTCCTCAAGGGCACAATGTTTACAATCCCCTTAGCTGTTGTCTGCTTTCCTGTCTCCCCACTACAGAGCTAGGGGGAGCAATCTGACCCAGTACAGGGCTTTTGAAGAGCATGTGACATCAATATGCTTGAGTTTGTGAGAAGGAATGACACCCTCACTCCCAGAATTCACTTTTAAGATGCATTAATAGCACATGACAGTTTACCAATACAATGTGTATTGCAGTAGCTTACGTTACCTGTTTTGGTCACATTCATGCCAAAGGAAGTCACACACCTACTCTCCCCACATCCTGGTCTCTGTGTCTATGCAATGGGTGGTAAGAACGGCAGCCAGAAAATGCTCAGAGGACAACTTGAGCTGGCGGTGTTTTCCTAACCTCCCTACCTTGTGACCAGCACTGATTATGGGATGCCTCAGACTCGCTATGTGAGCCTAGATGAGCATGCCTCAGCTATTTCTCACTATGCTGACATTTGAAGCCTGTATGAGTTACTGTGTTCTGTGGCTGGATCCACACGTGGTCCATCATGGCAGGGGCAGTACCATGACCAAGCAGTTCTCAGTTCTAACTTCTCACTTCTGGACAGAGTGGGGTGCACACAGCAGGGAGTAGAGCACACTGTTAAATCAGTGAAGGACCCAAGCCCGGGATATGATGTCACCCACAATCAAGGAGGATCACGTCTCCAGTTAAACTTCCCTGAAAATTCCCTCACAGACACACCCAGAGGTTTGTGTCTCCTAGGCAACTCCAAAGCTAGTAAAGTTGGCAGTAAAGACTGGCCATCACAGAGCCAGGTAAACCCTAGTTGCAAGGGGTTATCTGTGTGTTATATGACAAAGGGTCACGTTCCTGGTCTCTGCTCACTAGCTGCCACTTATATCCTGCAACTGCCGCTATCAGAAGTGTCCTCAGACATTGCCAAAGTTTCCCTGCAGGACAAAAATAACCTCCAGTTGAGAAACACAACTACAGAAGGTGGGGATAATTGTATCTGTTCACAGTGCAACCAAGTAGGCTAGGCAAGACCAGGAATGTGGAAGTTAATATATTTAGGTGCCAAAATCTGCTTAAACCTATTTTAACTCCTGTGGGTTGTTCAATGTTCCCAAACTGTTAGGGTTGACACTTGGGGTCACCGCTTGCTCCAATTTCTTGTTTGTGAAGTTACTGCCTTTCCTACCTCTGCTTCTCTTTGTGTTTATGGTGGTCCCAGAATAGAAAATAGGTCTTATTTCCTCCAAAATTCTACTCACAGGAGTTGAGCACATGATTGATATTGAGAGTCGGTTGGGCTTTACATTGCTTGCTCTGAACCTCAGGGTATTTCCATGTCCCTATCACAGGCTCATCTTGGGCTAGGAAGGTAGCACTCTTGCCATCCACCCAGGCCAAGGGCTAGCTTTTAACGGAGCTCCCTCAGATCTGTTCTCTAGGAGAACTGTGCTGGGGGATGGGATGGGTTCCTTTCCAAGTGTCTTCCAAGCCATCACCGCTGTTGCCAGCCTCAAGAAATGCTGACTGCAATAAAACAGGATCAGATTTATGACTGCACTGGTGAACTCCCCCGAGGAAGGCAAACTCTTCCCATGCCAGACACAAAGGAAAACTCTGAAGCAAAGCGGCACACAGGAGCTATAGATGAAGAGCCCCCAGAAGTATCAGACCTGGATAAAATGTTCCTGCTTTAGAATCCAGGAGGGACAACAGACCTGCTTTACAAAAGAGAGCCAGCATGATCTTTCTGCTTGGGGCTAGAGGCCTAGAAAAGCCACCATTCCAATAACAGAAAGCAGAGAGCCTCTGCTCACTGCCCATGAAGTGAACACACCTCCCCTGAGAATGAGTGAGAAAGAGGACACTAGAGAGGCATCCAGACTCTAAATCTATGCTGTGTGCAACAGAGGCCCCCAAAGCTGTGCATCCACTAGCTAGGAGACTCCGGGGGAGAATAATGGCAGCAAGACCTGCTGTAGAAAGCACCATGTGTAAACCCCATTGCTGTGCCAAAGCTGATAGGGAGAGCTACATCTCTCTCACAGGATGGATCATTTTCAGAAGCTGGTGTTGGCATCAAAACAGTCAGGCAGGTAAGTAAAGAGGCGTCCAGAACAAGGCTGTCCTGCCATGTCCCAGCAGGAGGAGGAAACAGAGACAAAGAGAATGGGCGAAGGACCATCTTGCAGCAATATCACTTACTAGTTCTCAGAACCAAAGTCACCCATGAATTCTCTGGATTTCAAACAACCAACCAACAAATATGTGCATCAACCAACGCTCATATCTGAAGAGGAGGCCAGCACATCAGAAGCTGAGAGAAACACTAGACGTAGATACTGTTTAAAGTCCAAAGTAATGGATAGCTCTACAGTCAGGGACAAAAGTGAGACTGCAGAAGCAAATAAGCCTCCTTGCTTTTTTTGTGGTTGGAAAATCTCTTAAGTCATAATTCAACAAATAAGATATAAAGGGATATTGTGTATAGTTACATGCCAGTCAGTGGAGGAGCTAAAAGTACTCCATAAACCTTCCAGGTTATTGGAGAGGAGGCCAACACTTAGAGCAAGCCACAGAAGGCTGCAGCATGAAGCAGGACTTCCCCAGGAAGCATTACAATTAGTGGGCACCGTATAAAACGATATGAGCTCAAATAAGCACTGTAGTATCATAAAATATAATAGGATAATCTTGTGTATTATTTAAGAGATGCTATTATTGGGGGACCAAAGAGTGAAATAACCATTCCAGGTGGAAAAAGAACCTGACTCCCCAGCTCAGGTCTCAGCATCACCCTTGAATGGTCGGTCACGCTGAGGTAGAGAGGTTCATGGGCTTAGACTGGCTTCAAGATGACAACAGATGTGAGCATTTGTCCCCTCCGTTCCCAGGGCCTCCCAAGAGGAAAGAGAGCCCCCTGTGTCTATTCTTTCTTGCTGTTTGGAATTGCAGTGGAGTTAACAGCTCAGAAGAGCACTGGACTCATGTGGACGGGCACTCATCTATAGCCTGTCCAGTGCCACTAAGCCAGGAGGTAAATACAAACTAACTCCTTCCTTCTGATACGTCTGTGCTCTCTGTTGCTGTAATAAACACCATGATCAAAAGCAGATTGGGGAGGAATAGTTTTATTTTGTTTTACACCTTACAGTAGTCCGTCTTTCAGAAAAGTCAAGGCAGGAACCCGGATGCAGTAACTGAAGCAGAGACCATGGAGGAACATCGCTTACTGACTTGCTCCTCATGGCTTCCCTCAGCTTGGTTTCTGACATAGTCTAGGCCCACCTTCCTGAGGATGGCACCATCAACACTGGGCTGGGTCCTCCCTCATCAATCAATAATCAACAAAATGTCCCTCCCTCACATATCTACATGAAAGTCAATTGGAGGTGATTTGTCAATTGAGATTCCCCTTTTCAGGCTGTGTCTAGAGTTGTTTAAAGTTGGCAAAAACTAAGTAAGATATGTTGAACGCTAAACTATCAGAGACTATCCATGCAAAGGGAGAGTGTAGGTCTTCAGAACCTTTCATAGTATTAGACTAGTGGAGAGGTCAGTCTGTAGAACCACATTAGCAAACACACTGACATTATCCCATGAAATGTATAAACACTTGAGGTCTGGGAAGTTGGTTCAATAGGTAAAAGTTTGCCTCACAATCATGAAGACCCGAGTTCAGATCCTCAGCACCCACATAAAATCTAGGAGTTGCAGTACATGTCTGCAGATCCAATGCTAGGAGGCAGAGACAGAAGGAGGCTGGGGTGAGTTTCTGGTTCAGTTAGAGACCTTATCTTAAAGTCCAAGGTGGATAGAGGAGAGAGAGAGAGAGAGAGAGAGAGAGAGAGAGAGAGAGAGAGAGAGAGAGAGAGAGAACCAAAGTTACAAGGGTGACCTCTGGCTTCCTTTAATATGTTACAAATTCATGGTGAAGTCCTGAAAGAAAACCATGCAAGTTTATTCCAGAGAACATCAGTGATTGTAATTGTCATGAAAATGTTCTTCATGGTAGCCAAACCAAAAAAAAAAAAAAACAATCAAAGCAGTCATAGACAAGACAAAGGCTTAATAAATTGTGGTATATTTACAAAACGGAATATTGCGCAATGATTTGAGAGAATAAAATCTGTAGCTTCATGTAGTCATCTTTATAAAATATATTGAGTGGGGGGAAAGTCCTCAAAGATTATACACTTCCTGATACCATGTTTGCAAAGTCATTAAAGGAAAATCCTAAATATCAAAACTTTAGAATAATAACTATGGGTTCTGCAAAGCTACGTTTGAAATGGTTATGTGACAGCCTCCTTCATCGTTAGTGGTGAAATATGAGCTGCTGTCTACCATAATCTGGAACAAGACCTAGATGTTTGCTTCCAACACACCACTCAAGGTTGTACTGGAGGTTATAGTCAGAGTAACAAAGCAAGAAAAATTAAAAATAGTAGGCAGCTTTTAAAGGAATAAAAAAAATTCTAACTTCAGATAATGGGATTGTGTATGTAGAAAATTCTAAGGAATTCACAATTAATCAGTTCAGAAGATTTGCAAAATGTAAAATCAATATACAAGTCAGTCAAATTTCTTTAAGATAGTAATAAATAACCCAGATGTGAAATTAGAGTCTGAGTCCATTTGCAATCAAATCACAAAGAACAAGGTCTGTAAAGGTAATTCAAATAAAGGAAATACAAGTCACGCACTGAAACATCACAACACAGTTGAGAGGCTAAAGAGATGGCTCGGGTTCAGAGCACTGACTGCTCTTGCAGAGGACTCAGGTTCAGTTCTCAGCACCCACACGGCAGCTCACAAGCGCCTGTAACTCCAATTCCAAGGGATCGGCATCCTCTTCTGGCCCCCATGGGCACTCCACACACAATTTGGTTGTTTCATGAGAACCAAACACTCATGCACATAAAATAAAATTTTTAAAAATCTTTCTAAAAGCAAACAAGTCACCAGTATAAAGAAACGAGGGTCACATATAGGTTAGTGCTGGAATGCGCCCTGAACAAAGGACTTGGTGGCTTTACCTTTGAGTCCCCAGGGTCTAAGCATGAAAACAAAACTATGAACCTGGGTACCAGGGAAGAGTGTCGGTAGAACCACATCTGAGATAAGTCACCACACACAGAGCTCGGTGCCCCACAGAATCCCCACAGTCATCATTAGGTTATGCTACCCTAAGGAAGGACAAATGAAAGTAACTCAATTTAAAAGTCACACAAGGAACAATGTATGAAGCATGAGAAAAACAGATGGAAGGAATTATGAGGATAAAAGTGCAAATAAATCAATTATAAAATAAGAGACAGAGAAATTAGTACATTCAAAAGCAGGTCCTTAATGGGGGGGGGGGCTGTGTCCTTGGGAAAAATATAACCATGTTAATAAACTAAAAAACAGTAAACTCAAAAGTATGTATATACAGATGTATATATATGGAAATGGAGACATCACAGGCACTGAAACAAGTCAATAAAAAACAGAGGTTAAGAGGTTACAAAGTTAAATCTGCAAATTTTAAGAATCTGGGAAACCAGGAAGTTGCTAAACAAATACAATGTATACAGGCCAGGGAGAGGCCTCTGTGGCTTAGCATGCCTACTGCACACAGGCAGGAGGACCTAGAACTCATGAAAAGGACACACCTGTAACCCCATGACAGTGTCTTTTAGATTCTACATGTGCACATGAGTGTGTGTGCCCTGCTCTTCTACCCTTCCCCTTATTCCCAGTCCTCTGAGACAGCGTCTCTCAGTGGCTGTAGAGCCCACTGATTTTTAGCTGGGCAGTAACCAGTGAGTCCAGTGATCCTTCTGTCTTCTTACTCCCCACCATGCCAAGTGTTGGTGTTACAGGTATGCACACACACACACATACACACACACAGACACACACATGCACACACACACACACCACATACTCAGCAAAATTAAAATGAGATCTATGTATTTAGAATTTTAAAATGAGACACCAACAATTGGGGAATAAATTGGGAAAATTTTAAGTTGCTTTTTCTCTGCTCCCCTGTGGACCAAATCAGGAGTTTCACAAGAATTTAAATTAAAAAAAAATTGTCTTTTGATTCTTGTGTTGTCAAATATTTTAAAATTGAACTTCATGAGATAATAATAGATCGACATGTAGTTGTAAGAAATCATCCCAAAGGATTCTTTATGTCTGTTATCCAATTGCTGCTCAGTAATGCCTTACAAATTCATAGGAATGGTCCTCTTGTAGAGGACTCAGGTCCAGTTCCCATGTGGAGGCTCCAGCCATCTAGAACTCCTGCTCCAAGGAATTCAGTGCTCTTCTGGCCTTGACAGGCATTACACATATGTGATGCACATACAGACAACCAATAATGCAGCCATGTATACACACACACAGAGTCATACACTAAGTCCCAGCATATTTTTTTGTTTTCTCCTCCTTCTTTGCCCCTCACTAGCCCACAGACATGTTCTTCATTATTACTATTCTACTTTTAAAAAGAAGGTCATGAAAACTGAATCATATCATATGGTATCATGGCTATCTCATTTTTTCTCCATATGATTCTCTAGAGGGTCATCCAAGCTGCTGTTACATCAATAATTCATTCCTTTTTATTGCCAAGCATGCCCAATATTGCCAAGGCCAATGTATGGATATACCAAGTTTGTTGACCCCACTAGAGAACTATACTTGGGGTGGAGGAGAAGTGTCAACCAGTGGAGTGTTTTCCACACAAACAGAAGGACCAAAGTTCTAATCATCAGTTCTTACATAAGAGCTGACGTGATCCCAGTGCTGAAGAGGAGACAGGAGGATTCCCGGGACTCACTGGTGGCCATTCCAGCTGAATCACTAAGCTTCAGGTTCGGGGGAAATGTAATCTCAAAATATAAGGCAAAAAAGGTAGAGTAAGGCACTTAGAGTTCACTTCTGCCATGAGTGCGCATGCACTCATGCGCGCGCGTGTGCGCGCGCGCGCACACACACACACACACACACACACACACAGGAGGGGGTGGCAGGGGAGGGGCAGAATAAGATAAAACTGAACTCTTCCAGTGTGGAGCTTTTAAATGAAGCAGTGAAGACCACTGTGCACAGGTTTTATTATAAGCATAAGGTTTTACTTTTCTAGATTAAATGTCCAGGAAAGCCCTGGATGGGTCGTATGGTAGTTAGATACTTAATTTCTAGTGAGTCATGGAGACTAAAGAGGACATATTGTTCTCCACACCTCTGAGCTTTTTGAGTGACCAGTCCTTCTATCTCCCTCAGTCTTTGTTCTTGCTGCTGTTGGGTCTATCTTTCTGACAGGTGTGTGGTGACATCTCCCTTTGGCTGTACTTTGAGTGACCTTAAGCATCTTTGTGTGATTCATCAGCAATCTGGATATCCTCTTTGGTGAAACTGTTCATCTGTGCTGTATTTTCTAATCGAATTACTCGTCTCTATATTCCAAGAGAGTCATTTGTCAGACACACAGCGGCTTGGTTCCTCCTGGTCTTCAGCTTGAATTTCAGCCTTTCCAGCAGGATCTCTGGGAGAGAAAACACATTTGATGATCCAGGATGGTGAGCCTCAGCTTCCAATTTCATTGTCATTGATCACATGTTTGGTGTCCAGTCCAGAATGTCTGCCTATCCCATATGCTAAATCTTTTCTCCTGGGTGTGTATCAGAAGTTACACAGTTAACATTTTACACAATCCATTTGGAGTTGTGCTGTATATATGGTATGGAACTTACACTTGTATTCATTATTTTGACTTTAAATATCCAATCATAACAACACCATTCACTAAAAGTCTCCATCAAATGACTTCCACATCATTGTCACACATCACTAAGACACAGGGGTTTGGGTTTGTTTCTGTGCTCTTTATTCTACCCCACTGATCTATTACCATAGGAGCCTCCACCAGTACCACATTGCCTTGATTGCTGTAGCTACATTTAGGCTGGAATAAGAAATAGGACTATTGATATTCCTTTACTCCTTTATTAAGATCATTTTAAACAAGTCTCAGCCTGCACTGCATAAACATCAAAAGAGCTGTATATGTCCTCTCTTGGTGACATTTTGATAAGAGATGGATTAAAGCTGTGAATCTATATACACATGATTGGCATCTCTACAATGTTAAATTTCTCAATCCATGAAAATAGTGTGTGTCTAAACTTAATCAAGGTTTCTTTATTTTATGTAGTATGTATGATATTCCAAGTCTAGGTCCTACACATAATTTCTTGATTTTATATCTAAATACTCCATTTTCTTTGGACTGATTTTAAGTGCCACCATGTCTTCCATTTTTGTTTTGGATATCCAGTACTAGTACATGGACACGTAATTTGTTTTTGTGTCCTGATTTTGTATCATATGACCTTGATCAACTCCTATCTTAACACTTAACACTAACTTCTGTTTTTTCCTTTATCCTTCATGACAGATTCTTTAGAATTTTATACATGTAGAACCATACACACACACACACACACACACACACACACACACACACACACATATATATATATATATATATATATGCAGATCTAAATGTTTCTTTTCCCTGACTTTACTGTAATGGACAAATTTCCAATAATACATTGAATAAAAGTGTCAGTGTTCAAGCACCTGTGCCTTGCACCCAGTAATTGGAGGAGAAGTATTGGAGCCTGTATTGTCAGCCTGGCCTTAGGGAAGGGTGTCTGCAAATGTTCTTTATTGAGTTGAGGCAGTGTTCTGTTCCCAATTTACCAACAGTGCTTAGCATGAATGGGTGTTGGATTTTTACCAACTGCTTTGCCTGTGTCTATTGGCATGGCCATCTGATTTTACTCTTGAGTCTGTTGATATGGTAGCTAATAGTAAACATCAATTTTCAAGAATTGAACCAACCTTGCATGCCTGGAATGAATCTAATGATACATTCCCTATATTTCTAAGGATTTTATTGGCAAATATTGTATTGCTAGCATTAAGATTTTAATTCATAAGAGATATTGGTCTATAGTTTTTCTTAATGCTTTATATGTGGGTGATATTAGTCTGACAAAATTAATTGAGATATGCCCCCTCCTACTTATTGGGAAGGAAGTTATGTGAATTCTTCCTCAAATATTTTGTAAAGTTCATCAACAAATTATTAAACTTGGAGTTTTTTCTTTAAAACCTTTTTATTACACATTCAATTTTTTAACAGTAACAGGATTATTTGAGTTCTCTATCTCTTCTTGGTTTAGTTTGTAGTTTGTGATTTCAGAAAAAAATGCTATAAGTTGACAGATTTATGCAAATCTATTCATGATATTCCCTTATATTTATGTTTATAAAATTGCATCTGTTATGAGTGGGTCTGTTTCTTCTTTATATCGGCAATTCATTTTTTCCTCTCTTTTAGTCTTTTTCAGTCAAGCTTGAAGTTTCACAATTTTATCATTTTTTTAAAATAAAAAACTGGGTTTTCTGTTCCATTAAATTTTTCTCTCCTGTTTTCCTTTCAGTTTCATTGGTTTCAGATGCTACGTATATTGCTTCTTTATTCGGCTTGTGGGTTTGTTCTCTTTGTTTTGTTTTTCCACTTAATCTTGGTGGGAACTTGGGTCACCTTCTTTCTTTCATAGCTAAAGCATCTCTTGCTGTCCCCTTGCCACTGCTCCTGCTGTCCACATCCATCTAGCTGCTTTATTTCCTTTTTCACTCCACACAAATTCTTTAAAACTTCCTTTGAGATTTCTTATTGACCATGACTTATGGAACAGTCTCTGTTGCACAGTTGGTGCTTCCTAAGCCACATTCTCCCTACACTAGCCACTAATGTGGCCGTTTCAAGTTACACCTTTATAATAAACTAATCAACATGAGGGAAACGTCTTCCTTTGGTTGGTTCTTTTGAAAGTTGTTTTGGGGGATTTTTTCCTTCATCTTTAGTTTTCAGACATAAATATGTTGTGCCTGCCTGGTCATGGGTTTCCTTGGATTTGTATGAGATTCCTTCAGCTTCCTGAATCTTCTGATATCTTCTGCTAAATTAAGGTCAGCAAGTCTTTATAAGAGAGCTTCATTTCTAGAATTTCAATGACACATATTTTAGTTCTTCTGATGTTGTCAGCTAAGTCCCCGAGACTCTCCTAATTTTTTGTCTATTTCCGCTGTTGACCAGATTGAGTTGATCTGTTGATCTGCCCTCTAGAGCCTTAATCATTATCCTTGTTCATCTCTATGCTGGTTTTGAGCCCATCCAGATAGATTTTTATTTGTTATTGTCTTTTTCTACAATATCCATTTTTTCTTGATTTTTCAAGTTCTATTTCTTTACTGAGATATTTTATTATTTCATTTGCTTGAGAATGTCATAATTATTTATTGATGAATTTTTGTAATGAGTGCCTTAAAATCCTTGGCAGACACTTCCAGTATTTGATTCATCTCTTTCCTGATTGTCTATTATTACTCACAGTGTGGTTTTCCTGCTTGCTACATGACCGAGCTTTGTTGTTGCTGTAGCCTGGGCACTTTGAACATTATATCATGAAACTTGATTCTATTTGATTCTCTTCTATGTTAAAAACCAAGCTGTTTCTTTTAAAAGATCTAACTGAGGGCTGGAAGAGAAGGCATGTTTAGCTTCTGCTGGGCCCCACTGCCACTAAGGGAGGCTAAAGTAAAGGACCGACTCACTAGTTTTGTTGCTGGGAGCTGGGGGGAGGAAGCTCAGATACCAGGGAGCTGACACCAAGGAAGGAAGCTAGAGGGTCTAAGTCTTGTCTCCCACTATCTCATTCCCCTATGTGATGATCGGGGATGGAAGTTTTATTCCTCTATGGGACCCACTGACTCCAGAATAGGAGAAAAGAAGGACATGGACTTTTTCCTCTTACAGTGCCTTTTCCTGTCTCTCTCTGAGTGGAGGCTCAGCTCTCCACTTGAGAGGTCACTGATAACTATCATGGTGGGGACTGGCATGCAGATCATTTCCTCTGGGCAAGAAATTAAAGAGCATCTCCCCACTCAACCCAGCCAACACTGCCTTGGCACAGAAATTGGAGTGGTGCCTAGTTCCGCTGGGGGAAATGAAAGGTCTCTTATTCCTCCCCACTTGGCATCACTCAGGGGAGGGAGCAGAGCCTTTCCGCTCCTGTGAAGCAGGAGAAGACGCATGAAGGCTGGTGGAAAGCCAGTTCCTGGATCCAGTCTGTAAAAATGCATGCAAAAAATTTCTGTTGGTGCTCAATTGGAGTAGGGTGGGCAGCACCATGAGTCTTTTCTATTGTTAGGCTGCCCTGTTCCTGGGTCTTTAGTTAGGAATAGGAGGCTTTTCTGATGGTTCTCTCTCTCTCTCTCTCACTCCTCTCTCTCTCTCTCTCTCTCTCTCTCTCTCTCTCTCTCTCCCTCCCTCCCTCACACTCTCTCTCTCTCTGTCACTGTGCGTTCCTCTTGAAGTTTCTGGATCAGAAGCCTCAGC
>JAQHUG010000386.1:443481-479409 GCA_028555095.1 Dicrostonyx torquatus | reverse complement strand
GCTTTTCTGATGGTTCTCTCTCTCTCTCTCTCACCCCTCTCTCTCTCTCTCTCTCTCCCTCCCTCTCTCTCTCTCTCTCTCTCTCCCTCTCCCTCTCTCTCTCTCTCTCTCTCTCCATTCCTCTTGAAGTTTCTGGATCAGAAGCCTCAGCCGCCAGTAGCGCCTGACTGGGATGTATAGCGAACAACAAGAAAACCCCAAAACTCTACCCCATGTTCTCCTTTAGTCCCCCAAGCTCCCCTCCTCCTCTTATCTGCCATGGTTTGCCTGCACCTGTCTGTTGTCTTGTATTACGAGTTTTTCAGTTTTAAGACCTGGGGTCAATGAAAGTGCTTGAGTTTACCACAACTGAAACCCGGGTAAACATATCACAATGAACTTTCAGAAGGAAAATAGGCATGAGGGGAAGGAAACAGGTAAGCAATGAAGAGCTTGAGCTCAGCAACCTGGTTTACAGCAATGCCCATGACAAGCAAAGGTGGCCCCCATGGGCTCATCTAATAACACTTTTGGTCACCAAAGCCCTCTCCAAGGGTATGTATTCACCTGGGACACTCAGCGCATCTTCCATTAGCTAGCAGGGTAGTAACTGGTAACGGCTCTTATGGGCTGAAGGCAGACTGTCCTCTGGGGTACGGAGCAGAACATATACTTTCCCTTCCTCACAGCCTCTTGCTTTCCTCCCCACACTAAACAGGTGATTTTTTTTTCCTGCACTAGTTTTCTGGTTCCCTAATGCCATCCTGACACCCAGTGATTCAGTGCATTTCTGGCACTGATGACTTCCAGTCAATGTAGAGGGTCTAAAACAGACGCTCTCAACCTGTGGTCTCAACCCCTTTGGGGGTCGAACAGCCTTTTTGCAGGGGTTGACTAAAACCATAGGAAAACGTAGATATTTACGTTATGATTCAAAACCATAGCAAGATTACAGTTACAAAGTAGCAATGAAGTAATTTTATGGTTGGGG
Source organism: Dicrostonyx torquatus (assembly GCA_028555095.1). Lineage (NCBI taxonomy): Eukaryota > Metazoa > Chordata > Mammalia > Rodentia > Cricetidae > Dicrostonyx > Dicrostonyx torquatus. The sequence goes on along the minus strand of JAQHUG010000386.1, from coordinate 478,439 downwards.
AGTCACCACAACGTGAGAAACTCTAGTAAAGGGTCACAGCATTAGAAGGTTTAGAACCATTGGCTTAGGCTCAATCCCTCGGGGTGGAGGAGGGGGCTGCCCCAACTTCAAACACTATTGCTGAGTCCTAGGCAGTGAGTGCTTCTGATAGGCCAGCTGTAAACATAGGGATCCACATAACTACATTCCGCCCAGGTTCAATATTCACGAGGATGACCCCAGAACGCAGGGAAGCACTCATTTATGTTTGTGGGCACACCACCAAGTCTACAACTCAGAAGAGGCTAAATTAGAAGAGATGACCGGGGAAGAGTGTGAGTGAGGAGAGAGTGGCCTGGAACATCCTTGCCTGCTCTGAGCATGCAACCCTCCAGTATTCCCGCATGCCTGCCAACTACATGTCCTCCAAGCCCTGTCCCCTGGCAATGTTGAACAGATTCCATTGCATGGACATGACAGATTAAGTCTTCACCATGAGTGGGTGAATGAACTCTCACCGTCCTCTTTCTAGTTACTGAGTTACTGGAGATCTGAAAGTTCCTATTCTGGAACCAAGACCTGGTCCTTCTTGACCGGAGCCCATCCTGATCTGATCTGATCAAGAGGCCGCCAGTTACCTCACCAGCATCCATATGGGAGGTTCCAAGGGATTTAGAGTTTCTGTGTCAGAACCCAGGCCGAGAGGGGAGTATCAATGTGATTTTCATTATGCCTCAGTGCGTCTCTCCACTGAGAACTACTCGGGATGTCAGTTTTGCATCTTTGTGCCGGTTCGTTTTTATGGTCACCATGACAGAAACCTAGGCATACCTGGGAAGACAGAAGCTCCATTTTGGAAGTGTTTCTATCAGAATGGTCTGTGGGACATTTCCTTGATTAAAATTGAAGTGGGAGGGCCAGCTCACAATGGGGGTTGCTAACCCAAGGCGGGGAGCCAAGGGCTGTATAAGACAAGGAGCTGAGGAAGTCGGAGGGGGAAGCCTCGCTGTGGCCCTCCTCCACTCCTCTGAGGTCTGTGCTTCAGTTTGTGCATCCAGGTGCCTGCCTTGAGTGCCCTCCCTGGTTTCCCGTGACGAGGGGCTGTAGAGAGCAGGATGAACTAAAGGCTGCCCTCAGTTGCTTTGGTCTGTGCATTACCACAGCGATAGAATGCAGACTAGAGCCCTGCCCTTCCTAGAGGCTAGACGAAATCTTTCTGCTGCTGCCTGTGAACGGGCTTTCTTCTCAGGCTTCACTGGATTTCATGCCAGAATCTAGTCTAGCACGATTAATAAGAACCCAGAGACAGATGTTGGGGCTCAACCTAAAGGTCAGAAAAGCAAAAGAGACAGCCACTGACTCTTACCTCTACCTCAGTCTCAAATGGCGATCCTGCCTCCAGGAATCTCAGAATGAGACTGTGACTGAGAGCTACCTCCTCCCATCATATATTTCTCTGTAGGGCTGGGATTAAAGGTTTCTATGTCAGACTAGTGTGGCTACTGGGGTAAAAGGTGTGTGTCACCACTGCCTGGTCTGTAAGGCTGACCAGTGGGGCTGTTTTACTCTCTGATCTTCAGGCAAGTTTTATTTATTAAAATACAAATGAAATATCACTACAAGAAACCTGTCTGACAGAAGACTTGGCCTTATGCCATGCTTTCTCCCAAATCTGAGAGATATCTTGATTTCTTTGCTCTAAGTTGCCTCCCTCTGCCTCTACAATGCGCACATCAGCAGCCTCCTCTTCAAACAGAGTCAGGAAAGTCCCCCACTGTAAAAGGAACTAAAAAGAGTCAACTTTCTTTTCAAGTGATCACTGCTCTAGAGACTCAGCCTTGCTAGCTTTTCTTGTCTCAGTGTCTTTCATATTCAAAATGATTTCTGTACTGCACAGCCACTTTCAATATTTTTAGTGAAATTGTCATAAATCATGGCATCCCCTGCAGAAGATAATCTTACTGATATTTCAACTGTTCCAGAAGGCTTGGTCCATTAGAACATCCATAATCGAGGTTGGTTAATATTTAATCAAGGCGACACAATACAAGCAGATACTAAGTCAGATTTGTAAAATCTAGTGCAAAAGAAAATCTCTATCCAATAAAGTCTAACAACACAGTACATGGTACAACAAAGCAAGGATCTTTCAAGGAATTCAATGGTGCTTTAAACACATTGCACTAGTTAGTAATAAGAACACATTCTTCTAGTTTGATAATTAAGATCACCATGAAGTCATTATCTAAGTCTGAACCAAACCCCCAGTGAAACAGAAATATATTGACATCCCCTTCCTTTCAGAATGTGTAAGTTGACACTGTCCCGAATTTGTTAAAAAGCAAAGGTTCCCAACAACAAGCTAGTTTTAAAAATTCTTCAAACACTCACCCACTGAGATTTTATTAAATAAATATATAAAGCATTAAAAAAATCAGAAAACAGAAAAGAGCCCGTGTCAGAGGAGACTATCCTTTGTCTGGAGTTCCCAGGAGAATTAACAGAAAAACTGTGAGATAGACTTTAAAAGGCCTGTGGGGAGACTGCGGGCATGGTCAGTTAAGAGCACTGGCTGCTCTTCCAGAAGACCTGGGTTCAGCTCCCAAAATCACATCAGGCTGCTCACAACTGCCTGTTTCTGTAGTTCCAGGAGAGCTGAGTCTTCTTGTCTCCACAGGTACCTGCACGCATGTGCTGCACACACTGGCAAACAGACACGCGCGCGCGCACGCACACACACACACACACACACACACACATTTAAGAAATGTATCGATTTTTATGTTTGTGGCTGTTTTGCCCCAGTGTCTGTGCACCATGTGTGTACAGAGATCAAGAAGTCCAGAAGAGGACATTGTGTCCTCTGGGGCTGGAGTTACAGGTGGATCCGAGCCATCATGTAAGTGCCCAGAATCAAACCCAGGTACCCGGAAAGTGCAGCCAGTGCTCTTAAACAATGAGACATCACTTTAACCCCAAATAATAATGTTTTTTAAAGATGAAGAAAATCTTGAAGAAGGCTGCATTGTGGTCTAGCTCTTGAATGGCCCCCAGAGGTGCTCATGAGAAGGCATTTCCCCCAGCCTGGGCTATTACAGGAGTGGTGAAACCTTTGGTAGGTGCGGTCTGGTGGCAGGTCTGTCGGTCACTGGGTGTGTACCCTTGGGGTGTTTACTGGAATCCTAGTGCCCTCCTCACCAGTTTTTATTCCTGGCTGTCTTGAGTAGGTAGACATCTATTAGGTGCTTCTGCCATGTCTGGTGCCACCGCAGACCCAAGGAACCAGACCCAGCGAACAGAGATGGAAACCTTTGAAAATGTGAGCCAACTGTTCACCAAGAGTGAACCGTGTCATTAACCATGTGACGAAGGAGAGCATTCTTTTGACTCTTGGTTGCAGAACTGTGTGTCTGGCATGGGGATGAAGTGGGGCATGGCAGAGAAGATCAGTTCCTATTACGGTGGCCAGGAATCAGACAGAAGCACAGTGCTGCTGGGCCCTAGTGGTCTCCTTTTTGCACTGTTATGCCCGGGTCCCCACCTATGAGATGGTGCCCACCTTTGTCGGGATGAGTCTTCCTTCCCCTCACTAATGCCATGGTAATGACCTCCCGGCTGTGCCCAGAGATGTGCCTCCACCTCGCAAAGATTCTATTCCCATCCAAGGGACAGCAAACATTAACCATTACAAACACTTCCTTCCAAAGTTGGTTTGTCTCACATATATTGTTGCAGTAACGCAAACCTGACTAGGAGAGGCCATTTACAAGATTAATTTACCAAATGAAGTCCTTTCTCTCTATAAAATCAATAAAAATAACCTAAACAATATGTTAGCTCTCATTTCCCAAATAATAAATATTAATATATAAAGGAATAAATATAATAAGCAATGTGAAAGAGCCACATGAGAGCAGTTTCAAGTGGGGAGAGCATGAATGAAAGGCAGACAAATGGACAGGCACATCCTTTTTATTTCATTAAAAATACAGCATTGTAAATATGTAAAATTTGTAAGTTGTAAATATGTAAAAATGTCAAAAATATGCTAACAATTAAACATAATTTCAACAAAATAATAATGTGGCTTTCTTACAGTGGATAATGGGGCTTTGGTCTTTTGTTGTTAATTCTTGAAACAATTGCAAACTTTCTGGAATTTAGAAGTAAACTTCACAGAACTCTTCCCTGAACTGCTGCAAAGAGACTGGAGTAGCAGGACCAATCGCCCCTGAGTGGCGTAGTGTGTTCAATGTGCATTCTGATGGTGCTTGTGACACCAGAGAGAAAACTGTTAAAATTAAGATGTGGCTGCTGTTATGAACCCTGAATGAAATAAAACTAAACAGAAGTGGACAGTGATGAAGGGTGAGCCCTTGGGTGCCTGCTAGTGATAACAGCAACTCTGTCAGGAATCTCTGCTAGAAACACTTGCCCAGAGACCACTGACATCACCCCTGGGAACACTTCTGCGAGGATGTGTCAAGTGACTGCTTAACCTTGGGCTAGACTTGCCCTTGTTATGAACCCGTGAGTCTCCTTGTGATGCCTCCTTGTGGTCAGGGAATATGGTTTCAAAATAACCCACAGCATCTCATGTTTGCTGTGAAAGCTGCCCTGTGTGCCATCTCCTTTGAAAATGCCATGGTTTCTCCAGTATATCTAGTTCATTGTGTCTTCTTTCTGAATGTCCAGCCACCATGCTCTTTAGAGTTCCTCTGCGTTAGCACACACAGGTTGGTAAAAGTTGGTGGCACCATTGACATAGTAGAGTTGGTGTTTTCAATGATCACTAGCTAATCCTCATATACCATTCAAGAGCCATCAGCTGGGGCTAGGGAGATGGCCTGGCAGTTAATAGCGCTTCAGGTTCAGGCAACCGTATCAGGCATTATCAGCTGTAACTGCAACTTTGGGACCCTTTTCTGGCTTCTATAGGCACCACACTCACATATAAATCTACACACATTCATAATGAAAAATAAAATCTTTTAAAAAGTCGCCAGTTATCCCAATAATACCCTATAAGGCATAGTATAGAAACTACACCTAGTATAAAAACATTCTGTGCATGATTGTCGTATCCTGTCAGCCTCCTTCACTATGATCCTGTTCCTAATGCTGTCCTTGGCTTTGCTAGCCTTGGTATCTTAAAAATTATAGATTTCTGTTTGATTTGTTTGATAATTCCTTCTAATTAAAGTTCGATTAAATTATGCACATTTTATATAAGTATTCCAGAAGCGATATTATTCTCTTACCGCATCTTTTTTTCTTATTTTATATTAATTAATATGTGGGGGAGGGGTTGAATGAGGGAAGCCTGTATTCTGCTGTGTGCATATGGAAGTCAAAGCACAGCTACCAGAGTCGGTTCTCTCCTTCCACCGTATGAATTCCGGAGATCAAACTCGAGTCCTCAGGCTTGGTGGCAGGTGCCTTCACCTACTGAGCCATTTAGTTGCTCTTTCCCTTATTGCATCTTATTGGGTGGTGCCTGACTTTTAACTTGCTCCAGCGTTGATGATACACACTTCACTGCCTTAGCTATTGTGCTTTTCCCAGGCTTCCCATGGTAGCTACTCTTAGTCTCTTTGTAATGAGCATGTATTTTAAGGGCAGGTATTTTAAACAACATAAATATTCCATTCCTCATCAAACAGTAGTTTGTTCGGGAATATATGTGTGCATAGTAACTCAAACAACTCCTCTTTTATCCTAATTGGTAATCTGCAACAATCATTTTTATCTAGTTTCCAGTTTGGCCTTTGGTCTTCCCCTCAAGCTGGTTTTCACATTATTTGCAAAGGCCTTCGTCATTATTTGCATCCTTCCTTGTTTCTTAGCAACAAGCTCCAGCTCCATCACTTCTCCGAAAGTCTTTTTCATGGAAACTTATGGAGAATAGCCTCCAACAATACCCATTAAAGACTGCAGACTTGTGTCATGGCATAATAACAGACTGTCATGTAATTATGACAGAGGGAATTTTCTTGAGATGGGTACTTACTTTGGATCATCCAGATGTGTTTTGTACTCAGGGTGACCATGAGAATCCTAGGTTAAAGAAGGAGGCTGAAGAATCAGAGACTGAGAAAGAGAAATGAGGATGGAAGCCAGGGTCAGAATGACAGCAGTGCAGGGATAAGAAATTACCCATCCAAAGGGTAAGGGTGACTACTGGGAGCTGGGTTAGGAAAGAACAAGACTTCTCCCCTGGAACCTCAGAATGACTCGTGTCTTATGACCTTTCCAATATCTTGACTTTCAGTCAGGTGGAACCCATTTTGAACTTCTTACCTCTACACCTGTAAATGATAAGTGTTGCTTAAAGGCACTGAATATGTGGTTGTCACAGCAACCACAGGAAATTAACACAGAGTAAATGTAGAGGTCAAGAATGGCCACGAGATGGGCTTGCTGCTACTGGTGTCATTGTCCTGCATCTTCTCAGGGAATGAACAGAACTGGATGTGCTCACCACACATGCACACATACATGCACACAATCATGCTGTGGTAGTCTGAAAGTAAATGGCCCCATAATCTCATAGGGAGTGCTACTATTAGGAGATGTGGGCTTTGTTGCAGTAGGTATGGCCTTGTTGAAGAAAGTGTATTACTGTGGGGGTTGACTTTAAAGTCTTCCATGCTCAAGCTAGGCCTATTTCAGGCCACTTGCTGTTGCCTGCAGGTCAAGATGTAGAAATCTCAGCTCCTTTTTCAGCACCATGTCTGCCTGCATGCCACCCTGTCATACCATGATGATAATGTACTAAACCTCTGAAAACATAAACCACCCCAATTAAATGGTTTTCCTTTTTAAGGGTTGTCATGGTTATGGTGTTTCTTCACAGCAATAGAGACCTTAACTAAGACAGTATATATTATGAAAGAAGAAAGATCTAGAATAACTAAACTAAGCTTCTATCTCATAAAAGGATTTTAAAAAAAAGAACATTCTTAACCCAAAGCAACAGGAAGAAAAATAATAAAAATTAGGACAGAAATCAATAAATAAAAATCCCAAGAAAATTATAAAAATCCACAAACATAAAAGGTGGTTTGAAAATAATCAATAATAAGAATACTTATAGAATCTGACAAACCAAGATGGGGAGAGAGAGAGAACTCACACATCACCAACACTAGAGACAAAAGAGGGTTCGTGGCTACTGAGCTCTTGGACATCCAATGCAAAATAAGAAAAAAGTTAGAAACAAAAACCCAAATTCTCTACACCCATGAGTTTAATAATATACCTGAAATGATCAAAATTCATATAATGAGAAATGGATCACCCAAATAGCATCGTGTGTGTGTGTGTGTGGTGTGTGTGTGTGTGTACACAATATGTAAAATAAAAGAATTCAATGTCTCTAAAAAGGAAAACCCCACACAATTGGTTTGGCTAGCAATGTGCTCCTCCAGGAGCTGGGAGAATGTGACTCATAAAAAGAACCATAGGCCACAATCAACTAATCCAAACACATAAGGCTAATTCAGCCCTTGAAAGTCAGTGTAGTCTATATGCAAATAGACAGAAGGACATTTACAGTGTGCCAATGGAGGCAAATCATCTTATAAAACTCAACAGCCATTTGGGATTTGAAAACGGAAAAGCAAAATTCTCTCAGTCACCTAGGGATCCTGGTAGGGTCTTCCACGTGGAAAGGAATGTCAGCATTAGACTGAATGCTAGGAACTGGGATGTGTTTATGCTAAGACTCAGAGCAAAGGCAGCATTTCTTCCTCAGCAGTCACACTCAATACTGAACCCGAAGTCATGACTGCTCTAATGAGAAAAAAAAAGAATAAAATGTGTATACACCATAAAGGAAGACATCAAAGTGCCACCATTCCCAGTGGCATGTCAACTGTGAAAAAAACTCAGATTATTTACTTAATAAAAAAGAAAAGGAGAAAAAGCCCAAACAAATAAAATAACCACCCAAACCCTGAAGCTAGGAGACAAGTAGAGTGGTCACAGGACACAGACTAATTGCAAAGGTTGACTGTTAGCCTGAACACCAGCAATGATACTGAAATTTGATATCCAAAAACCTGGGGTGCGGGAAGGGGGGAAACAGGACATGTGCTCAACCGTGCCTTTGGATCTTCCAGTCTAGATTCTGTGTGTTAAAACTGACTTTCACTGTAGCCTAAGGTCTGGAATCCTCTGTAGCCAGGAACTAGGCAGACAAAATGAACTTGCCTGAACCCCTTCCCACACGCAGGATCCCCATACTTTCCCCCTCACCCCCAGGAATTGAGAAGGAGGGTGTATTCACCTCAATACTTTGGCTACCAATGCAAACTAATCCAAGTCTCAAAGGCCGGAAGAGCTGGAGAGGGACCTTCCGGGCAGTAAAGCTAGGGAGCCCGTGACAAGGCTGACTGGAGCTCTCGGCTCCATCACCACACTGCCTTTGTTCTCAGTCTACTCTGAGTGCTTTGATAGTTCAGGGATGCATCGAGAACAGTCCCATCATAGAACTCCCATTCCATCTGTGGTTTGATGATTTATTTGTACTCTGGACTTTTGTTATAAATTCCATTCCTAAGCCACCACTGACTTCTTGATATTCCTTATTAATAACAATCTGTACTTCTGCCTCAGACTTCACTGACTAGCAGCTAGGACTTTTGCAGTAACCTGCCGACGGGCCCATCTGCATCCACTTGATCTCCCTCTCAGGCTATTACCATCTCAGAATCCAGACAAGTCCTTCCTCTGCTTAGCTCCCTGCGTTGGCTCCTGATTTCCCACAGAACAAAGCGATAGCAATGGCACACAAAGCCCTCCACCATCTCTCCAGCCTCTCTCACTGCTCTGACCTCATGCACCATGCTCTTAGTAGCAGTTGCTCATTGACTACCAAGGGAGAACAGTCCAGGTAGGGCATCACCTGCTGGCTCACACTTCCATATGACCAATGCTGTTAATCTTGATTGTCAATTTAACCGTCTCCAGAATGCCCCTGGAGCCACAACTCTGGACATGGGGTGTGTGTGTGTGTGTGTGTGTGTGTGTGTGTGTGTGTGTGTGTGTGTGAGTTTTTAGATTAGGTTAGTAGAGGGGGACAGCTCACACCAAAAGTGGGGTTGGTGCATTCCGTGGCCTACGACTCTGGCCTGAATGAAAAGGAGAAATGAAGTTGAGCTGCAACATTCTCTTCCTGGTGTGAGTGTGGACACCATGTGACCATGTGACTAGTCCCTTCACATAACTAGTCCCTTCACATAGCTGCTTCCACAACACTTCCCTGATGGGATGTACCCTTAAGCTGGGACCCCGACAAACCTTCCTGCAAGGTATTTTGTTAAAGCAAAAAGACAAGTAATGAGTATAACTTGTCAGACCTGGTTGAGAAAAGGTGCTTTGCTTGAATTACATAGTGTGGGTGTTCCTCAGCCCTACCCGGAGGGAAGCTCTGCTCCTCCCCTTGCCTACACATGGAAACACACACACATACACACACACTCAGGCACACAGACACACATACACAAACACATGCACACACACATACATAAACTCATGTACACACATATACACATGCACACATACAATCACACATATGTGTGCATACACACACACACAACCTATAGCAGGACAGACCTTAGCTGCTGATCCTCCCTCCAAAGCAGCACATTTGTGTCTTTGCTGAGGGTGACCCAGTGGAAATTTGAGATGTGGCACCATGGTTAAGTTCTGGGTCCAGGGTGTAATTTTGGATAAACTGCTCTTTTTCTTTGAGCTACAAGATGAGCTGTGGGGACTATATCATGTCTCAGTGTCTTTCTGGCTTTGACCTTGGAGAAAACGTGTATTATCTCCTGAGACTGGTGCTGGCAGATGGCTTTACCACATACATTTGTTACGGTTTAGATGTGGTGCCCTAGAAGAGCTGGCGTAAGACACAGAACATACTGCACAGTGAGATGTCTCCCCAAGCTTCTGAAACACGCCGTGCACATGAATCACACACAGATGCTGAGGAACAGATCTGGGAGGAGCCTGAGACCATTTGCTGTCAACTCTGTTTTCTCTGGGTTTGGTCAGTAGCCTCATAAGGAGAAGCAGATGAGAAAAAGTTAGTGCAATGCTCCCAAAGTCCCCTTAGGAGCCCTTGAGACCAAAAGAGCAGGGAAGGGAAGGAGGGGACAATCCGAGGAGGTGGTTCAGTGAATAAAGTGCTTTTGGATCAAGCGTGGGAACTTGAGTTTGAATCTTCCTTTTCCCTGTGGAAAGCTGTATCTGTCTTTATACTCTATACTCTACCTGGGCAGTTAAGGGACATTCCCAGCATGACCAGAACTCTGCTTAGACAGGCATGCTGTTCCCACTCTGCAACACAGCCCAATCCCACAGAACTTTATACATGTCAAATCGTTCCACGCACGCATTTCCCAATACAGTGGCCTCTGGTGACCCAGGAACATACAGGTGCACACCTCTAAATTATCCAGGTTGATGCAAGGGTTTAAGATAACATGTTTGTAAAAGTCCTGGCATTGTGAATTGTTCACTCGTGCTGCCCCTAAAATAATAGCTCTTTTATTATGTGTGTTTTGCCCACTACAGGGACTAAAGGGCATCTCTACCCTAAACTTGGGAGTGGTAAAGGGGTTGTGACCAGGGCTGGGGTACCCTAGGTTGTAATCTCTAATGATGACTGTGTTGAGGAGTGGTGACTTTCAGAAAACCAGTTTCCCACACAGCCACATGAATGCATTCATCTTCTGGGAAAACCAACCTAGAAGAATCTGAGACCCAGCAACCTGACTAATTAAATGGTAAAGCCTGAGGCACCAAGAAGGGACAGCATGGTAGAGAATGGAGAAGCAGGGCTTGCTGGGAGGCTCTACTGTGCTATCACAGGCACTAAGGCTGAGTACTCATTCAAGGAAGAGGGAGCAGTGATGGAGGCAGGGGCAGGCAGAGGGAACATGGCAGGACTCTGGAGCTAGACAGACTTTGGAGCTGCACTGGGTGGTTCTGAACTGGGATCCCAGTGAGATCCTGCTTTCGGCTAACCCCACCCACTCAGGTGGCCCTGAACATCTGGCAGTGGTAGTAGCCTTTTCCAGCTCTCTCCAGTGCTGGGGACGGGGCAGCTCAGCACAGAGAGAGGCTTTAATACACTTGCAGGAAACTGCCAAGGTGGGCTGCCACCAGCACTCAGGGAACGGGGCCACTTAGTTAATCCTTCCTCCCCCACATTCCCAGGCCAACAGAGGTGACTTTGTGGCACCTTTTTTATGAGACGGAAAAGGTTCGCCTGACTCCTAGAGATCTGCTTGTTGGTGGTGATGTGGGGGTGTCAAAGCTGCTGAGGGGAAAGTTGGGGCTGCCAAGCTCTCCCTCCCCTGCATCCGGGGTTGTTGAATGGGTTGCCCTGTGAGACCCCAGCTCCCTAAGGGCAAGGATGGGTTTTAGTGAGGCAGGAGAGCAGGGTTAGGAAACCTACATTTGGACACCAGCAGCCCTCAGAGGTGAGGAGAGCTGGCTTCTGCCTTGGTCAGACGGTTAGAGAACCCTCTCCTTGAGTTCACAGAGTCTGGGACAAGGTGCAGAGCAACTGAAGATGCCTGCATGTGTGCTCACTTGCATGTGCACTCAACCCACACAAACATCCACACACATATACCATGGACATACATGCACACGTGTATGCATGTGCTTACCTTCACACACCAGAATGGCATAGAGGACTGTTTCCAAGCTGACTTCAGCTTTTGCATTCAGGGTGTCCCAAGAACCCTGTTTCTCCTTCTGTCTCAGGGTGGTATGTCCACCATCTTCCTGGAGCCCAGCAAGGGCAAACAGCCATCTTGTCTGACATGCCAGGGCCTGCCTGTGAGCAGGTGATTTGCCTTGGCTCCCGAAAAATGTGTAGCTAATGCATGTTTTCAGCAGGATGTGGGGAAAGTGGGACCTGGATCCCTGTGTGAGGCAGTTCACAGCCCAGGCCCCTCAGGGGTCTGCAGACAGGGAGCTCCTCAGATTGCAGCGGAGAGAGGCCCAACTGCAGTCACAGCTGCCAAAGCTCTATCTACATGGTTCCCCAACTGCCCGTGTGCTTAGGTGATCACCGTGTGTTACAGATAATCATCATAAAAATATTATTATAAACTAAAATAGCACATTTTTATTCTTCTAATGAAGAGCAGAGTTTTTTCAACTTGGCTCAGAAAAGTTCAGAAAGAAGAGAGCCGGGACTTCATGATGACTGTCAGGTCCAGGAAGGTTCAATTTCCATGCAGAAGGGAAAGCTGCTTTCCTTCTGGATTTCAGGCTCCAGCAGGCTCTGTTGACTCTGAGCCTGAGCAGAGTGAGGGGACTGTCACTACTGCTACTGAGCAGAACTCCCTGCCACAAGCTTCCCTCTCCCTGGTAGGCAGGGGATTCACAGTGTGTAGCTTGGGTCTGGAGGGCTTCGTGGAAGATCCTTCATGTTAGTGGCAAATATTTCATGCAGGAGACAGATTTGTCTGCTCATTGGGGAACCTGGAAGCTGCTGGTCTAGAATGACAGATCTCAAATGGTTGTACCCTGAGTATAGGGGCAGGGATAAAGGAGGGACAGGCTCAAGCCAGAGTGGGTAGTCCAGTGCCTGGCATCTGGGTTCAGGTTCTAAATATCCCCACAGGCTGGTTACCCCCAAGGGCATGGTGAGGGTGTGGGGTGCTAGCCAATGATATGAGGTTGCTAATCTGTGATATTGGGGAGGGGGGAGGAATGGGAGAAGGGAAGAGAGAGGAGCACTGAAGGAAGGAGGGAGGGAGGGAGAGGAAAGACTAGAGGATGGGTCAGAACAGGGGGAACATCAGTTGGACCAGGGACAGAAGGTGGAGAAGGAGGGGATGACTGTTCACTGAGCACTTACTGCCTGCCAAGGTGGTTCTGAGGCCTCCAACTGTACTGATTTGCTTGATTCCACCGACAGAAATTCAAGGAGGTAAGGCTGCCTGCTCTACTAAGCTTAGATACTGAGATTCACAGTCAAGAAGTTCAGAAAGGGTGCATAAGGTGCTTAAAATTACACGACGAGTTAGTGAATACCTCAGGTTTTGAACCTAGGCCTGTTGAATGCCAGGACTATGTTCTTGGCTTCCCAGAGATCTCCCCAAGCTTCTGCAAGAGACAGCCCACTCTCCTTACCTGAGCAAGGGGATGGCATTGTCACGGTCAGCCAGGGGAGCTGCACTCATCTCCTTTACATATGAGGAAATGGAGGCGCAGAAGAAAGGGGCAGCTCATTCAAGCCTATGGCCAAAGCCAAGGTTCTTACCACGCCCAGGGGAAGCAGTTGTCATCACTGTGCCAACCCCTAGGAATTCATCGAGAACCAAGGTGATGATCTGCTAGGAATCCGCTCCAGGGTACTGGCTGGGCCTGCTCCTGTCCTCTCTCTAGAGGTCAGGGCTCAGACCTGAGCAGTTGCTAGGTCCCAGGTTTCTAAGACTCTTACATCAGCAGATCACTTGCATACTTTTTCAGTCGGCTTTCAACCAATGAGTGCTAGGGAAAAGGCTACCCCATTCCAGGTAGCTTCCCTGATCCAGATGGGGGCATGAAGGTGCAGTTTTACTTCCTACTCTACGGCACCCAAGTTTTCCCCAAAGCAGCCACTTCACAAGGTACATGGAGTGTGAAGGAACAGGCTTCCCTGGTGGGCCTTGCTTCGGGGCGTCAGAGTTCCCACCCATATGATAGATGGCTGCCTGTAGACCTAGACACTGAAGACAGGCCCTCTAGTGTGAGAGACACAGGTCTCACATCAAATTATGCTGCCCGGAGAAGAGTCTTTCCTCAGTGTCACTGGTGAGCAGGTTTTATTTGTCATCTTACAAATGTTCACGTACTAGCCAGGACAAGGCCTGGGTGACAGTCAGGAAGGATTCAGACCACTGCAACCCAGCAGAACTCTCCAGCATGTCCGAAGGACACAGTGCCCAGCGCCTGCAGATTCACTGCCATCTATCCAATCAAATACATAGTCACCAGGGCCCAGCTAAGGTCCAGCATAGAAGGAGATGCTACATTATCTGGCTATAACCCAACAGGCATGTGTCAGAATCTCAGGCAGGATGTCTTCTGCAGGCACTCTCAGAAACTAGCCAACCCTCCAGGCTGGAGAAAGCTGTTACAGTGGGCAATGGATGATGGAGGGAAGCCCTGAGCCGAAGAAGCTCCACAGGCGGGCACAGGGCTTTTCAGGGCCTTAGAAGCACTGGTGTCCATCAACAAAAAGCTGAGGCACAGCATTTTCTAATTGTACTTGACCGTGCCAAACTCTTCAGAGACGTCAGAAGAATGATGGCTGGGATTGTCCTGCGTATGCACAACTGTGAATCTTTTGAGGAGGAAAAGGCCTTTAAATCAGCACTTAATTGATGACACTGGGGCAGGTGACAAGCAGGGATGTATTTTACCAAACAAGGGTACTGGGACCCAGGTGTTTCAGTTTCTTGTAATAACAAATGCATGTGTCTAAAGCCAGTTGGAGTTAGGATCCTGTCACTTGCAGCTGACAGAATTAACTGTCTAACATAGTAGTTTAAAGGCACAGCTGTTCACAGAAGGATTCTGTTACCCAACAAATCGGTCTTCACATAAATTATTCATTCAAGGAAGCTCAGACGGGTAGATCGTGTATGTGTGACCTGTACAGGTGAGGCTGGCAGGTACCTTTGTGTAGGTTGAACACTGTACATCTCCTGCAGGGGATCCTTTTCATGCTACAGCCCCTTGGGTTACATTAGCCTTGAGAGCAGTGATTCTCAACCTGGAGGTCGTGACCCCTTTGGCAACCTTCTACCTACAAAAATGTTTACATTGCGATTCATAACAATAGCAAAATTGCAGTTATGAAGTAGAGATAAAAATGATTTTGTTTGGGGGTCACCACAACATGAGGAGCTATATTCAAAGGTCACAGCATTAGGAAGGTTGAGAACCACTGCTTGAGGAATACATATGTTATCTCCAACCCCCAATACTTATAGCACCTACCCCCTTATCACTGCCTGATATTGGAATGGCAGGGCTTTGCTTTCCTCCTGGTTAGTTGAAATCCTTTTTGGAGTCCTTTACAGATCAGTTCAGCCTACTCCTTCCTGAGAAGCTCTGCCAGACTGTCCCTGGCTACAAAGTGGTGATGGGAAAAATCACAGAACACAGAACAAGAGGAGGTACTCTGAGAACCTGAACTCAGCTCCCAGGGGATGCAGTCATTGTCTGGGTATGTCTTATGGGCTCTGTGCCTCCAGGATGGCTTAAAGAACTTCTGGCCACAAAAGAGGGTAGTGTCCTCTTGTTAGTTATCTGGAATGCAGAAGAACTGTCTGTCCTCTTGGCCACCCATACCCATGACCAGAAGTCTAGGAAGATGTCCTCCACCCACAGGGTACCCCATTCCTCAGAGAACCTAGGCCATATTCTTCACTTTCCCTATGGGTAGATGTAGGGATGGATGTCAGGAGACATTGGTGACCAGACTGGCTGTCATTACCCCCAGATTTCAAAGTTCTTGGCTCCAAGTTGCCCAGGCTGTCTGACTACTCACTAGACAGGAGGGAATGCCCACTCCAGCCACAGCAGCTGGTGCTCACCTTCTTCTTTGGAAGGACACCGCCTGAGCATGGAAGCTCTGCCCACTCTGTTCTGGACCCCAGGCAGAGTATCCAAAGGCCTCCCCCACAGTGGGCCCCTCCAAGCAGCCAGGCCCTGTCACCTGCCACAGCGCAACCACCACTCTCAGACTGAGGCCCAGAACCTGGCTCTTTCCTCCCAGCACAACTGGATGGAAGAAGTAAAACTAGTCTCTCACTGTTCCCAGCAAATTCTGACTTCCACCATCCACTCATGCTCAGGAGGATGGCCAGGACAAGGTTTGGATGGGAGCAGTCTGGAGACTTTATTTTAGACCTAGATAAGGCTTGTTCCCACTGTACCCAGATCCCTCTTTTTCAGGTGGACTCCATATCACCAACGATGGCCCCATACCCCTGTGTTCATCAATGTTCTCCCCTACAAACCATCCATAGCTCCCTGGTCACGTGCCACAACCACTGACCAACATCATGCAGTCCTGCCTTGCCTCTCTCAAGGACACTTTTGCTATCATCAGTCATCAAGATCTCTCTTCTTAAACTCCTACCAGGCATGGCGTTGCACACAACATGATGACATAGCTCAGAGGAGATGCAAGCTAGGTGACAGTTGAGTGAGTCACCACAGCAAACTGGGACTCAGCCGTCCCCTGGATTTGTTTCCAAGTCTGTGTTGAGAAAAGAAGCTAAGGCAGTGAGTTACATGGGGCCTGTGGTGGGTGCTTTATGTTGCTATAAGGAAATGCCTGAGTGTAATCCCAGGAATATCTGGAGAAGAGAGGTATGTAGGCCCACGAGCCTTCTGACAGGAAGGTTGAAACAGCATAACTTTTCTTTCTCGTGAGGGATCCTAACTCTGTTTCAGAATGGAGAATGAGAAAAGATCAGGGAAGCAACCATGGAAGAGTATACCAAGTCCCTGTGTGGTTTCGTTGCCTACCAATCAGCCCTCTCAAGAGCTCACTCGCCCCAGGAGATCCACTCCACTCCAAGAAAACAGTGTCAGTCTTCTCCCGAGCATAGAGCCCCATGGTCTCAGACATCTGAGACTCTGGAAAACTCAGCATATCACAGGGGGACCAAACTTCTAGCTCAGATATCTAGGGGATACAACCAAAGCATCCAAACACCAGAGGAAGCAGCTTTAGCTGGACTTCCAACACGACCTAAGGGCCTCTTTAAGAGCAGTGGGCATCTGGGTTGGTGGGGCCTTGGGGAGTCCTCCCACTCAGAGAGCACTGCCAGGAGCAATCTAAGCCCCTCAAGGGAGCACTGGACAGGGGACCAGAATTCCAGGAGTCACTGCTGACTCCAGGCCAGAGGGAAGCATCTACTTTCAGAGTAGGCAAGGGAGGGGGAGCTCAGGCCAGACAGAGCTGAGGGGGGTCAAATGCCAGCCTGCAAAGCCCTCCACCCTAAGGACCCAGTACCCAGCACACAAGGCTCCTGTCATTCCACCCTAGGAACAGGTTGTACCAGCCCTGGGTAGCCCTGGGACAAGACAAGTGCTCTGGGCCTTGGATGTCGAGAGATATGTGATGTAGAGTCTAGAGGAACCAAAGAGCACGGTCACACTATCATCTTACAGTAGACATGTTTACTTTGTCTTCCATCCTTTCTGTACATATCAGCCATCTATTCAATGGGGGTGTCTTGGGGTGCTGATAAAAGAAGTAACTGGCTTGGCTCATAGGTCAGGAACCTCGAAGGAGCAGAGCCCCAGCACCCAGCAATTAGCAATTGATTAAGTATAGACGAAATTGCACTTATCTGTGTGCTCCCAGGTCCTCCTTGGATACGATGATGGTGGGCACTGGTAGACTCTATGCCCAAACTCTGGATCATCACATTCCAGACAGCATGATGGGTGTTGTACATGAACCCTGAGCAAGACTACATGAAAAACCAAAATGTCAGATGTCTTGTGTTTGGGCTCCTGGTCCATTCATGCTGTGAGTCTCACAAGCATATGCCAAATAGGTGGTCAAGTATGAATGCTTCTGTTTCATAAAAATGAAGGAAGGCATTCATGATCATTTCACTGGGCCCTAGAAGAAATCTTTTAAAGGCATAAGATGTTGAGTGGGAGAGATAAAGTGTTAAGAGATCCTTCCTAAAGGCTTCTTCCTTGCTCTTCAAGAGTAGGCACCCCCTGCGGGGACAGCCTGGCATTTCCTAAAGAACCTGGAACCCAGGGAGACCTCACAGCACAGATTTTTATCAGGGATACAGATATACAGATACATCTAGTTAGCCTAGGGGATTTCCAGGGGAATGGTGTCAGGTAAGACAGGAATCCCTACCACAGGCTCCCTGACACTAAGGATTGGAGAGCTCAGAGGTCAAGGCTTCTGGGAAACAGCTGCTTTCTGAAGTCCTAATGAACCAATGCCTCTGACACAGAAGGCAGCCACAAATCCTGAGCTCCCAGCCCACCAATTCTATGAAAGGGAATTATACAGGTACACAAGTATATATGCAAATGCATGCATGTATGCATGTATGTGTTCTTGCACTTATGTGCAAGTGTGCATATAAAATGGGATTTGAGCTACATATAGACTTATATTAAAAAATAAATATTAATAAACTGGAACTTGCCCACTAACCAGGAGCACAGGGCTGTGAGGGTCTGTATGTGTTACTACAAATATTATTTCTGGCCACCTGAGATGGTGAACATTGCCCCAGAGCAAAGAAGGGCACTGGGAGAGTCACTAGAGTGTGAGGGGCACCAAGACTTTCTCCCACCTTCTCCAGTTCTGTGACCATGTGCAGATGTGGGTAAGAGGAGACATGGTCATCAAGGCGTGGGTGCCTTGGGTTGTAGCAGCTGCCCTAGTTCTAAGTCACTGTCATGTGGTGCCTTTGTGACCAGGTAGCCCTGCTTTGTAACCTTGTCTGCTTATACACTAGCTCTGTACCCAGGTCTCAGTGTACCCCATCTGTGCAGTGACAACAGTCATGCTGTCCAAGGGGAGTGGTCCAGAGAAATGAGCATGGTAGTGACTAACGTGCAGAACTGTGAGCAGAGAGGAAGTCAGCCTGTCACACTGGCAGCTGAGGAACCCCTAGACTTCCAGCTCAGACCAGAGTTCATGTCATCTTGCCAGTGGTTTCAGAGGTCATGGATTCCTCTGTACCATGAGAATTCTTTTTTATTTGAAAAGGAAGCTAAATATGCAAGTGAGGAATTGTGTTTTCCTCAGATGTCATCTTAGGACTAGAGCTTTGCATCTGGGTTTCCTGGTACTTTTTTTTTTTCACAAAAGGAAGTCCAAATGATTTCACAGGCTGCTATACAAAAAGTGGCTTAGTGATTGTTCAGAGACAAGTGGGTGAGGACGGAGTAATCAGACACTCATGGGGAACAGGCAAGCCTCATGCATGCCAGCTCTGGTTTGAAACTTCTAGAAGTTTCCATATTGTCAGTAAGTGCCTGAGTGTGCATGGTGCTGGGGTGACTACTTGGAAGGCCTGACTGACTATCATACAGCCAAGGAACTTCTTTCTAAGGAGCACACGCTTTTGTAGTTGTTTTTCCTTTTATTAAAAAAAAATGGTTAATGGTATCATACGTTCCCAAGGCCAGGGCACAGTGAGGAAGAAGAGGTGGAAGACTGTAAGAGCCAGTGAGGGGTGGTGTGAAAGGCTACCATATGGTTATGACGTGGTTGTTAAACCTGTGAATACAGCTATCCATCTTGAACAGAGGAGGTGCCCACAAGACCCCACCCTTTCCTTAATAACTATTGACTATGGTTACCATGGGAAGGGGTATCATTCTCTTCAAGGTCATAGCCACTGGGGGACTAGTTAGAAAGAAGGAGTTTATAGGGAAAAGGTAGGGGTAATGAAGGTGGATCAATCACAGTACATCACATATATGCATGACACCAAATGACTATGTTTTAGGGGTATTTTATGAAGTTGATAGGCCAATTAACGTTTTGAGTCTGTGGTTAAAAGCTTATCTGTTATAATACAAGAAAAATAAAATAATATTGATAATAACACTAATGAGGGCACAGCATGCTCATTGCCAAGACAATCCAGCTGATAGCAAGCAGATCTTCAATTGGGACACCCTTCTGTTATTACACCCAACATTGGTTATTTCACTCCAGCAAAACATCATCTGTCACATTAAATTAATGGCATTAATTTGAATTTTAATGGTTTTTGTGGTTTTGTTTGCATTTAATTTGTAATTGTGCTTTGGTTTTATAGCTGCATTAGAACTAAAAGCACAAGGAATTCATACTTACTCTTATGTTTGTATGTATTTAAATAACAATGTGATCAAAATAATTTTAGTTGACACTGGGGGTCTATGATAATTTTGTTTCCTTTAAAATGCATATATTTGGGGCAGCAAGATGGCTCAGCAGGTAAAAGCGATTGCTGCACTGCCTTGGTGATCTAAATCAATCTCTGTAACCCACTTAAACAAAAATCTGGGTGTGGTGGCATACATAATCCCGACACTCCCACTGTGAAATGGGTGGAGGCAGGAGAATCACCTCGAAGTTTGTGAGGCAGCTAACCTGGATAGCAGTCTGCCTCAACAAGAAGGGAGGAGAGGCTCCCAAAAGTTGCTGTCTGACCTGCACACACCTGCCATGGCACATGGGCACCCTGGCATGCAGGCACCGGCACTGAAGAGCACACATACATGCACAATAATAAATAAATATTGTAAAGCCATTTATTAGTGAACTTTAAGAATCACTAAAATGGCTCTGTAACCAACCTCTACATGTACACATCACTTAGTTTTAAAAGTTCTGGGTTGAACTGGCATCTTAGAATCGTGAGAAGGGGGCGTAATAGCAAAAGTCCCACAAGAATTTAGATCTAGCCTTTTTAAAAGGTTAAATTAGCTAGTTTCCTTCTCAGGTGACTTCCGTTCTTAAACTATCCATATCCTTTCGTTTCCTGCGCTTCCTTGGCTTTACAACCTGGGCGGGTGTGAGTAACTCCTGGACATCCAGATAAATGTTCATAACTTGAATCACATGTGGCAGATAAGGAAAGTCCTCAGCATCTGCCAGAGTGGCAGCTCCATTCGTCCTGTGTCCTTAAAGGCTTAGGGCTGTGCATCCCTGGGCCTTACTGTAGCAGTCACAGCCTTGCTGCTGCAGGTTCTTCCTCTGTCACCATACATCCCTGGGTAAAAGCAGAGACCAGGGAAGGTTGGGTGGCTTAGCTGGGACCCACAAATGAATGATAGCAAGGCAAAGCCTCTGGCTTGGGTCCAAATGCCAACAGAGGGTCCACCCATCCTACTGGTTCCCTTTTCCCATTGGTGGCCGTGATGAGAGAGGGAAGGAGAGCCTGTGTTCAGGATGTCGCTGATCCCAAACACACAGGACTTGTTCTTCTGTGAAACAAGTTAAGGACAAATTCTCTCAATTGAAAGTGCCAAGTTAGGGGTAATGAGTGACAGAACTCTCCCGTCTCAAGAGGAAGCATCCAGAATCCTTCCTCCCAGGTGGATTTTGGAATGCTGTCTCATTCTCATACACATAAACCCCCACAACTGTGTCCTTGCTGCCTGCATGCTCTTCTAGAAATTGGGATACCCAGAGAGAGGGGGAGACAAGACCCTCAATGCAGTGGAAATCCACTGCATTGCAGAACCCAAGTCACCCCACAGTGGCAGAAAGAATGCCAGAAGAGTTCATCTCATATCCAGGACTAGGACTGGGTCATGCCCATTGAGAATGGAGTTCAAGATAGGTGATGGGATGGAGACAGACAGGCAGTCAACAGGTCCATATTGTAGTAGAAATACAATGGCTTCCCCAGAGCCAAGAAGCAGGAACAAAGTCAGCTGGTGGAGCCCTGGACTGTGGTGAGACATGAGAAAACCCAAAGAACACAGCACCCATCAAAACATGTAGGCTCAGGCAACTCGATTAACAGTGACTACCAAAGTCATCAGAAAGCTGGGCACCCCAGTCGTCCACCATCCCCCCACCCCACAGCATCCTGCTCTGCCTGCCCTGGGAAAACAGACAGGAAAGATGGATGCACATTTGTTCCTGGGGCTGCTGTAATGAACTTCCACAATCGAGTGGCCTCAAACAACACGTACACACAGCCCCATCGCTCCAGAGGCTACAAGTCCTAGCCAGGTTGTTGCTGAGCCTACATTCACTAAGGCTCTAGGGAGAATCCTTCCTGACTGCGGGTGCCTGATATGCCTAGGAACTCTTTAGCTGGGAGATGCCGGACTCTGTTCACACTGTCTCCTCCCTGTGGGCCTTTATGTTGTCTTCCTGCTCTGCTGTCTCTGTGTTCTCACTTTCTCTTCCTACAAGGAGTCAGAGATCCTGAATTAGGGTCCCCTTTAGAGTCAATATTCTAACTTACTTGACTCTGTGAAAAGTCTATGTCTAGGACATATCTAACACCTGTCAACACACCTGGGGATGTCAACACATTTATTTAAGGGGGACACAATTAAATTTATAACTAGATGGGAAGGAAGAGAAACATACCAGTATTACCCATCTCCCAGCCATGCGTGTGGTCAGAAAAGAATCTCAATGGAGGTGAGCAGAGCTTGCACTTGGTCCACACTTGGACCTTCAGCATATCTGAGAGGGAATTTTTTCTACTCCTGAAAAATTATGGAGAAGTTCCAGAATGCACCTTGAAGTTCCTGAGGGGTGAGAGAGGAGGCTCCCCAGTCAGGCATGTGTATAAGCTTCGGAGGGAAGCAGAGAAGCTATTTCCTAGTCTCACCTCCCATATGCTGTCATATACGCAAGACACAAATGAGGAGCAGGCCTAAGGTGGCCAGTATAACACTGAGTGATGAAAGCAAGCGGGGGAAATGCAGTCAGGAAGGAATGACCTAGTACAGGCCCTATGAGAAGAGAAGGGATCTGACAGACCCTTTCCCAGGATGGGGGGGTTCTGTCCAGCAGGCAGACAGCAAGGTGAGGACAGAGTCTGTGTAAAAAGAGGCTCAGGGGCCTGACCCAGACCAGTACTGAGGACAACCTGGACGCAATGCTCCAGGGTTTGCAATCCTCCAAAGGACTTTTCTGTCCCCCACACTAGGCAGTGGGTGTAGATTTTCTGTGTGTCTGCAGAAGGCTAAAACTGTCTTTAACCAGAACCACAGTGATCAGATGCTGTCTCAGATAGGGATGGGAGCGTTTCCTTGGTTGGAAGAATTTGGGCAGAGCGTGCCAGAAGTGGCTTATAAATAGACCACCACCTCCTTCCTCCTTCCCTTCGCCCAGGCTCCTGGCCCCAATCTCTCCCACTTGGCACGATCCCAGGTGGGTTTTAATTAGCAGTCTTGCCTTCTCCACTGCTCACATTCAGGTTTTCCCAGACCAGGAACACACACTTCTCTCTCCTGCTCTCCTGGCTTTAGAGCCAAGCGGAAGCTTTTTGGAATCTTTGGACACTGATAGAAACAGAATGGCAATTTTTGCCTGTCAAGAAGGCTCTTTACCACTGCAAAGGGGAGGCCTTAGGCCTTAGGTTTGGCAAAGAGGCTTTTTATCCGACAGGCATCAGTCTTCAACAGAGCTCAGTAGGTTTCCCAAAGTGAGAGGTCTGTAAACGGTTGCCCTTGTGCAGAAATCCTGTGTCTGCTGTCACCATCTGTAGACCATACACACAGATCTTGCCTCTGTCTAGCCACACAGCGTGTCTCTCCTCCCTCTTAATCTTGTGAAGCAGCCTCAGTCAAACTGGACATCTGCCATTCTCACCCTTTACCGTTGAATGTCCACTGTGTCAGTTAGAACAAATCCCTGAGACAAAACATATAAAGAACAAGGGTTTCGTTTAGCTCACGGCTTTAGAGGTCTTACTTTGGACCTGTCGAAATCCATTGTGTAGGGAATACGGAAAGGAGCAAAAGCATTTGAGTCACAGCTAGTGGAAATAGGAAAGGGAGGTGACAGGGGCATCTTACTCTCCCCAACTTCCAAAAACAATCTACTAGGTCCCATCCCATAAAGCTGCCACCATCTCCCAGTAGTGCTGTCCTGGGAACCAAACTTTTGATGCACAGGCCTTTGGGGAACCTTCCAGACCAAAACTGTAGCACCAACTTCCGTTACTGAGCCTTCTCCCACCCAGGACTCCATTTCTTGTTTTGTTTGTTTGCTTTTTGATTTTTTTTTTTTTGACACAGAGTTTCCTCTGTGTAGCTCTGGCTGTTCTAGAACTTCCTCTGTAGACCAGGCTGGCCTTGAATTCAGAGATCCACCTGCCTCTGTCTCCCTACTGGGACTCTACCTCTTAAGCCCCACTCTCCTTAGAGTCTGGACACAGACATCTTTGCCAGAATCTTCCTCTTTCTGCCCAACCCCCTGCCCCAGCCCTATGGCTCATTCTTCTTAGGGTTCCTTTTCTAACCAAAATCAGAACCTCATTTTCTAAGGGGAAGATGCTGACAAAAAAAGTGATGTTTGTCATGCTGCCAGGGGAAGGGGCGGCTTGGGGTAAATGGTTAGAGAGCCTTGCGCGCCACAGTCCCCAGGGCAGCAGTGAGGCATGGCAGCATTTTTAATGCTCTCAAGATGCTTGCTTGGCCTCATCTGACTCAGCGATTCCCAGGTTTTCCGACCATAGACTTGCTTATCCCCAAAACATCAAGGACCCCCACCCATAATGTGTGAAGCCCCATGGATCTAGATTTAATACGGTGTTTGGGTTTCAGCAGTTCCTCCCCTAGTGGGTCCTTTGGTGGCCATGGGAGTGGGGGACCATGCTTTGTCTGACTGGCCATTTCTCAACACTGAGTTCTCTGTGTCCTAAGAAGAAGGTAATTCTTGTGCAACCAGGGTAAATCTTATCCACCCATGCAGTGAACATGCTGGGGAGGTGTCAGATGGTGTGCTGAGGTCAAAGGACGGCAAGCTCTCTGTCTTTCGGGCACTCTCCCTCCCACCACCCAGGGTGCCCTTGTGATCCTGATTTCTGCCTCTTCAGATGTTTGTAGTTGGCTTTTTTCTTTTTTTAACAATGACACACATGAGCCTGGCAATTAGGTGTGATGTAGAAACTATGGGCTTGGGGGCTTAATGGATTGGACCTTCTTGCTTTGCTACGAGTGTGAGCTATCAACCCAGTTATTTTGCTGTCCTGTACCCCAGTCTCCTCATCTGCAAAAAACATCAAATGCTGGGCAGCATGAAGTCCTCCTGATACTGCAGTGGGCATAGGGGAGACCAGCACCAAACCTGGAAACAAGGGGAAGTCAAGCACAAGGCGAAAACAAGCTAGGACTTTCTGAAGGCTGCAGATAGCTGACTCTTTCAATGCCCACAAGGTGATACTGGGTCTTGAATATTCCCATTGGAGTCTGGTTTAAATTATCAAAAGATTTGACAGCATACGGGTTGATCTGGGGACTCTGGAGCAAGGTCCCGGGTCTCTTAGGGGAGCTCCTGTGTCCCCAGACTGCTGGAGTGGCAGAAGGAACTTCAGTAGGAGGACATCCTACTACCGTGTGAGGACATCACTCCAAACAGACCCAGATGGCCCCTGAGTTCTGCACTCTCTGGCATATGGGGGCACTGGCATTTCGCTGTGTTGGGTCCTTAGTACCAAGAGCTAGGGGTCTGTGTGACCACAATGACAAGGTGGAGCTATAAGAGGCAGGAAAGCAGATCTTTCCCTTCTGGTGGTAAAATTCCAGAAAGCCATCCCTCCTGGGAAAGAGGCAGGACAGAGAGGTGGTCTCTGACACAGGATGAATGTGGAGGATACACGGAACAAGACCCAGTGTCCCAGATCCCATGTCCTCCCATGCATGGGGACACAGAATCTGCACCATTGAAGCAAGAGAAGTAAGAGGACTTACCATCAGTTTCAGAGGGATGGGCCAGTACGAAGGTTCTTGTCATGGTTAGTTTTAACTGTCTGTTTGTCACAATCTAGAATCATCTGAGGAAAGAGTCACAGGGAGGGATTGTCTAGATCAGGTTGGTTTGTGAACATGTCTATGGGACATTATCTTGAGTGAATAACCCAGTCCCCTCTGGGAAGCACCATGACCTGGTCTTGTATCCTAGACTATTTACAAACAGGAGACTGAGCTGAGTAGTGAGTGCCGAGTGCGCGTACCCCGTTCTGCTTTTGACAGAAAGTAGAAGTGATGTGGCCAGCTGTCTTACGTACCTGTCACTGTGATCTGGAATTGTGGGCTAAAGTAAACTCTTTTTTCTCCAAGGTCACTTTCGGCCAGGGTGTTTGTCACAACAACAGAAATAAAACTAGGATAAAGGTCACCATTAGTTTAGTTTTCCTATGTCTGGTGATCACAATCATTTCCCACAAGTCACAGTGTCATAGGGCAGGAGAGGTGATGCTGAGTGGAGGGAACAAGGGCCAGTGACAGTCCAAGAACAGATGTGCATCACGGACTGCCATCATATTGGAGGGTGCCAGACCAGAAGAGCTGTCTGATGGAAGAGACAGAACCTAGGCCAGCCGCAGGCCCAGGCGCCCAGACTGCCCCCGACCCTGCTCATTACTCTTCCACGAGTCTTGCCTGGGTCCATACAGTCAGGGGAGGAGGAAATGGGAATTCCTCATTTCTAATGCCTAATGATGATATCATTCACTTCCTTGGACTGAGTCCCAAAGGGGTGGCTCTGGAAAGCCAGGAAATGGCAAAGCAGCCAGATAATCCCTGCCATACCCTCCAGAGAGCGGCACCAAGCTAATGGGCTTACTGCTGCCTCTCCAAAAGAGAGGCAGTCGGATGTGGCCACAGCCTGATGGTCAAATGCAGTCTTGTCATGTGAGAAGCTTATGGCAGAGGCAGTGTCAACTCATCTGCTGGCCGGGTCCTGTGAGGGGACCCACTGATGCCACCTGAGGGTCACTGGGAGAAGGAATAGGCCCTGTTCCCCAAACCTGTAGCCTGCTCATACCTCAGGCAAGACTTCTGGCTCTGTAGGTAGGTAGCTGCATTCAGACATTTCCCTTCTAGACCCTTCCCTTTGTCTTCTCATTCTCTCTTACACAAGTGCTAGCTTTGTGGCTGTCTCCATGTCCTTTTAGCCATGGCCTCACTCAGAGTTGGGTATGTCTTGCTAACAGGTCGCAGCCCTGCCCAGCCCTCCTCCTTTATCCCATGTATACACCAGGATCTCCCACATGGCAGCCTGGCAGCCTCTCGGGATACCGAATGGAGTTCAGCATCACACTTCTTGAAGTCCTACAGAGAACAGTCAGGCGCTGGCTGCTCTGAAAACAGCTCAGCCTTGGGCTCCTGGGGCGTAGCCACAGCTCTGTGGCTGGCTGTGTGCCGGCTCACTCTCCTTGCACACCACATCCAGCCTTCGTTTCGGTTTCCACAGCTGAGCCCATCTCTCTCTCTGCCCAGGACCCCAGACATGTACTTCCCTGGCAGCTCCAGCTGAATCCCACACAACATGAGCAGCTGGGACACAGGCCCGGCTGCATCTGAGGACAGAGTCTCACCAAGGCTTCCCTCTGTTTTCTTCAGCCCTTCCTCTTGTAGATATGGTCTTCCTCTTATAGATATGGGCTCTATTGTTGTTTATCTTAACTTTTCATCTGATCTCACAGACTTAATTTCTAACCCATCATCCTACTTGAAATATTGGCCCCAAACTTAAAGCAGTTTGATCGACAGCGTCTCAGCTTTACTCCAAGGCGGAAGCCATGTGCATTCAGTAGAAGCCACAGTTCTGGTTTTAATTTCCTACTTCTCCTAGACTGGTAGTAGCATGATGACTTTTGCCATCCTGGGCAACTGCATCAAGCCATCGTCCTGAGTCTCACCATGTTGGCACTGTGCTGGGATGCTAAGCACACTAGGTATGTTCACAGCATTTTCAACCCTGGTTTCAATTTACCTGGGTTTATTGGGTTGCAACCAATAGTAAGTCAGAATCATGTGTTAAACTGAACTCAACAACACACAATACACAGCTTCCCACTGACTGATGGGTGCCTGAGCCCTGCACCCAGGCAGCTGTTCATGTTCTGCCCTAGATTCCAGCTCTAGTTATTTAGATATTTACATTCTGAGTGCTTATTAGACTGAGAACTTTCTATTGTGCTAAAGAACAGGGAGGGTGACACATCTCTCCTAGACGGAGACTTTGTCACCAGTGAGGAATTCCTTTTTCTGTCACAGGGACCTGAAGTGTTTTAGGCAGCGGGTCCTCCGAAGGATCTGTCACACAGCCAGGTTCCCCCACCCCATGCCTCCTCCTGTGGAGCAGAGTTGACAGACAGCCACCAGCTGTGCCCTCTGGTTCCCCCACTGTGCTGATGTCAGGACCACACCTGCCTCTCTCAGCTGCTTCCCGGGAGCCTGGTGTCCATTAGAGGCAGGTATCTGCAACCTGACTTCTAGGATGGAGCCATCATGTCTATGGTGGTATTCTGTTAATGAACAAAGTTATGTGAGAGACACCGCCCACCCCATCAACCTGGTCTCGATTTTCTCAGACCCTGCTGTAGTCTCACAGTTCCTTCCCCCCTCCCTCCACCTTTACTCTCCCAGCTTTAATCCTTCATGTTGGTGAAGGTCCTGTCTCTGCCCTTTTCCCTGGGCAAGCATGGTCCCTGGTGAAACTAAATTCAGTCCTATCCTGGAGCCTCTGTCTGGGATAACTTGCACCACTCAGCCTCAACTCACAGAGGACAAAAATTACAAGCAAATTCACCCTCCTCTGCTTTTCTGCGATAGGATCAACCCTGATTCACCCATTCATTCCCTCCCTCATCCCAACCCATGTCGCCAGAAGTTTGTCCTCACTCATGATCAATTATGGACACTCATTTTTGCACACACCTGCCGTGTCCAGTTCTGGCCCTTGGTATAAAGACTCCACTGGTAGCTGAGGTCAGATACGTGCTCCCCTCCATTTGATGTTTCCCTAATGCCTCTGAGGCAGTGTAGAAAGTGGGGCGCCCAATGAACTCAGTTGATCATACCACAGTCATTCTAGAAACCACCCAGTTCCAGCCATGAGGGGGCCCCTCCTCACACTGGAAATGAAGCAAGCAGATGTATTCTCAGACAGCTGAGACCGGCTGCAAAGAGGAGACTGAGCAGAGGTTGCTGCCATTGGGTTAGATTCTGCTTCCATTTCCTCCCTCTGAGGGGTTAGTGCATTCGGCCCTCCATCATCCCATGAAGGACATTGTAATCCAGGAACATCCGAGGATCCAGTCACCTTCCCAAAGCCACCAGACCTTGACCCCACTCCCTTTGCTGGGGTGTGAGCTAAGGTTGGAGGATCAAAGAGTCCCGTGATGGCCTCCGTGATTCCTCCACATGGAGTCTAAGTTTTCACTAAAAGACCCATTTGTATCTGAAGAGCCTGGGCAGGAGAGACGACTCAGTCAGTAAAGCGCTGGCCTCACAAGCATGCAGATCTGAGTCCAGATTCCAGGTCCCCAGGTAAAAAGCCAGGGACAACAGCAAGCATCTGTAATCCTAGCTCCCTGGAGCTCAATGGCTAAGCAACATAGATGGATTAATGAGCTCCAGATTTGGTAAGAGGCTATATCTCAAAAAAGGAGGTAGAGCATTTGAGGAAGATACCAGACACGGACCTCTGACTCCATGAGCACATACACAGGCACCTTCATGCACATATGCCCACACATGAGTACATGAGTATGTTACATATGCATACAACTCTCTCTCTCTCTCTCTCTCTCTCACACACACACACACACACACACACACACACACACACACACACACACTAGCTCCCAGGAGTCTTGGGGAGAAAGTTTGGCTGTCAGGCTAACTATAGCCAGCTCACTACTGCTTCCCCTCCACCCACCCCAATACACGCATGGTACCCAGTATACATTCATTTGCTCTGGCTGCTCTCCATGGCTGCAGGAGTCATGGACTCGGCCTCCACCTTTATGACTTAGCTGGTTTCTTCCATTTACCTAAAGCACTTTCCTGTTACCCTGGTATCTGACAAAGCTGACCTTGTTTCTGAGGACAGGGTGGCCTTCTTTATGATCCCTGGCTCGGCTACCAAGAAGTGATGTCACAGGAGAGGTAAAATTGATACTTCCAAGCACCTTGCCGTGGTTGTGAGGGCTCAGAAGAATGCCTCTGCCCCTCTGCCCTGCATTTGAGTTGCTGTGCCTGTCACACAGGAAGTGGTTCAGGGAGTGTACTGGCCACACTGCTAACCGGGCTTGTCTCTGGGTAGGGATTTACTGGGACCAAGTCTACCTTTTTTCCCCATGTGGTTGTATTTTATATACATATTTTAAATAATAAGCCTCAACTTCCATGGTGAGGAAAAAATATTTCAGGGAGGAAGTAAGCTTAGCTTTAGCAGACTGCCTACCTTAGGACATCTGAGACTTGTCTTCCTGTCTTTGCCGCCCCAGCCCTGAGACTGAAACACAGGGGCAGGTATTCACTGAAACCAGTGACCCTTCTGCTCCCATGCAAGATGGAATATTCCTCTGCTGAGGGCTAATTACAGGCCTCTAGCCTTCCAGTCCCACGACTTTATTTTTCAAGGGAGGTGAGAGATGCTGGATTGTGTCACCAGCCCCTTTCCTCCTCAGGTAGGGGCACCACACCCCAGCTCAGTTCCGTGGCTCTGCCCCTCCCACCCCAGGATAAATGTCCTAGCTCTGGAAAGAGCACAACCATGCTCCTCTGACTCTGAAGTCAAAGACTCTAAGCCCCACTAAGGTGCTAGACCGCATTCACCAGGGCAAGGTTACCGAGCTGTGAGGTTTGTGCCTGCACATTAGAGAGCCTGAAGAAGGTCGGCTCACCACAGCAGGGCAACAGTAAGGAAGGGAATCCAGCTCAGACACAGCCCTACCTGTGTCACCACGACTCCTCCTCCTCCCCTCCTCCCATTCTCTTCTTCCTCCTCTTTCCCCTTCTTCTTCCTCTATTCTCCTACTGCCTCTCCTCCCTCCCCTGTCTTTCTCCCCGCTTCCTCTTACCCTCTTCTTCTTCCTCCTCTCCTCCTCTTCTTTCTTCTTCATTTTTAGGTTGCCCTCTGGAGTTCCCATCTGAATCCAAGCTTGTTTCACCAAAGATAGCAGCTCACAATGCTTGGGAGATGCACTGGAAATAACATACTGTCTCCCTGAGTGTCTATATTCCTTCTCTGGGCAAAGTCCTAATAAAATATCAAGAACTCCAGCATCGCAGAGATAAGGACCTGCTTGGATCCTCTACTGTTTAATGCTGGGGAATCTAGCCCTTTCACTATCAAGACACCCCAGTGCAGACCCCAGTACGTGTGCATGGTAGGGGTGGAGAAGGTAGAAAGGGCTCTCTTTGGCACACACACACACACACACACACACATATGAGTTCTACCTGTTCATGACACCACCCAGTGGCCCCTAGAATCAGAACACTGAGTATCTCAAGTGCAGCCTGGTCAAGCTCTGGCATCTAAAAGGAAGAGACCTCAGCTCACTCCCAGCACAAGCAGCCCTTTGTGTCTTTTCTGGCAGCCCAAGCTTGTCTAAAGCCAGTTGTGACATCAGCTGACTCACAGGACTATAGAGTGAACAGGGAGTTGTAGAGTGTTCCCTCCGATCGTAGAGAGCTGGGGGAGGGAGCATGAGAGGGAGGGAGGGCAAAAGATTCAAGGGAAGGATATGGAGTGAACATATTTTATGGAGTTCAAATTCCTCTGTTGAAGTTTTAAAGTTCTAGGACCCAGCATGGGATTGTGTTTAGAGACAAGGTCTATAAAGAGGTGATTATGTCAAAGTGAAGCCATTAGGGTGGCTCTTAATCCAGCATGACTGGTGCTTTCGTGAGGCAATACAGACACAGACAGACAGGCGGATGGACAGACACACACACAGTAGCAGGGGGAGAGACAGAGACAGAGAGAGACTATAGAGAGAGAGAAGATTTCTACGTGTAAGCCCAGGACAAAGGCCTCAGAAGAAACCAACCTCACCAATACTTTGATCTTGTACTATCTATCTCCACCAGGGTAATGATGTTTGCGTGTGTGTGTGTGTGTGTGTGTGTGTGTGTGTGTGTGTGTGTGGTTTAAGAGTCACACACACACACACACACACACACACACACACACATCTTGTTTGGTGGCATTGTTACAGCATCCAAAGTTCCCTGTCACAGCCTCAGGTTACCTCATGCCTCATCCTAACTTTGGTAGCTCTCCTCCATGAAGCTTTCCTCTATAGATATGAAACTGTTACGGCATAGTAATATTACTTTGCAAACGCATTAGGGCATGGATGAATATAGTAACATGTTCTACTGAAAGATTTGATCCAAACATTTATTTTCTTCTTTTAATTTCAAGATAAATGAAATCAATTTGTGGGTGTCAAGAGCACTCGGCCGTAGGCGTGTGCCCCTTGTGCCTGAGGGAGTAGACAGTATGTGTCCCTAGATGGACACTGCTGGATCCATGCCAATCCATGCCATCAGGCACCCACAAGACCCAGCTGAGGTGGCCCTGAGAGTTAAGAGTGCAACTCTCAGGTGAAGTTGTCCAGCCCAGTGTGGGAGGCCAGCATTGGCCTTTGACCACAGCTAAGCTTTAAGTACAAACTACTTCCAAGGCTGTACTTCGCTCTCGCCTGCCTCCTGCTTCCTCGCCAGGGATCCAGAGTTTGAGAAGCATGCTTTGTATGTCTGCCTGACTGCCTTGCAGATACATTAGGCAGGCCACTTTTTCCTGGGTCACACCAGGCAAAGTCAATAGGGAGAATAAATGGCCGACTCTGTGAACTGTATCTCCCCATGCCTGGCCCAACCCCCTCCACTAGTTCACAACTCTTCATGGATTCTACAACATTTAGAGAGAAGACTTCATTTGCAGGAAATACAGGATGGCCACTTAGTAGTTTAGTCCCTTTTCCTGGAAAGGAGAAATAAATAAGAGCTGTCCTGGTCAGATTGGGATGGGGCCTTGACCTTCCCAGTCCCTTTTCCTGGAAAGGAGAAATAAATAAGAGCTGTCCTGGTCAGATTGGGATGGGGCCTTCCCAATTCCTGCACAAGCCTAGCTCAGGTACATCCCAAACACCAAAGGATCCCAAAGGATGCCTCCTTTTAAAAATCACATATTGAGTGGTATTTGAGCCCCAGTGCAGGAGAGACGGCCTCAGTCATGCAGTAAATGGCCCAGTCATGCAGTAAAGATTCCACCTGGGCCAGGGAACCTAAGGCTGGGACTAAGAAAGAACAAAACAGGCAGAGTACTCCCCAGAGGGTTCCTCAGTGGAGAAGAGCGATGAAAGCAGGTCCTGTCCCAGGAGCCATGGAAAGGCAATGACAGTCATCACCAGAACAACATCTAGCTGTCACTGACGGAATCGTAAAAAAATGTATCAGTCACAGCATGGCCATCATGGGCACAGCTGTCATATGCAGTGTTTACGTGTACAACACTCAAGCACAAAACTACAGGCATGTCACCAGTATAGTCACGGACAGAACATGTTATGTACACTACATGTCACACAGACCACTACATGCATACTGCATGCTCTGACTGACCTGAGCAGCATTTCTGCTGAATCCATTAGCAGTCAGCCAGTAAGGCCCTCCCCTCCATGGGAGCTCTCGGGCAAGCTAATCCCCACATACCTTGGACATTAAATCATTGCTTCTGCTGTGGGCTGCCCAGGTACATCTGGCTCCATTTAGTCTCCCCCACTGAGCAGAAACACATGTGGGCTCTGTGCTTTGAGGTGGGAGTCTGTGCACACAGGCTTCTGCAGGCCGGTGGGGGCTTAGAGCAGTAAGGCGGGCTGGAAGGCAGCTTTTCAGAAGTGTGGTTTTTGGCACACATGTGTTCTGTGAGATATAATTGGGTTCTATGGAAAAAAGGTTTCCTCAGAGAAGGGAATTTGGCAAACCGCACTGATCCAGGGTGAGCCAAGAATCATGGGCTTCCTCGGAGACTCTGAATAAAAGGAATTGTTTCCTAAAAGCACTTTGTTGGATGACCCGGAAGGAGACTTGCGAGAGCAGGTCGACAGGAAATTCAGCTTTCCAGAGCTTGAATTTCTGGAAAGGTATCAGCTCGCACAGCAGCGAGATGGGTGCTTTCAGGACTCAGGATTGAAGTGTGTCGTCAAAGCCAGCTTGCCTACAGTTTTCCCTCTGCAGACCAGGATTGCTATCTTGGCTGGTCCTTCACAGACTCGGCAGTCACTGGGACCAGAACTTCCACAGCATGAAGGAAATGGTTCTCAGCAATCCAGCCAGAGGCTTTTCTCCATATGCCATTAGTAGTGCTGCCGCCTAAAGCAGTGGTTAGTGAAATGTGCCCCAGATGGTCACAACAAGTTCAGGGGTGCTGAAGGCTATTTCAAGGGAAACCAGCAACTGGAGGTGGGTTGAGAAGGGCACAAGCTCAGGGGACTCCGTGCTATGCATGCAGCCTGCACTAGATCACTGGGATGCCGCAGCTTTCAAAGTCTCCCCTGGTTGCTCTGATTGCTGTTTAGCTTTACTGTCAACTTAACACGAGCTAGAGGTAACCTCAGTTGAGAAAATGCCTCCATCAGACTGGCCTGAAGGCAGCCCTACGGAGCATTTCTTTGATTAATGGCTGATGCGGGAGGGCCCAGCCCACTGTCGGCAAGGGGCTCCCTGGGCATGTAGTCCTGGGTTACATAAGAAGGCAGATGTAGCAAGAGCGGAACAAATGAGGTAACTCCTCAAGTTGCCCTCTGGCCTGCCTCTGCACACTGGCCATGGCATGAACACGCACAGATGCACACGGCTACTACCACCAGCACCAGCAGCAGCAGCAGCAACAACAACAAACAAGTGAAAACAAAACACAAAAAAGCATAACTAAACTTGTCACTGGTTTGTCTATAATTTAAAAACAAATACAATTTAAATTCTTACTGTTTTCCTTTTGTGTGTGTATACTGATTTTTCAACTGGCTAACAAGTTGCCGAAGCATAAATGTTTGCAAGTTATTTGGGCCTAACTCTGGGGAGTGTTAGGGACACTGAAGATGGAAACAGTGCTGCTGGTGGTGGTATACACCCAACATCCTGGCATTTTAGAGGCAGACGCTGGAGAATGAGGCTTTCAAGGCTAGCCTGGGCCACACAGTGAGAAGTTCTGAGGGTGTAGCTCAGTGGAAGAGGGCTTGCCAAGCATCATGCACAACTCCCAGTGCAGCAATAATAATGGCAGTGATGAGAATGATGACAGATGGAAACATAGAGAGCCGTGAACAAAGCTGGGACTTTCACTGTGGATAGATCAAGACTTATAACAGCTTGGAATGCCCAAGATCAGAAACTGGGGCTGAGGCCTGCCTCACTTGAAGACCATGAGAAGACTCTTCCTTTTTTTTTTTTTTTTTTTTTTTTTT
>JAQHUG010000386.1:428336-443443 GCA_028555095.1 Dicrostonyx torquatus | reverse complement strand
CGAGACAGGGTTTCTCTGTGGCTTTGGAGCCTGCGCCGGAACTAGCTCTTGTAGACCAGGCTGGTCTCGAACTCACAAAGATCCTCCTGCCTCTGCCTCCCGAGTGCTGGGATTAAAGGCGTGCGCCACCACCGCCCGGCGAGAAGACTCTTCTAAAGGCATGAGAGAGACAAGCAACAGCGCCTGCTCCAGCAGCACCTGCTGTTCAGCAGGGCAAACTTTCAGAGTTGTCTGTTCAAGTACGAAATTCCGTTTCCTTCTCTCCCTTCCTCTCGCCCTCCCTCTTCCCCTCTCCACCTTTCTTCATTTTGTTCTGGAACATTTCTTTTTATTATCAGCATACATTAATTGTATCAGGTAATGTGCTTCTCTCCACCTCTACAATCCTTTCCCCCCATCTCCTCCCTCCACATCCCTAGTACCCCCACTTCATTCTTATGCCCATAATTCCCCCTAAATTTCACATGTGAGAGAAAATACGTGACATTGTAATTCAGAGTCTGGCTTCACTCTCTGGACATGATAAGCCACAGCTCTATGCATTTTCCTGCAAATGACCTCCTTTGCTTTATCATTCATCCATTGATAGGTACCCGAGGAGGACTGCACACAGCTGCTGTGAGTGGCGCCACAGTCGACATGGATAAGTAGGTGTCTATTGTACAGTGGCTTGAGAGTCCTTTGGATGTTCTCCCAGGAGCAGTACTGCAGGACCATATGACCACATAACAGTTCTGATGGGCATAGGACTGTCCCCAACTGTGATCAGAGAGTTAAGAAGAGGGTATAAACTATTTTCCTCTTTTTATCTCCTCAACTTCCTTGGCAGCATCAAAGGAGCCAAGGACAGAGCAATGATCCCGACTGAACCCTCCCCAGTTGGAGCCCGCTTTCTACTCAGCCATTCATTTTCTATCCTTATTTTTCATCTATTTTGCATATACACACACCAGTCAATCAGAACCCACCTAAGTCTAGAAAAACCTCTGAAAAAGTGTCTTCACTGACAACCGACTGAACAGCCTCCATTAGGCACTGGGAACTTTTCCTCTTGTTCAATAAACCCTGCTTTGCTCACTCTTCCTGGTCCATGACCAACATTCTTCACCGGCCCAAGACAAATACCCTGCAGAGAAGAAAAGCTGCAACATTTCCAAGCAATTTGAGTTTGAATTTTTTTTGAGGAACCCCCCCTACCAAGACTGAAGAACAGAACGACTACTAAGTATATAAAAGCTATACATTCAAAAAAGTACTCAACATCTTCAGCCATCAGGGAAATGTATGTTAAAGCTGCATCAAGACTTCCTCTCACCTCTGTTGGATTGGTTATCACTAAGGGAAAGAGATGAAAACAAGTGCTGGGAAGGGTATACTGGAAAGGGTTTAATTAGCCTATCTGTCAACTCTTGCTGTTATTTACTGCACAACTGGAATTCTACTCAGAGAGTCGTTGCCTGTGCATAGATCTTGAAGTATTTCCTTTTATGCTTTTAAGGTTTCAAGTCTTGCATTAAGACCTTTGCTGTCTTCTTCCTCTTCCTCCTCCTCTTCCTCCTCCTCCTTCTTCTTGTAGCACTGAGGATTGAACTAAAGTCTTGCATATGCTAGGCAAGCATTCTACCACTGATCTACAGCCCAGCCCTTTACATCCATTTGGGATTGTTTATGCATACAGAATAAAAGTTATGGATCTAGTTTCATTTTCTGCATGCATCTATCCAGTTTTCCCAGCATCATTTGTTAACAGGGCCATCTTTCCCCTAATGTACACTTTGACACCTTTAAAAAAAAACCTTGATGTCTGTATTTATTTGGGGCTTCTTTTTTCCAGGGCCTTAGTTCTTCCCCATTGTCTATGTGTCTTGGGTTGAGCTAGGACTGTGCCGGTTTTGCTACTGTGTCTATGTAGTCTAGTTTGAGATCAGATATTAGAATGCCTACAGCATTGCTCTTTCTGCTCAGTGTTGTGTAAGCTATTTGGAGTTCTTTGTGTTTGCATGTGAATTTGTAGGGATTCTCCTCCTAGTTCTGTGAAGCATGTCATTAAATCTTCACAGGGATTGCACAGCACCTCTGGCTCTTGCATCAGTCTTCCTAGGACTTAGTAACTTCCTCCTCCCCTCCCACTCTTGGGTTGTGGGGAAAGTGCAGGACAGGTGCTCTCAGCAGCATACAGCCTGTTCGACCACTTCTGTTCTGCTTCTTCTCTCCACCCACCAGGGGCAGAGCTGGGACCTCACAGCCTCCATCCACTCTTAGATGTGTGCTTATACCTTGCCACCAGGCCTGGGATAGACACCTGTTCCAGGAGAGAGGCTATACACCAGGCCATGGTGCCCACCCTGCCCAACCTTTATCCTTTAATCAGTTTTAGCCAGAACTGGATGGAGGACCAGCAGCTAAGACAAGCCCTGCTGTTTCTCCTTGACATCTCCTCACCTTCCCATCTTGGTGAGATCTTGGTGCCTAGGGTTTCTACAAACAGAGAGAGGTGTCACAAACCTCGGTTCCTGCCTCGTTCTCTCCTAACCCAGTTCTTGCCCCATGTCCCACAGGATCACTTACTAGCATCCATGTGATAGTTTTATTGCCAGTCCCGTGCAAAGAATCCTGGGTGTTTCTCTTTTGTTCGGATGTTGGCTGTCCGCTCCACTTCATAAGATCTCAGTCACACATTCATGTCTGCAAAGAAAGTACAACACTCTCCTCTCAACTCTACCTATCTCCAGACAGAAACTTGCCCGATTACAGAGCCACCATGCCAAGTGCGAAGTTAGTGACATCATCTGAGAATAAAAAGAAATCTCTTTTCTCCATGTTTTATCATGGAATTTCTTTTTTGGACACAGCACCCCTCCACCTGCCATTACCCTTTGCACCATTTAGATAAAAAGATGGGACAGAAATGAAGCCGCACCCTTTAACACGCCCTCACACACCTACTGTTCCAGGCTAACCCTGGGCTCTGAACTCTGGTAGCCTCCTTCAGAGGAAAGGTTTCTAGAACACAGAGCAGCCTGGCCACCACCTTGCCTTTTGGATTGACACCAGGGTGCCTCCTGCTCCCTCTACTGCACCCTCCCCCCAGCTCTCAGCCCTGATACCCAGCTTCAAAAATAGTCTGCCCAGGGAGAGAGGGAGTGGGGTGGGGGGTGGGCTGACCTGAACACCATGAGAACATCCCCAGGGGACTCAGAGAGATGTTACTGTAGAATCACTTCAGGGAAGTCAGAGCCATAATGTACTCAGAGACCCAGTCTGTGCTCTCCGCATGTGGAGCTGGGGCCCCAATTCTCCACCCAGCCATCTTTGCAAGAAGCCAGATGCTGGGCTTCATCAGAATTCAGCCAGGGGGACAGAAATAAATAAAGGAAACTCGGCTGTGCTCTTTCCTCCTAACGATCGCCAGCACGCAGGCGCTTAGAGAGAAGACATTTTCCAGAGGAACAATAGGTGACAGGCGGCTAGGCTGTGGGGAAATATTTTCCTCAGATAGTATTGTTAGCCACATTTTTTCTTAACAAACCAAAGTAGGCAAGGACCTCACTGAGATTTCTGTCAGGCCCTCGAGGTTGCCTGCACATCCCATTTTGTTTGTTTGCTTTTATCAATAGATTAGTGTCTGAAATTTGAGAAGCCCGCTGGCAGCTCGAGAAGTTCCCGCAGGAGAACTGTTGCCATTTCCTTCAGCTGGTCCTCTCCTGCTGTGTCTCTAGTTGATCTGGATGTCTGCTTCGTGATCTCCTCCAGCGCTCCATGTAGCTAATCAGACCATTAGTCTATAGCGTTTTCTATGCCTAAAGTGACCAATGACATGTCAAGCTCAACACACTTCCGAAAGCATGCCACTAATCTTTTGGACAAAGGTTCCTACCTTTCCTGAGACCATTTTGGCCAGAATTTTGGGAGAATTCCAAGAATAACCCTCTTCCACTCAGGGTGCACACTGTGTACACCAAGAAAGCATGTCCCCCCGATAGCACAGGGCAGGAAAATAGGTGACAAGAGGCTGTTGTGCCAGCACATAGTACCACGGGGCTTCTGTTAAGCTCTTCCTTTGCTGCCCTCCACCCATTTGCTGACATCCTGGCTAGATTCCAATAGAAGTAGCAGAAGAACTAGAATTGACAAGGCTTTGGAGACCTCTTTGAAAGGTGACCCTGGTGATCTGGGTCTTCCTCTTCTGGTCCTCCACACCATGGCAAGTAAAGATTGGTCTGGACTGAACTGTTCTGTGAGGGGAGAGGAGCCAGGACTCCGGGCAGGAATCTGACTCCCTGATCATCAGCTCTTCTCCACAGACTCTGGAAGTGCCTGACTGCTTAACAGAAGACATTGATCTGGGGATTGGCATAAAACGGACAAATGTGCCCACAATGAAATGGCAGGTTCCCAATTCCCATCCCACCCTCATTTTGGCTTGGATGGTGCGGATGTAGCTGAGAGAGGATCTGCTGCCCATGTGTCTAGTGCTGAAGAAGACTTTGCCACTCATAGGGAGCCCAGTTTAGTTCTAATTTCCAGGAAAGAAGCTGACTTTAGCTAATTTTTTAATAAATATTATTCATTTGTTGACATTGTCAACTTTTTGTTGTTATTGTTTGGGATTTTTTTGTTTTATTTTGTTTTATTCAGGACAGGGTTTCTCTGTGTAGCCCTGGCTGCCCTGGGACTCACTCTGTAGACCGGGCTGGCCTTGAACTCACAGAGATCTTCCTGCCACTGCCTCCTGAGTGCTGGGATTAAAGGCGTGTGCCACCACTGCCCAGCTATTGTTTGGGAATTTTACACATCTACACCATATGCTTGTTCAAATCTACCCCTTATTCCCTCTCTTTCCATTTGTACCTTCTCCCCCCACCATTTTTTCCTCTAAAGTTTATATGCTTTTTTTTTTTTCTTTAAACACACTGAGTCCACTTAGTAGTGCCTGTATGTGCATGTGTGTAGGACCATCTACCGGAGCATGGGAAGCTCTCGGAAGAAAACTGTCTCTTTCCCCCAGTGGACAGCAATTGCCAAAGTACTTCAGGTAGGGGTGGGACTTCATGAGTGCCTCCCTGACCCATGCGGGGCTGGCTTGATCTTGTGCAGGTATTAAGCATGCAGTCCCAGCTACTGTGAGTTCCTATGTGCAATGGTGTTGTCATGTCAGAGGAAATAACATTTCACTGCGGGCATCTACTCGCCCTCATTCTTACAATTTTCCACCCCATTTTCTGGGATGATCCCCGAGCCTTGGGGTGAGGGGTCTGATATAGATGTCCCACTTAGAGCTGAGCATTCTGCTGTCTCTTATTCCCCGCATATCGACCAGTTGTGAGTCTCTATTGATTGCCCTCTACTTCTCTCATGAGGATTGAAAGGTGCACTAACCTATGGATATGAATGTAAGAACATAGGGATCAGCATATTACTACATCCATTTAGTAGTACAATGGTATTAGGTTCTTCCTTAGGTCCAATGACCTAGGCAGTCAACATTTTTGGCCCAGTTAATGGTACTGGGAGTCACAGTTAGTTTTTGGTCAACTTGTATAAACCTAGACATACCTAGGAAGAGGGAATCCCGATTGAAGAATTGCATCCATCATATTGGTCTGTAGACATGTCTGTGGGGCATTTTCTCAATTGACGATTGCTGTAGGATGGCCCAACCTACTGTGTACAGTGCTATACTTTGGCAGGTGGTCCCGGGCTATAAGAGAAAGATAACTGAGCAAGTCAGAGTAAGCAAGCCAATAAGCAGCATGTTTCTGTATCTCTGTTCCGGTACCTGCCCTCAGGTTCCTGCTTTGGCTTCATTCAATGATGCAGTATATAACCTGGAAGCCGGATAAACCCTTTTCTT
This sequence comes from Dicrostonyx torquatus, assembly GCA_028555095.1. NCBI lineage: Eukaryota > Metazoa > Chordata > Mammalia > Rodentia > Cricetidae > Dicrostonyx > Dicrostonyx torquatus. The sequence goes on along the minus strand of JAQHUG010000386.1, from coordinate 437,589 downwards.
TCCCAAGCTGCTTTGGTTGGTGTTTTATCACAGCAACAAAAACCAAACTAGGACACAAGACATTAGTTATGTCTTATGGAGCAGGACCAAAATCCAATCAGAAAGTGATTGGTTGCTCCCATAACATTTGTGCCACTATGTCACCAGCGGACCTACCTTGCCAGGCTAGTTACCATTGTATTTCACAGAATTCACAGCTGGGTAAGATGGTTGATTGCATTTCTCCTCAATAGCATGCATGGAATCTTCTAGTACTATGAGAGCTACACAGTAGGGATGAAATCTCACAGTCCATTCCCCCTTGGTCTCTCCATATCTTATGACTCAATTTTGAGATGTCTTTCACAACAGACTCTTACAATCACGCTCTAGAGAGTACCCGAGAGCAATGGCAATAGCTTATGATGTTTGGAGGTTCTATGAGATCCCACTGACCAACAACTCAAAAAGAGGTAGCCCATACCTGCCACTGGGCTTTTTATTATTGATAGACTATGGTATATGAGAGAGGGATTGTACCCACCCCCTTTACTGAATAACTCCATTTAAAGTCCTTTTGTATGTGTACATTATATGTATATATTTTAGAAAACTTCTACAGTAGTGGTTTTCTCAGATGTCTTTTTCAAAAGTTTTTACTGTTGCTTATCCCTCACCATACTCTTTCCTCTACACTGCCCTGAGTCTCCACTCTGTTTAATCCTTCCTGTTCCATTATTCCTCTTTCATCCTATTTTATTTGTATAAGTATATTACCAACACATGTTGTGTTTGCTAAATCAGGCAACTCTACCAGGGCACAGAGAATATAGGCAGTAAATTTTGAGCCTTGTTCTAGCCCATTTCTCTGTGTATGACCTTTCACCTTCCCCAGAAGCTCCACAGGGACTGGGGTTACTAGAGCATCCTTAAAGGAACTGCCCTCATCCTCTACAGCTTTTAAACTGGAGACATAGATTGGTACCAACCAAGGCCAATGATTATTATTCATTTTAGTGCCCTTGCTAGGCCTTATAGTAAGTTCTATCATGTCATAAATACCAATAAAGTTTGTGGAATGCATGGGCAGATAGATGGATGCATGCATGATTAGATAAATTAAGCTATGTCCCCACTTGTCTCCTGGGAACAGAATGAGCTGAGCCCTGGAAGTTGCCTCATGTGTGGAATTTTCCTACTCGGAGCAGCATCCAGTCTTCCCATTCTTGGCCCTGTCCTGAAGTCCCCAGCACTGGAACACACAGTTCCAGTTCTCTTAAGTAGATTACTGATTTAGGATGAGGTAGCCAGCTCTGTGTCCTATGCTTCCCAGTGTCCCACCCATAGTGCCTATCTGACTTGCTGTCATTCCTTTGCAGAGTCCATGGAGCCACTAAAGCAGAAAGGGGCGGAAGAACAGCAGCTGGGAGCAACACTGGGCCATGTGGAAAGTGCCAGCCAGATGGCCATCTGTGTGCTTTGGCCTCTCTAGGCCTGTCAGGAAATGATCTGTGAAGCCAAAGCCAGACAAGAGTGAGATGCAGCCAAGCACCCGGGCTGGCTCCACACTGCAGGCCAGCCTCACTGCAAACACATGCAGGTGTGCATGGGAGCATTGGTACCCACATGCTGCTGCGCCTAACTACTTGTCGGAGTTATCACTGTCGTGACCCATGAGATCAGCACATTGGGCAGTGGTACTGACATGGGAATACACTGCTAAGGCTGAGTGACACCAGGAGATAGCCAGGGCTCAAGAGGGAAAAGTGTCTTTTCTTCAGGCCCCTGGCCAGGGCCTAGTAACAGCATCTAGGACTGGGACCCAAACCCTCTTTTGCCCATCTGTAAGGATTAAATACACAGAACCACACAGATGGTCCTCAAGGTAGAACAGTCACTTAGGATTTTCAATTTTACCGAAGCATGAAAGTGATATGTCCCGGGGTACCAGATGCAGATTGTGAAGTGAGATCGAGGCTGTTGACATTTGGACAGTGACAATCTGCTAACCAACTACATGATCACAGTGGGAAATGACCTGCGCTCCATGGTACTGGTTATTAGTGCTTAGGGGGTAAGGTGTCCAAAGTGTAACATGGGCTGTCCAGTGTTCTATTAGACAGGCCTTGTGCAGCTTGAGTCTACCCAGCTGTGGGTGAGGGTGAGCACTGAGGGCATCGGAGGCAGGCAGAGCTGTGCAATGATGTGCAGAAGATTAGCTATGCTATATGTGTTCCTGCTTCGTGATATTTTCAGTGGTGTGTGCTGAGTCTGCGGAGACCCTAACCTTAGTCTGACTCAAACAGCATCCAGGTTAGAAAAGAACGCCCCTTGCAGGCTAGAAAGGGCTAGACAGACTTCATAGTACCTGGTTTTCTCCCCTGTGCTTTGGGGTTAACAAAGTGAAGACATGCATCTCCGTCAAGTGAGCTATGTCCCTGTGCAGCCCAGGTCCTGTGTTTGTGAAGGCAGCCAGGAAAGAAAGAGTTCAGATGTTGGACAAAGCACCATAGGCTGCTCTTGTCATAAAGACTTGTTATCTCCGTGTTCTGCCTACAGGGTGTCTATTAATAGAACCCTCATTCTCAGAGGACTTACCATCCGCTGCAACTCTATGTGGGTTTCCTAAGTTCTGCTGCTAATTTCCTAACCCTTACTCAGATGGGCTAGAGTGGCATTGCCCCCCAATCACACAGGAATGTGCTCAGAAGTAACTCACACCCGCCCCGGATGTACCATGCTTCTGAGGCAGGAGAGGACTGGTGCCTACTGAGCCATGCTGGAATTTTCACTTAGGGTACTCCTTTTCTAAACAAACCAGAGAGAAAGAATGTGAAGCCACACTGGACTTCCTGGAGAGACTGCCTCAGTTTCCTGTCTCCTCAGCTTCTGGAGAGGAAACCAACTTCCCTGGCCCCTGACTGACTTGGTCCTAGAACCCCCCCATCTTACAGTCAGGAGGAAGGACACTAGGAACAAGGCTCATGCCCAGACTGCTTCCTGACTCCTCGTCCACCCACTTTGCTCTTCGGCCTCTGTTCAAAAGCAGCTCCTGCCAACAATTCCCAGTGCTCTCTAGGCTCCAGGCCTCAAATCCTGTCACCGCTGCCCCACCTAAGGAAGGCTAGAGGAAGCAACCTGAAGGAGTCTCCCTAAGGCCAAGACTGGTACAACTTGAACAACAAAATATATACTGAGAGTATCAAATTGTAACTCACTGGATAAAATAAAAAGTCATGATTCGAAAAAAGCAGGACAGCTCACCCTTAGAGAAGAATTGTAAACAATACAAGGAAGTAAGAAAGGCTCCACTGGATGGCAAAGTGATTGTTACCAGCAAAGTGATCCTTACCGCGGACAAGGCGGTCTATGCAGCTTAAGACCACTGGGTGAAAGTTTGTTAAGAAATGGAACAAGAGATTTGAATGATACAGACTATCTAACCCAACAGATTTATTATTATAAATGGTTTTTTATTTTTTTTTTCTTTTCATTTTTTTCTTTTTTATTAGATTTTTTTTTCTTAAAATACCAGTCAGGCCGGGCGGTGGTGGCGCACGCCTTTAATCCCAGCACTCGGGAGGCAGAGGTAGGCGGATCTCTGTGAGATGGAGACCAGCCTGGGCTACAAGAGCTAGTTCTGGGAAAAGCTCCAAATCTACAGAGAAACCCTGTCTCAAAAAACCAAAAAAAAAAAAAAAAAAAAAAAAAAACCTAGTCCAAATTCCCACTCCCTCCCCTCCTCCCATTCCCTCCACGCATCCTTCCACCCCCTCTAATCCTCAGAGAGGGTAAGGCTTTGTGGGAAGTTCAAGGCCCTCCCGACTACATCTAGGCTGAGCAAGGTATATATTCAAAGAGAATAGGATCCCAAAAAGCCAGTACATGCAGTAGAGATAAATCCCAGTGCCAATGCCAGTGGTCCCTCAGTCTACCCCAACTGTCAACCACATTCAGAGGGACGAGTTTGGTCCTATGCTTGTTCCGTCCCTATCCAGCTGGAGTTGGTGAGCTCCCATTAGCTCAGGTAGACTGTTTCAGTGGATGAACCCATCATGGTCTTGACCTCTTTGCTCATTTTCTCATTCCTTATGCTTTTCAACTGGACCTTGGGAGCTCAGTCCAGTGCTCCGATGTGGGTCTCTGCCTCTGCTCCCATCTGTTGTTGGACAAAGGCTCTATGGTGATATTTAAGAGAATCATCAGTCTGAATACAGGGCAAGGCCAGTTCAGGCAGGCATTCTCTCCTCTATTGCTGGAGTCATCCTTGTGGATGTAAATGGCTTTTTAAAAACAAAAATACTACAGTGACGACCTTCATAAATGGCACCAAGCAGATGCCACCTTACAGTCAACATCACTGGTTCGAAGCCAGGATGCCCTGCAGAGGCCACCCTACTACCTGTGCAAGAGCAGAGCTGGTCCCTAACAGTAGGGCAAAAATAAGGTTCCAGTCTATTGGGTTCCAGTCCAGGTCTGATATAGACTAGCTGTGTGTTCCACAAAATCCACTTAACCTCTCTGTGCCCCTTGTCTAAAATTAAGGTACTTGCTTTTTTTTTTTTTTTTTTTCTCTTTCAGATACCTAAGGACAACTACACACTTCTATAAGAGTTAATCTGGGCCTTTGTCTTCATTCTTGTATTTGTCCCTTAACACCCAAAAGTGCTTGGCTCTGAACTCTGAAAGACAAATGGGTGGAGGCCCAGGTAGGGCACTGGGAAGGAGGAATGGAGGGGGGCTTCTGCCCACAGAAAGGCACAGGCTGTGTCAGATTGAATCCCACCAGGGTAGTCGGCAAAGACCACGTGGTGCTGTGGACTGAGAAAACTTCCAAGACTAGAAGAGCCCAGGGGAGGAACTGACCCATACTGAGCAGCACCTGCTCCACAGGCAGGGGCCTCGATGCTCAGGTATGGTCCCTCTAAAGTTTTCTTTAGAAGAGACAGAAAAGGGATGGGGAAGGAAACTAGGAAAGGGGAAAGAGGAAAGAGAACATCTTCCAATAACTTCTAACCAAAAAAGTCCCAAATGCCAAAAATTTTCAGCATAAATTGGTGTTTCCTAGAAGGCTTCTGATATCAAAACTTGGGCAAAATTTGCTGATTCTGGGGAAAAGTGACTGAGCTGGTTGAAATCCAGCTAGAAGCCAGCCCTGGGAAACCAGAGGTGAGTTGATACAGGCATTGGCAGGATGTTCCCTGGGGTTCTCAGGAGCGCTGAGGTTGTGAGCTACCAAAATTCCATCACTATGATTAAAACCAATCAATGCTTCATCCTGGTCAATAAGAGGCACTTCTGGGCCAAAGGGCTGATTAAAGCCATGTGGTGGAATGTAGGGTCCCTTCTGTGTAGCTAATGGCTAGCTTCAGCAACTATGCTCCAAGGATGTGCAGCTTTCATCCCAAGCCTCTGCAGACCTGTCCTGCAAGCAGCTGGGTGCCAAGAGGCTGCCTCGATGGAAAACACACTTGCTGAAGTCCTGGGTTTGCTGGCTTGAGAATGCACTGGCTTGCTGCATTTACTTCTAATCATCCTTCACCCTGATGACCTCCACGGCAAAATGATTCAGAAGCTTGCTCTTTATTTCTCTTTTTCTTCTTTCCCTCCTCCCTCCCACCCCTCCCTCTCTCTCCTCCTCTCCGTCCCTCCGTCCCCCCTTTCTCTCTCTCTCTCTCTCTCTCTCTCTTTTTCCTTCTTTCTTTCTTCCTGTACCGGGGATTGAACCCAGGACCTTGCACATACTAGAAAAGCACCCAAGCCCTCAACTGTAAATTAGAAGATGGGATGAGGTCAGTGGTTTTTCAACCTTGAGCGCACATTAGAATGCCTAGGAAATTTTCTAAATTCCCAGTGCTTCGGCTTTGATCAATTACATGTGAAGTATTGGATTTTTTTTTTCAGGAGCACACGGATAGTTGTCTCCTTCCAGTCATGAAATTAGCTGGGACATATCACCTCTCCGACTTGGTTTAGCTTCTTACTACTGCCACACTTCCACACTTCTTCCAGAAGCCAGAGGAGAATCTGTTTCCTTGCCTGTCCCAGATCCTGCTTTGTTTGGTTTGTATTTCCCCTTTTCTACCCCCTCAGCCAGTGAGATCCAAGCACATTCCTCTCGCACTGCCACATGTGCAGTTTTCTCTGCCGTCATCCTGTGCCTCTGTTGAAGGTCGTTTCTAATCCTTTGGGTTTCCCTAGGCCATCAAGAGAGAGCCTCTCTCCATAAAGTTGGCTGACTTACTCCACCTGTGATCCCAGTTTCTCTTTGCATGACTGATGAGATAGTTCAGTGGGCAAAGGCACTTGCTACAAAGCCCAGTCTCTAGAACCCACACGGTAGAAGGGGAGGTCTCCTAGGATATTCCAGACAGAAGACCAGAGAGAAGGAGACTGTTCTGAGAAAGAGGTCCTAAAGCCTGCATCAGGACCCTCAGCCTAGAGCTGCTCTTGTGTGGGAGAGTGGCTTCCAGAGATAATAAACTACCAGGGAAGCTGAAGCTGAACCAATGCTGGTGCTCAGTAGTACTGAGAGACATAAACCGCTTTCCAGCTGAAAGACTGGGTAGCCCCTGTGGGTCTTTGTGGACATTCTCGGAGCCCCCAGAGTAGCAGAACTAAGCCATGGAAAGAAAAAATCTACGTCAGAGCCCCAAAAACATAAAACACAGATTCAAAAGTAATATGCCACTTGAGGGTAAACCAATTGGTTGTCAGCACACAACACAGTGCAGTCTGTGAGGGAAAACCAAGCTCACTCAATCACACCACACTTGAAGCCTGGAACCCAAGGAAAGATATCAAAAATGCGATATATAAACATATATATTAATACTATATATATATATATATATATAAAAGAAACAGGAAAATGTAACCCAAAGCATTTCAATCAAATAAACCTAGAAAAGCCACAGAAGGTGATGGAATTAGCATAAAAGGATTTTAAAACAACTATTATAAACATTATAAACATTTTCAAGGTTTAAGGAAACTATAAACATCCCAAAGAGAGAAAAGACTGGGGTGAGGGAAGCTTCTAGAGCCCAGAATTACAGCATATAAAATGAAAAAACGTCCTAGACAAGCTAAAAGCAGACCAGACAGTGCACAGAGGAAACACAAGCAGGGCTGAACAGAGAGACTATTCAATAGAAGCAGAAAGTTTTTACAGGACAATCAATTAAAAAAGACTCAGTGACATGTAGAAAAACATCAAATGGGCCTTTATTCTGAAGGGAAAAGAAAGCTGTTTTTCCCTCCACTCTGCTACACAACACAGAACATTCTTTGCCCAGACAAGAGATTTCTCTTTACTAACAACCAATCTCCAGTGGACACCAGCTGAATGTCCAGTTGTTTAATTCTGATACCACCTACCTGGAGGTAGCATCATACCCCATAGGTGGAGAGTTCCTGACCCACAACTGCCCTCCCCACTCAGATGGCAGCTCCAGGTGCCAGTATGTTAGCCAGATGCTGTTGCTGTGACGAAATATCTAACATAAACTATCTGAAGAAGGGACGGTTTATTTGGGCTCACAGTCCCGGGGTTCCAGTCCATGATCACTTAATTGGCTTGGCACTGTGAGACTTACAGTGAGGCAGGGATGTGGTGGAGAAAGCACGGGATAGCAGAGCTGGTCACTTCATGTAGTCAAGAGAGTAGAAAGAGAGAGAAAAGAGAGAAACAGAACATGTGAGATGGGGGAAACGTGAATCAAATAATCCCATACTAGCTCCTAATAGGGTATACTAAAGTTTTCTTTATTGAAAGGGAAACTCACGGATCATAACGAGGAAATAGGAACAAGATCCAACATCCAGGTGTGGCAAGTAGGAAGAGGCCTGGAGGGAAGAGGCCGAGAGGGGCGGTCCACTGGCCTTTTGGTACCCAAAGCCATGCCCCACCTGATCCAGCCTCTCAAAGGCCATTGGCTGAAAGAGGTTCCCTATCGGGAGGCAAAACAAGATATTTCATCAAAGATTTAATCCTAGCTATTTCCTTATTCTAATCATGCCCCCATCCCCTAATAGTCCATTCAGTATAAACTTTAGCAATGGATTGACCCACGGATGAAGTTATGATCTTATGATCCAATCATAAGTCCATTAACTATTCCATATCTGTGATGATTGACCCTGATTATAAACTTGATAGGATCTAGGATCACACATAACACAGACCTCGGGTGTGTCTGTGACAGGTCTAAGTGAAGTTGGAAGAACTGTCGTGATATAAGTAGTGAGTGTCACCCCCACTGGCTTGGGTATTGAGCTGAGCATCAGCATCATCTCTCACTGCTTCCGGACTGGAGATGCAATTGACGATGGCTTGGACCCTTACACCGTGAGCAGCCGTGAATCGAAATGAACAGCTCCTGTCTTAAGTTGCTTCTCTTTGGTATTGTGTCACAGTATCAAGGTAACTAACACAAAATCAAACTAAGCGTGAGTTATTTACATCACTGCTCAACCATCTTCTCCGTGGAAGTCCGTGTACAAAGCCGGAAGCTCTGACCCTCTAACCATATGATGGGCTCCCAGGATAAACAGCCCTCATCCTCTGGTTATCTAGAGGCTTTCAAAAAACTCACCCCATTCATATAAGTTCAGTCATGGTGCATCTTTATACTTTACCACTCTGAAGCTCTTTCAGGAACTGGGGGAGAAGTACAAGTTTTATTTTGTAACAAAAAAAGAGTTCTAATGCTCTAGTCATTTAAGAATGACAAGGGCTTTAGGATTCATAGATGAAACTAAGATATATGCTTCCTGTTATATCACAGTGCCACATAAGAACTACACAAAAAAAAGTCATAGCTATATAAATTTTCTAGATTTTTAAAAAATCGTGTTGACATATTTAAAATGACGACGCATTTCAAAACAGGATAATAAAGTGAAAAATCACATCCATGCATTTCCTAGTCAAGTTTATGAAAATAAGTGATAACGTTGAAACATCTTTAAAGTGTGTGAAAAGATACTCGTAACACACAGGGGCGTAGCTGAAGAAAAGCACAGTTCTGAACACTCCATCAAAACTATGCAAGCCAGATGACAATGGGACAGTGTCACTAATGTGTAAAGAAAGCAGGAAGCCTTCCAACCCAGAATTTTATAGCCAATGAAAATATCTTTCAAAAACAAAGGCAAAAAAATTCAACTAATAAATTGGGAAAAATCCATTATCACTAGGAAACCTGCATTGTATTAATGATGAAATAAAGTCCTTTTACTTAAGGGAAATATCAGCTGTAAATCAAGGCTA
>JAQHUG010000386.1:380191-418659 GCA_028555095.1 Dicrostonyx torquatus | reverse complement strand
CCAATTGTTGCAAGGGAAGTATGTCTCTGTCCCTAGGCAATAGACGTTCATTCGAGAAATCACAAATTTCTCTGAATCAAAGGCTTGGCCAAAGTCATCCAACTGGGACTGCTCATCTGACAGGAGCAAACCTGAGCTTCAGAGGGTCACTTATGCCCCCATGTAGAGACAGCCTAAGAATGAAGTCAACAGAGCAAAAGGAAGTCAGAAGTGGCACTTGGCACATAAGGCCAGCTATACCTGACCCTTGCCCTGAGAGTTAGACACTCCCTTCAAGGTTGAGCAAAGGGGAAGTAGGCTTTCATTCCTTAGCAGAGATAAAGCACAACCAACATGAGGTCCTCCACCTCAGTTTTGCTTGTGTGGTACTGTAGATACACACTGAGGCTGACACCAGGTCGGTTTGCAGAACCTTGTCTTCTTCTAACCTGTTGTCTGCCCTGGGGGCTATGGAAATGACTCACACATGCTTGTCTATGAGTTCTAAAGAAAACACAGCATGGCCCCTGTGCACTGATTGCCATTCATTCTTTCAGTCATTTGTGAGTGCCCTGGAGGTATATAGCACAAGGATTTGTTCTGCATGGAACACCTGATTTGAGGGTGCTGTCATAAGGAAAAGGGCTTGGAATATCCTGTATTTCCTCTGCTGGAAGCAGAGGCCACTGCTGGGTGACCATTTGCTTCTGTTCTAGGCATTGTACACCAGGTGACCACTGACTATTTGGACCTGAAGGGGGATGGGCATCCTCATCTGTCAGCGGAGAAGACCAAAGGCCTGCTGCCTAACATGACTTCCCAGGGCCACGGACATGGGAGATAGAGCCATATTCAATTCTGTATCTGAAAAGCCTGTTTTTTTCCCACAGTACCTCTGCCCTTTTCTACTGACTCCTGCACAGACTGTGAGCAGAGCTTCCGCTGTAGCCCCTGGCCATCTGGTCACACACTGGAGGGTAGGAATCTTGTTCAAATTTGTACTTCCAATATGCTGGGAAGGCTAGGACTTCTGGAACTGGCTATGGTTCTCTCAAGTACAACAAGGCTTCTGCCTTTTGAAAAGGAAGCTGTAGGGAAATCTTGTGACTAAGGGATGTTGGCAGCTGTACCTTAGGGACCTATAAAAGACAGAAATGGCTATGACACTCATATTACCCAGACTGAAGGAGAAGCAGAGGGGTGCCCTGTTCCTGGAGATAAACAACCTTCGTTCTTCTCCTTAGGGACACATGAAGGCACATGAAGGTGACAAGAAGAGGTGAAGGGATTATACCCTTGCCTACAGCCACGAGCACCACTTTTATTTTTCCTGTGCCAACCACTAAGGACAGATTCACTGAACATGGCCGACAGTCAGGACCACGGTATGTGTGCCCTTGAACAGGTCACTATGGTGCCAAGCATAAGACAGCTCTGCCTTTCATGATGATTTTTCCCTCCTCTGATTCATTTCTGCTGCAGTTAAACACAGCTTGCAAGATTGTAGCTCGGGAGTTCACAGATGAGAAAGAACCCAGGATGCCGACATATCCATGCCCCCCGATCCCAGCCAGAGCCAGGATACCACATACTGTTACCATGCATGACACCCCAGTGCCACTACAGGCCCTCAGAGAGCCCTCTTCAGAGCCAGGATTACCACATACTCTCACCATGCATGACACCCCAGTGCCACTATAGACCCTCAGAGAGCCCTCTGCTGGGCAGCTCAGAATGATCTGTACCTGACACTACTCACTTGGGTTTAGGAACAGGGGTATAAGCCACCATTTCTACAGTTAAAAATGGAAGTCAGTGTGCTTTCTCGTAGTCTTCCTGAGGGAACAGAATTGCTGTAAACAACAAATGAAGGCCCGATACAAGTACTAAAATATGAACACTGTGGTCTCTGTTGTTAACAATCTACCTGCAAAGAACCATTCAAAACTTGATTCACAACACATAATTATATGATGCCAAGATCGGAGAAGAGCCTTCTAGAAACTCATTGTGCAGTCAAGCCCTTTGCTCCGCAAACAAAGAGAGAGAGAGATGCAAACACTGAAGGGTACACAGGACTGGTCACGAGCCAAGAATGGTCCCCAGTCCACCCAGACCCTGGCCCCCTCTTTTCACCAGCCATATCCACTGTTTCTTACAGTGCAGACATGACTAGTTCCAGAAGAATTTGGAGGTTGCTCTCTCTCTCTCTCTCTCTCTCTCTCTCTCTCTCTTTTCTTTTTAAGATTGATTTTGATGTTTTGAGGCTTCGTGAAACCAGCAATTTTAATCAATTTTTCAAAATTGCTAATTTCATCCATCCAAGAAGCTCACACACAAACAGAGGGGCTGATTGAAATTTAAATGGCGGCTGGCTTGTTAGCTGCAGGCACCAGGCTGGGTATTTTCATATGCAAGTCTGCCACTGTGTCCCGGCCTGGCAGCAAGAGGAAGCAATCTCCATGAGACACTCAAAAGCATTAAGAATTCAGGCAGTCAAAATGAGAAGCAACAACACGAAATGATAAAAACAAAGGCAGATCATTATTAGCACCAACATAATGCGTTCCAATGTCCTCCGGTCTCATTGAAAGCCCTGCCCGTTGTCTATTGAAACTATGTAATTAGGCTGATAGGAACCAAAGGATTAAACTAACTTTCTTCTCTGATCGCAGGGATTTCAAATGAGTGAGATAGGGTGGAGATAAACCTGAGAAAGGTATTAATATTCTAGGCTGCAGTTTCCCAGGACAGCTCAGCTGATGAACAATGGCTGCCTGCTGCCTGCCTGAGGCTGCCTGCTGGAGAAGGATTGAAATACCATTTCCTACCAGCCACATCCACTAGACAAGGATGCTGAAGTTGCCCCATACTCTGCCGAACATGGTCCTTGGTCTTTGACACCTCTATCCCCACGTCCCTATCCCAATCCCTCTGAGTATCTTTCTGATATATCTGCCACCTGGGTACTGTTGCAGCTGAGCCTTAACCTGGAAGTCCAGGTCAGGGGCTCCGGCTACTGTCCTTCCCAGCTCCGCTCAGAGTCAGGCATGTGGAGGCTGTCATCCTAGCCACACACCTGAGCTCTTCCCTTCTCTCTTTGATGACCTATTTCCCACTTGGAGAATAAAGACAAGCCTGACCCATTTGTCATTACAATGTCTCTCTGGTTCCTCCCTATCAAGGTTCTGGGCACAACAGCCACTGTGAACTGTGAACCCTCTGACAAGGCATGGGAAGTTCTCTAGACCCTAATACTCCTTTGTCCTTTGACATTGGACTTCAAGTTCCCCCATAGTGCTTTCCTGAGAAGTCCTCATTGGAGTCCCTGCAAGAGTCCACATTCCCTCCTTGACAGTCTTAGGACCCTACTAACCTTCCTCTGAGCTGTCACCTAAGGGTTAGTGGCCACACGGTAACCTTCCACTTAACTATAAACTCTATAAGGTGATGGACCAGACTGTATTAGACGCTGTGGGACACAGTGCTTGATGGGAAACATAAGTTTAAAATTCATGTCAGGGTATTCATGTGAGAAGGGGAAAGAGGAGAGAAGAACGGGGAAGGCAGATTAATTAAAGTTTGGTGATACATAAGTACAGCATATCTTAATGAAACCTTTACATTTTAAATTTACCTTTATATCAAAAAGTACTTTACAACTTAGGTTTAAAAAGAAAATTGGCCAGGGGCTGGAGAAATTGCTCAGGAGTTAAGAACATTTGCTGTTTTTGCAGAGGACCTGAGTTCAGCTCCCAGCACCCACATTAGGCAACTCACAACAGCCTATAACTCCAGCTTTAAAGGCTTTCCAGAACATGAAACAAAAATAGATTAGAATCGTTTGTATCAACACAGACTAACCTGGAGATGTTCTTGGGACTCCAGGGAAGGCAGCCCAAAGAAACGCTTTGAACCCTCTCTCTATCTGCTATTTCTGGAAACCTTGCCAACTTAAGCAGGATTTCCTGTGTGTGTGTGTGTGTGTGTGTGTGTGCGCGCGCGCGTATATACACAAATATGTGTATATGTATGTATTGTGTGCATATATATGTATGTATATATGTGCATATGTATATACACATACATGTATGTGTATGTATGTATTTATGTATATATGTGTGTACACATATATATACATACATGCGTATATATACTCACACATATACATGGGAAGGTAGTCACATGTAAGCACAGCAGCTTCCCAATGAAGTGAATAATAAGGAGTTCTCATTTCCTATAAAAGGTGTTCACACAAGGAGAAAAATAGCTGAGAACCAGGCCATCATTCAATGCTCCACAAGGCCATTCCTCTAGTCCCTCTACTCTCAAGGCCATATGCCTTAGTAGTGTATTTGAGGATGAAAAGGTGATTCAATGGGCAAGGCACTGTGCAGAAGCGTGAGGATCTAAGCTGGGTTCCTAGAACCCTTATAAAACCTGATGCAGGAGGAGCACATATCAGTAATCCCAGCTCTCATATGGTGAGATGTGAGACAGAGAAAGGAGAGTCTTTGGCAGCTGGGCTGTGAGCCCAGCGAACACAGCAGCAAACAAGAGACCCTGTCTGAAACAAAATAGAAACCGTGGAACAACCTCCTAGGTTGTCCTTTGAGCTCTACACAAGGCCCTCAGCATACATGACCAGGAGTATTCACACAAGCACATACACCAAGATTTAGAGAGAGGGAGGGAGGGCTGGAGAGCGAGAAAGAGAGAGGGGGGATCCAAAAGTGCCAGAAGAATGGCATGTGACAGTCACTCACCACGTGTAACCAAGGACTAGGAGGTTCTGGTTCAGTGCTGAACTGTCCTTTCTGAACTTGGATTTCCCCAACCGTGAAGTCAGAGGAACATTTGGGGGTAAAGGGCCTATGACGCGCTGACAGTTGGACCTTTGTCTGGGACCCTGGGCCAGCAGGGGAAGACATAACTACGTGCTGTGTAGATGCTCGCTTCCTGGAAGGAGGAAGGACATTCACACAGTGAGCAGGCTCAGGGGACTCAGAAAACCCTAAGCACTGCTTCCAGGGTTATGAAAGGGCCGTCTCCAGTTGAGAAGACTGCTCTGGAAACGTAGCTTATGGGGGTTATTACCCATGCTAAGATGGGTTTCCAGGGGGTACAGTCACTTTGTGCCACCCATAAGTAACCCCAATAAACTCAGTGGTTCACAGCGCTAGATTAGTGTGCCCTCATTTCTTTGCTCTGTCATCAGGGCCCTATCTGGGGTGAATAGACACATGGTTGTATCTCCCTAGGAGTCACGTCAACATCGTGCTCTGTGGCTGACGTAGTGAACTTGTCCTTGAAAAAGACCCGCCCGGGGCTTGTCTGGATGGCTTCCACAACTCTGTACAACTGGCAGATTCTGTGAGAAGGCTGGAAAGGTGCTTTGCCTCACTTGACTCCTGAGGAGGCAGAAATCCAAGAGAAATAGACAGGGACCAGTTCATCCCCTGAGAGACTCTCAGGCCGAGGCTCATGGCCTACCTCCTTTGGCCTTTGTTCTTCCATATAAAACAGCTCCTTGTCTTTGAGAGTGGAGGGGGCAGCTGTAGGCAGCTGAGAACTCTTGGCTCACCTTCCTGTCTCCCTTCTCAAGTACAGAATTGTTTTCCTCAGAAAATGGGCCTGTTTGAATGAGAGTGAACACGTGCGTTCCCCTACTGTGTGTGTGAGCAAGTGGGTCCATACAACGCGCAATCTTCGAAGGAGGAAACCACATAGCCAGATCCTAGTATTACTTCCTCAGGCCCCTCATATAACCACTGTACCTCGAAGGCTAGAGAGGCCGTATTCAGAAGAAGTACCCATGTTACCTCCCTAGATGGGCTCACTGTTTGCCTGGCACCTGAGAAACACAACAGACTTATATTAAAGTCAGTGTTGCTTAGAGTAGCTTCCTTCTTCCTCTAAACCTGATTGATGGTCCTACTTGGTAAGCTGTTGTGAGGATAGAGGAAGACACAGATGGGTGGGGCCCAGTGCCAGCTCTGGGTGCGCAGTAGGTGCTCTTTCTGGCAGGTGGACCTCATCCCATCTGACAGCGGAGGGACCTGGGCTTTGGCTGGCAGACAATATTAATGTCTGTTCCTCTGGTGCTGGACCAAACAAGCGTTGGCAGGGTCAGCTGGCCCCTCGCCTCCCCGGCCCCCGGCTCCTCATCGTACATGCCCCATTAGCTGCACAGTGCCCCACAGTACAACAGGAACGCTTCCTAAGCCGTTTCCTCTGCTAAATACCTCGGTGACAGCTTCTTGGCATGGGTAGAGCGCCAAGGTTAACATATGCTTAGAGTATGTGTTGCAGGCATCCCACCTCCACCCAGAAGCTGGAGGAGGCCAGCTTCATCCTAGTCTTTCCTGTGCCCCTAGTTCAGAAGGCTGCTTCCGGTCTCCCTCCAGTCCCACTCAGGGAGCCACTCAGGGATCTCAGCCCAGACAAACCTTGGTGGTTACTCCCCTGTTCTGAACACACACCACTGCATCCTGTCCAGTAAACACCAGCCTCATCACACGGACCCACTAATCAGGACTTCCATCCCTGGGAGGGTAATAATCTTTCCAGTGCTTTCTCTGAATCAGGCTCTAAGCAAAGTGCCAGGAATGAGATCTTGGAAAGGACTCAGTTTCAGAGGGAACTCTGAATTGTCTTTTGGTGACGTGTGTGATCATTTTTTGTTTGAGTTTTACACTGTCAGCCTGTCTTCTCCCACCATGAGACAGCAATGACCAACCATGTTTCTGGGCAGGATCACAGGGTCATGGGACTAAATAGATCTTCTCCTTGCTGCATCCCTAGTTTTGCAGAATTGGCCATCAGATTTACAAGTCATAGGAGTGTTTGACACTTTGGGGATCTTTTTAGAAGGACAGACTTGGGGAATCTATGTCCCCTAGAACTCTGAAATCATTTAGTCACTTTACAAAGGTGAAGTGTTGAGAGGAACTGTGACTATCCCCAAGATATAAAACTCATAGGAACCCCATCTTAGTTTTGTATCTGACATGGTCAGTGAGAGCAGACTATTCAGAGGTCAAGTTCAAGAGCTATTTCACCGGTCACATGCTGAGGGTGTCCTCTTCAGTTGTTCCACTTATAGGTCCCAAAAGCACAACTAATAAAATCTCAGAGAGAGATACTGGGGTTCAACCTGAAGACCCAAAAAGCAAAGCAGCCAGCCTCTGGCTCTTACCTTGACCTCAGTCCAAAATGGTAATCCTGCCTCCAGGTATCTCAGAATGAGACTGTGTCTGAGAGCTGTCTCCTCCCATTTTATAACCCTCTCTAGGGCTTGGATTAAAGGCGTGCACCACTGGGATTAAAGGCATGCACCGCCCAGTTTCTATGGCAAACTAGTGTGGCTACTGCGATTAAAGGTGAGTGTTATTGCTGGATGGTCTGTAAGGCTGACCAGTGTGGCTGTTTTACTTTTCTGATCCTCAGGCAAGTTTTATTTATTAGAATACGAGTGAAAAGCCACTACAAAGTCCCATGTCTGACTATCTCATGACATTCACCATTTAAATGAAAAACTCTCTTTTGTTGACTATGCCCTGAGTACTCAATATGAATTCAGTATTATCAGGCAGAGAGGAATGTGGAAGCAGGGAGCACAGTAGGGATGCTGTATTCATGTTACCAACTGTAGCAACCACAGCCAAGTCTCCAAATCCCAGAGATTAAACGAGGCAGCTGTGTCTTGCGCACATCACATACATGTCCAACATAGGTTGGTAGGAATTTCAGATCTATGCAGTCACCCGGGGTACCAGCTAGCAGATGATGTACCATCTTGAAGATATACCAATTTAGTCCCACAGCGTCTTAATAGATCCAGCAGGGAGAGAATGGTCTGAAGGAAGATTGTTGCCAGCCTTAGCTACCTCTTCCAGAAAGTGAAACCTAGCACTTCTGTCTGTAATCTAGAACCAGCTGCAAGACCCTAGCTTCCATCAGGAGAGTCTGGAATTGTAGGTGTGTGGCATGGAAGACCCATGAGTGTTCAGTGTCTGGCACATGCATGATGGGTTCAACCCACCAGAGACTCAACTTCGGGAAAAGAGAACCATGTGGGTGTGGATGACACTGGGAGCCAGAGTAGGTGAGACAAAGGAGCGGTCATTGAGGAGGATAAAAGGGGGGAAGGAAGACTTCTTGTGGGAAGTCAGTCTAGAGAGAGGAGCTCATAAGACACCAAGTGGGCACAGGAAGGCCTTAGTGGACTGGTCTCAGAAGGAAGACAAAAGACAGGCATGGAGGGAGTCTGGCTAAGTCATGGGCTTGAGGATGAAAGCCTGGAAACATAGGTGGGGGCACAATTGGGAGGGAGAGCAGTTAGAACAACAGTCCTTTCAAGAAGGTGACTCCTAGGATTGGGGAAGAAAAAGAAGCAAGGACACATTGACTGTGTCTTTTGGAAATCCTGGGATGTTCTCTAGGAAGATGAGTGGGCGGCCATGGCATCCACTTTGTCTGCTTCCTATCTCTCAGCCTGTATTCAAATCTGGGGTTTCCCATATTTTCTATATCTGATGCTGTGGTCAAAGCTATGACTGTGGTTGTTTGGGGCAGGAGAGTACATACAGTACTAATAATCCCTGTTGTTACGAAGCGAAGTTCACTCCCATTTCCATAACTGGACAGAGTGGAAACGACTGTGTCCATTCCACAGAGTGGAATCCTGAGGCCCCGATCTATGGACCCCTAAGCTGTGACCTAAGCAAATGCCAAAGTGTCTGTCATTAGCTCCAGGTTACAGTTTTATGCTCCTTCTGTGGAAACAGGCTCCTCAAGCAGACAGGGCTTGCCTGCTAGGGGCTAAAGAACTGGTACTGGCAGGTACTGTTTGTGGGCCTCCATCAGCTTTGTTCCTGTTATCAACACGAGATAAAAACAAACATTCATCTGACTTGCAGTTTTTGGCTTTCATGGGCAGTTTCCCATCCGTCTCTTTTCTTTCCTTCCCTCTGCCCCGCCATCCAGTCTCTCCAGGGATGCATGTATGCAAAGGCACAAGTTCTAGACTAAGCTCTGGGCTGCACTCTTCCTTTTGGGAAGTGCTTGCAATCTCGCTCCCATCTTCCTTCCCTCCCTCTGCTTTCTCTTGCTCTTTCCTGCCATGGCTAATTTCTGAGCACTTTCCTATTTTGGCATCAAGCAGCAGATTTCCAGCTCCAACTCTGTGGGGTGACCTTAAACAAGATGCCAAAACCCTCTCAGCTATGATTTACTTAGGCTCGCCAATCTCCATCAGGTATTAAGGACATGGGACTCTACACTTATCCCGGAACCACTTGCCAGAAACCAAAGGTAACACCAGACTAGGAAATGTCTAAGGGGTTCAGCACACAGGGACTATGAGTCCTGTTGCTCAGGATCCAGCCCCAGGGCTTCTGCTCTCTGCTTGTGGGGCCTCTCTCTACCTCCAGTTTTTCATTCATTCATTCATTTTCTTTCTTTCTTTCTTTGAAAGCCTTTTTTCTGTGCAGATGATGTGTGTGTGGGTATGGGAGGAATCAAACCCATGCTATAGGCACATGTGGAGTTCTAGAACCACCTCTGGTGAGGGCCCTTTCTCTTTTACCTGTTCACTGCTGCATACACCAGGTTAGTTGGCCCAGGAATGCCTGTCTCCCCTCTTACCTTGCTGGGAAAGCACTGGGATTGCAGACGCATGCACCTGCACCTGGTTTGACGGAGGTCCTGGGGATTCAAATCCGCATCCTCACACTTGTATAGTGAGCACTGAATCATCTTCCCAGCCTTTGTGCTTCCAGTTTCTCATAGCCAAAATGCAGAGGTCACTGTTTGTGCTTTACTAGTATTATGGGATATGTTCAAAATCCCCCTTGTTTCTGCTCATGGGTTCTGGTTGTATGAGGACATGTGGGAAAAGACCAGCAAGCACCATTCTCTGCTCCCCACCCAGACAGGCATGTGAACTCCTGTGAGCACACTACACTCACTCCCTGCTTTCTCACTTAAGATGACAGCACCGGAAACAGACGTTTTCCAACTACTTTCAACACTGAGGTCTATGGGAAAGGCTTGAAGTTTCAGAGATTCCCTCATCTACCCCTCATTTGACCAAGCAGCATGAGACAGGCACATCATCCCAGGGACCAGGAATCAGGCAAAGCCCACCCTGGCAGACCCGCATATATCAGTTATCAATGTCATTGCTGTGACAGACCACTTGACAGGAATGACTTAAGATGCAAAAAGGTTGGGACTCAACAGTTCAAGAGCTCACAGTTCATCATGGCAGGGTTGGCATGATTTTGCAGCTTGGCTCAGCAGTGAGATCCTCAACCAGGGCATCCCACATCCCATTGGATCAGAAGTCAGAGAGCCTGGCATCAGAAGCACAGCCTGGCTATAACCCTCAAAGACCTACCACAGGGACATCCTGACACTGATCAGAAACTGCAACCTTCCAAAATAAAACCACCATCAGACACATGAGCCCATAAGAGACATTTCACATTCAAACCATAAAACTACATTCCTGGAGAGGGACCAGAGATGCCAAAAGATGAGGGAGCCCAGGTAAAAACAAAGCAGTAGGCCCACCATTCTTCACAAGGTTGTTGAAATGCATGTGGCACTGGATAAATGTCTTAAAATGTTACTACCCTTGATGACCCTGAGAAAATGAGGAGCACGTTTTTATGAATAGATCTATTTGTGGGCCTCCCTGTGGAAACCAACACCAGAGAATAGATGCTCTTACGTGCAGCCGCCACCCTTACAAGGTCACACCCTCCGTGACAAGAGTGGGACAGAGAGCAGCAGCTAGTCAGCTACAGTGCTTGAAACTGTTCCTCTCCTGTGCTACGTAGGCCCTGTTAAATTGCCAGAGTTCTACAGAAGCATGGCCAGATAGACACCCCAAATGGACTCTTCACCGAGGAATTATCACACAGCCGACTCCCAGCTCCACCAGAGAGCTGCCCGAGGCAGAGCGACGCAAACCAAGGATTCCCAGGGCATTTGCCCTTGACTTGTGCATTCCTCCGTTCATCCGTGTAATCCGCACGCGTTCTGAGAAACCAGAGAGCCAAATGGGCTGTGGAATTTGCCCTCTGAGATCCCATGGTCTAGGGAAAGATGAAGAGCCCCTGAGACTTCTTCTACGTTGCCAGGATTCCCACAGCCTGTTCTAGGAGGCAGGGGCTCCAAGCGAGGGCTGGTGTCTTTCTCAAAAGGCATTCTGAGCAGATTTATCTGGGGAAAAACTGCTGGAACCAAGGTCAACAGAGGGACAGCAATGAAACAAGGGGGAAACAGTGAGCGGCTTGGTCTGGGACAGCGGGAGAGACTATAACATCATGTGAAGAAGAAGGCCCAGCACAAGTTCAGTTAGCATGTGGCCAGGCAGTGACAGTTATCAGAAAGATTCTGTGGAGGAGAACTCCCCAAGGACACACACGACAATACCTCCCGCTCCACACTACACACATCCACACCGCTAGACCATTCATGCAGTGGCCAGCTCAGAGCACTGAGGCCCTACAACGACTGTCTGGTCACCCAGCGCACAAATCTCACAGGCCTTATCTGTAGCCACTCAAGAACCTAATGATCCTCACAG
Organism: Dicrostonyx torquatus; assembly: GCA_028555095.1. Taxonomy (NCBI): domain Eukaryota; kingdom Metazoa; phylum Chordata; class Mammalia; order Rodentia; family Cricetidae; genus Dicrostonyx; species Dicrostonyx torquatus. Next base: position 407,081 of record JAQHUG010000386.1, on the reverse strand, counting down.
AGGACCCTCCCTGGTACCTAATTCTTCCCTAGCCTAGCCTTGCGAAGCCTCAGCAGGCAGCATGCATGCCTAGCTTAGCCTGCTCCCCCTCTGTAAGGCAGAGCTGCACCCCTGTGAGGGTCCAGGAGCTCGCGTGAGCCCATTTTACAGCTGTGGCCAAGCCAGCAGAGTACGCTGCTGAGCGTCCTTGAGATCTGGCCACTCTGGTCTTCCTGCTGATGTGGAGAAGGGTTGTGCAAAATACCTGGAGTCCTGCCAGACACAGAGGCTGAGTCTGCTTGGCACCAGCCCCTGGGAAAGAAAGCCTTGGAGTGTGGACCATTCCCAGAAACTGGAGACGGAGCTTGTGATAAGGTCAGCCTGCTTTCTGAGCCTGCCAGGCAGCCAGTCTGAGAAACCCAAACAGGCAAGAGGTGAGGGCCCTATATGTGACTGTCCCTATGAGAGAGGCTCTTTCCTTCTCCAGGAGTTTGGTACTTATGCCACAGGGAAGCACAGGCAACTCCACCTTGAGACCCTGACACCCAGTAGGTCACAGGGTACAGAGGGCTTTTCCCAAAAGCCATTGGCCAGTGCTCATCCAGGGCAGGCTTCTCCAAGTGGAGGACACTGACTGTAACTAGAACCAGTTCCCACACTGCAGTTTTGCCCTCAGGGAAACCACTGGATGGAGACCAGTGTCCTCCTTTTAAATGTGGGGAAAGTGGAGGCTCCTAGCAAGGCCTCCGATGACTCAAGGCAGGTCTCACAGCCCCGCCTCCGGCTTCATCCCTCTTTGCATCAACTTCATATCCTCTCATGCACACAGAGTGGGAATTTAAGGGTACACATGCTTCATACCAATGACAACAACAATTCACGCTCATGGGCAAGGGACCCAACCTATTGAAGATTGGTTTTAAGGAAGTGGAGTGGGCGCTCTTCAAAGTTGAACATGCCCCAGCCAAAGTTGCCCCCAACTCCATTATGTGGCTGGCCCAAGACTATCTGGCTTTATGTCTAAAGCAGGCAGGAAGTTTACAGCCTGCAGACCTCGGGCCCGAAAAACCAGGATTGGCCTGCTTCCCCCGCGGTATCCAGGAGCCAGGTGGGATAGATCAAGGCTTCTAAGAGGACGCCCAGCTGGTCTCTCCTCTGCCTCCCTAGGTGAAAATCAGACCCCCGTTACGGAGCATTTGTTTTTGGTATTTTGAAACTGTGAGAGAGACTGGGGAAGAGAAGGGGCTGGACTAGAATGCAGCGTTTGTCAGCCTCTGATGTCAATCATCTGCCCCAGCAATGAGCAACAGCAAAGTCCCAGGAAGGAGGACAGACACCTGTGTGTGCAAGAAAGACAGCTTCCTGGAGCTGTTGGGAAGGGCAGGATGGAGGCAGATTCTGAGAGAATATATTATCCTTCATCTCCAGGGCCACTAGCCGCCCCAACGCACCCAGATCCTGCTTCTAGATCAGGCCAGAATACAACATCCATGCAGAAAGCCTTTGCTCAGTATGGGGCTGGCTATGTTGGCCAGGAAGTCCAGCTGTGCTCTTGACACTTTCTTCTCTTCTCTTTGCCTATGGAGGCCCTGGGCACCTCTTCAGCAAGTCTTATCAGATTAGGGGGAGGGTCTTGTTTCTTCATTGTTGTTGCTGTTTTAAATGTCTACTCTTTCTGCTGTCTTGCCACCGCCCCCCCCAGCCTACCCTTAGCATCTCCAGCCTCCATACTGTCCTCACTTCCTACTGAGGCATCCAGCTTTTGCTAAGGATTCCTGTAATCCACCTGTCACACACACAAACACTTCCCTACCAGGGCTCCTCCCTGCTATGCCATCGGGATGGGGACTGTCTGTATTTATGTGGCTCACTCCTGGGCCCTCCATGACTTAGCACACTGCATGGCACCATAGGTGCTCAGTAAACGTGACGGGGCTGGGTGAAGAAAGGAATGAGAAAGAGATGCAGACTCTGCAGTGTGAAGAGAGTCTGGGAATTTGGAAGGGGTGCAACATGTTTGGGACCGGTGTTTGAAATCCTGCTGGGATGGGCTAAGTCTGTCCTTTGTCAGAGTCTGAGGACAAGACACATTAAGGGATCTCTGGGGTTACTCATCAGGAAGCCATATCCCCTCCCTGCCTACCCTAACTGCTGCTCTGGCCTTGAGCCAATCTGCAAATGCAGCTCCTTTAGCTTGTAGCTGAGAACTCAGCATAGCTCTGTTATAAGAAGGCCGCTTGTTGGTTTCTGGCCACTTAGCCCTAAAATAATCACACAGAAACTATATTTAAATCACTGCTTGGCCCATTAGCTCTAGCTTCTTATTTTCTAACTCTTACATCTTAATTTAACTCATCTCCATTAATCTGTGCATCACCACGAGGTCGTGGCCTACCAGCAAAGTTTCAGCACTCTGTCTCCGGCAGCAGCTCCATGGCTTCTCTCTGTCTCTGCCTTCTTTCTCCTAGCATTCCATTTAGGTTTCCCCACCTAGCTCTGTTCCACTGTAGCTCTGCTATAGGTCCAAAGCAGTTCCTTTATCAACCAGTGACGTTCATAGCATACAGAGGGGAATCCCATATCACAACTCTCCCAGGAGCCATGGAGGAAAGCTAGCCAAACACAGGGGAAGCTGATGGGGAGAATGGCTATGTCCACCTCTGTGTCCACCTCTATGCCAAAGAAAGATTCCATTCAGTGGGCAAGAAGATCCTCTATAGAGCTGCTCCTGAGCCTGGGTAGGAGATGGTCCAGTGTGGAGTTCTGGCTTCTTGATATCCAGCTCCCTCAAGAAAGAAGGAAAAGAATCTGATCTGCCTCCTGTCTTTGAGGCTATTTCCCTGAACCCCTGCAGGCAGCTTCTCTGCCCTACTACATTTTCTCCCATTGAAACAGACTCGCAGGCTAGAGAGATGGCTCAGAGGTTAAGAGCACTGGCTGCTCTTCCAGAGGTCCTGAGTTCAATTCCCAGCAACCATATGGTGGCTCACATGCCTTCTTCTGGCATGCAAGCATACATGGAAGGAATGTTGTATACATAATAAATAAATAAATCTTAAAAAAAAAAGAGTCAGTCTTTAAAGGTTGGCAATTTCAGAGACCCAAACCTACTCAAATGGGCAATATTAAAAAAAAAAAAAAAAAAGAAACAGACTCTCAGAAGAGCTAGGAAATTCACTCCACTAAGGCTAGTGACTAACAACTCCTGCATCATCCTCCCATGGGGATAGTAACTGTAAACAGAAGAGCAATAATGAGGGGATTTCAGACACTGGCCAGAAGCTGGGAATGCACAGACATCCTGGTACCTTCACAGAATCTTTAATACGCCCTGACATCATTCACAGCAGAGATGATGGCTTAGGTGTGTTCAGCCCACCATTCACTTGTTCTAAGGACATAATCTGGTCCTTTCTGATCCAATTTCCTCAGCTCTGCAGTGAGGATGCTGCTTCCACTTTGGGCCAGGTGTGGTGAAGATCAAGTGCAATATAGAAGCCAGTCACCTAGCTCTGAGTGGCTGTTTCTTTCCCTCTTCCATGTTTCAGGCTTCCCCATGAAGGAGGCAGTGGGGTTAAGCACGTGACTAAAGACATTATACCACTGTCTTTAAATGTTTGTTATTTACCACAACCAAAGGAAACTGGGTCTTCAAATTGTCACAACTGGCCTTCTAGAAGTTTTCCCAGGTAAGGATGCAACTCAGAGGAAGTATTCCAGAGATGGGCCTCATCACTTCTCATCACTGGGACAAAACACCTGGTAGAAGCCACCGAAGCGTAGAGAGGTTTGCTTTGGCTCCCGGTCTTAGAATGCTCTCTGTCACGTCAGGGAAGTCATAGTGGAGCAGCTTGGGCTGAGGAAAGCAGGAACTTGCAGCTGCTGGTTCTCACATTTGCATATCAACAAGCAGACAGTGGTCCCAGAAGCAAGGTTGGGCTGTAACCCTAAAAGCCTAGTGGCCTACCTCTGCCAGGTAAGCTCCATGTCTCAAATGCTCCACAATCTCCCAAAGCAGTGCCACCAACTACTGACTAAGTGTATAAAACATGAGCCTGTGAGGGACACTTCACATTCAAGCCACAACATTCTGCTCCTGGTCCTCATTGGCTCATGGACTATTTAGTAATAAAAAATACATCCAGTTCAAATTGAAGAGTCCCCATAGTCTCAACAGTCCCAATGCTTTTCAAAAGTCCAAAGTCTCTATAATGCCAAAAATTAGGTTATATATTTCTGGTGTACAGTAGCACAATATGTAAATTCACATTGCAAAAGGATGCTAATAATAATAAATTAGACCAAAGCAAGACCAAATCGCAGCAGGGCAGACATTAAACCACGCAGTTCCATGTCCAGCATTTGGAGCACCTGGTAACATCAGATCTCCAATAGCCTTGGGCAGCTCCACCCCATCTCCCTGCTGCCTGCCGTACACATGCTCTCTCCCCTGCTCTGACTCCACTCAGCGCCTACCCACTTCCTTAGTGGCCTCCCAGTGCTGCTGGCATCAGCATGATGGTATCCACTGTGCTTTAGGCTTCAATGTTGGCTTCATGCCAACTTTCTGGGGAGCCCCACATAGGAAATCAACTCTGGTACTCACTGCTTGACCTTGACCTTGAATCTTAGTGCAAACCCCAGTGAACCTTTAACTCTTGAATTCCCATGCTTGCAAATCAGCCCCTTGTCAAAAGCACCAGATTCTGTTGGCAGCCTGAGGGGAAGCTAGGCCCTTCGGATCCAGGTCAAAGCAGCTTCCATGTGGCTGTGTGGCTAAAGTATGGGAAGAATTTCCCTGTGTGCCCGTTCTTCAATGCGGTGTCTTCCTAGCTTTCTCTTTTCAGGCACTGTCTCTTTAAACAAAAGTGTTTTCAGTTTTTCAGCTTTGGAGCCTTGGATGGGCAGGGTCTCACTCTTGAGACCTCAGTCCTATTGTGCCCATTAAAATGCAGTTTTCCTTTAAGAACATGACACCATTTTAAAACAAACAATTACAGCAACTTTGTCCACACCCATATCATACACAACTTTAAATGTGTTCATTCTGCCCTTGAAGGACTCAGGTTGGTGTGTAGAAGTACTGGGAGGAGAGAAAAGGTCCCCAGGAAGAAGACAGTGGGTGCATGAGGCAGGCTATTTGGATGACGGTTGGATGGAAAGAGGGGAGAGATAAGCATGAGGTAAACTTTCAAGAGATGCGGTTAAGGGAAGAATACATGATTCACTGGCCACGGGCTCTGGAAAAGCTAAGAGTTTAAGCTCATAGGAACCTTTGAATAGCTATACTACGATCAGATCTACTTTCTAGACAGATCACCAGAATTATTGTAGAGAATGGCTTATAACAGAGCAGCTCAAATCATGTTTAGTCCTGTTATCGACTCATTGTCTTCCAGGCTCTCTTCCTAGCTCTCGGTACCCAGAAACCTATTGATGGCCGTGCTGTACTGGTGAGGGGCTGGTGCTATCCCATGCTACAAATAAGAACACTAAGAAACAGAGAATATGAATTTCTTATGCACAAGACCAACCAAGGTTTGGGCGGCAGCACTGACAACTGAAGCCAGGTATTCTGGCTCCAGGGTCGGCCTGTTTCCTCACAGCATTTGCCCAGGTGAGTGGCACACACAGCAGGGGTCCACAAGGATACTGGGAAAGTTATGAGTGTTTCCTGTTCTTTTCCATACATGGAGTCCCTGGCAGTGAAGGGTCACATGTAAATGCATGATCAGCTCCACATTCAGGGCAACGGTTAATCTAGCCCTAAGACAACATGGCCTGTGAGTTGACAGCTCCTCTTCTAAGTCACAGTCACCACCTGGTGCCAGGGACACTGATTGAGAAATAAGATACAGGGCTGATCTACAAGCTGACCTATGAGGCTCTGCAGGCAGCTGCAGGGATGTTTTCCATGTCTGTGTGGGACCCCAAGCCAGAACTGCAACTCAATCCAGCCCTATGGCAGGTCCCTGCTGAGAGGGCTACAGGGAGTACCCGCAGGGAGAGAAGCTGCCTCAACATTCAGAACAAGGTGTCCCTCTGGAATGATGCCTACAACCGAGCAGTGAAGGCATTTCTATGGCACACACACAGGGTCTGTTGGGAATTTCCTGCGGGGCTGACTCTGAAAGATGCAAGAGCAGATGCTGGCTAGGGACAAGTTGAGCTTCGCAGGCAGTTAGCACAGTCACTTCTCGGTCATACAGAGAAGCGCTCGCTGGCATCAAGAACTGGAAAAGCTTGACTTGTCATCTCACTAAATCTTCAGTCACCGTCCCACCTGTCACAAGGCTCTCTGACTCCCTATTCTCCTGCATTATTTTCTTGCATACAGCTCAGTGTACCCGGGCTGGCGTGATCGTTTCTGTGCCCAGAGCTTTTGCACAGCACCTGGACCTCTTGCGCCTGGCATTTAGCCCTCCTAATAAAGCAGGCCATGAGAGAGGTTTGCAGATGGCCCCCTTTCAACGTTTTGCTTTTCAGAGTTTTAATCAACTATGACTTGAAAATTATTAAAGGGTAAGTTCTGAAAATAAACAACTCGTGGGTTTTAAATTGTGCGACTTCTTGAGTAACACGATGAGATCTCCTACTGTTCTTTATCCTTTCTTGGACATCTGTCACCCTTTCTTCCAGTGTATCCGTAGCGTATGCTCTCTAGCCATTACTAATTCCTGCTCATCAAATTGGTAGTCAAAATGCCTTGGTGTTTGTATAAAGTAGCCCTTATTTTACTTAACTGTCATCCCAAGCACAATGGTAGTGATGTGAGCAATTCAAATATGCCAAAGATAAGCCATAGAATGCTTCATGCTGCCAAGTGAATAGGTGAAAGCTCTCCATTTAATATTAAAATGGAAAGATAGATGCTGAGGTTGTGAAGGTCTACGGTGGATAAAATGAGCAGAAGACCCACAATGATCTATGGAGTGACTTTGGTACTATCTACAGTTTGTGCATTCACTAGAGGCTACTCTTGGATAAAGGGGTCTGCTGTAGCCAAGCCCAATAAAACAGCAGATACCTGTCTGAGTCAGGATGCCAAGCCCAGATCTGTGACTCCAAGCCCAGTTCTTGAGGTTTCTGTCTGGGACCGTCACACCGACCACATTTTATCATTACATAAGTTTCTTTTCCTGCTGTGATAGAATACCCTGACATAAAGGGCTCACTCCAGCTCACAGATAATTCTCCATCTCGAGTTGATAATTGAAATTAGCCATTACAGTTAGCATTCATTCTGACTGAAAACCTCTACAAGGACTGGCTCTAGGCAGGTAAATATGGAGGTTGCATTACAGAAAAGAGCCCTGTGGGGGAGACACAGAGGTGGACTTGTTCTCAGTGAACCAGACATGACTTTGGAGTAGGACATAGCTTCCTGTCTGGTCACAGACAGAGGCATGACACATAGGAAGGCAGGTGTGACATTTTCATCCCCAGCCATCCTCCTAAGACACTGACTTCACTGTAACAAAACACAGGCCCGGCACATAACAGCCACCTGGCAGTGTGATCCTGCCAAGTGTCTTGTTTTGTGGTCTGTTGTGTGACTTTTCCTGGGGAGAGGCAAACAACCCTGGATAAGAAACCAACAACAGACAGAATGAAAGATTCCACCCACATCTACCTTGGTGATCTTACAAACTGATTGGGGTCACTTACTGGAATATGGATAGTTCAGAAACATCTGTATTACCACAAATCCCATCTCATGCATACCTGAAGCTTTCTGCCCTATCTGCAGGCAGCTTCTTTCCACTCCCTGTATTCTGTACTGTGTACAGAACTATGGGGGTCGTCTCATGAATGTTGTGAGTTTCCTGAGCGTCATGCATCTTATAAGCCTCTACCCTCCCTCTTGTAAGGACTGTGGCCATTCAGGGGAAACAGTTTTGCATGTTCCCACCTCCATTCTCCTTCTCAGAGTCTCTTCCGGGCCGTGGAATTCAGATTTATCCTGTAGAACCTTGGCCTGTGGAAAGATGTCTAAGACTATGTGCATGGGAGTCGTTAGCCTAGTCCAGAGATTTGGGCATACCAGTGGAGAGTGCAGCTTCCTGTAGAGCCCATTCTCCATCTGGCCCTGTGAACTTAGAACTTGCTTCCTACCCCCAAGTCAGAAGGAACCAAATGAAGGGACCTTGATTTTCTGGTCTGCTAAGGAGATGTTTATTTCTTCAGTTTATCATGAAAGTGTTGCCACATGGAATAAATGAGAGTCCTAACAGTTCTGTGTGTCTTCAAGGCTTGCCCTGACTGGCTCTGGACCAGGAGCAGGTAACTGGATTCACACAACAAAATAGGCATCTGTAGCCCACAGAAACTTCCTCAAAAGGAGCAGGGCTCAGGGCTCAGGAACAATGGGATCCAGGCAGGTCCCAAATGCCCCAGGATATACTAGCCAGTATCCACCTGCTTTCCTCTCACTGTTGACTTTATTTGTCCAGTTTTAGGTTCTCAAGGGTACAAAATGCCACCTGCAGCTATCTCTGACTAAACAAATGAGTACCTGAAAAGGATATGGGGCTGAGAAGATAGATCAGTCAGTGAGGTGTTTGCCTTACAAACATGAGGTCCTGAGTTCAATCCCCAGAACCCCGTTGAAAAGTATGAAAAACAATATACAGCCTGGAGTGATCCTATGTGCTTGTAACCCCAGTGCCAATGGAGGCTGGGACAGCTGGTTCTTGGGCTCACTGAGCCCAGTCTACTAGATAAGCTCCATGCCAATGAGAAGTTCTGTCTCAAAAACAATGTGACTGGCACCTGAAGAATGACACCTGAAGTTGACCTCGGCCTCTGCATGTGCATATATGCACACACATGTATGCACACATGCACACACACACACACACACACACACACACACACACCACAGAGCTGATCTCTAGATCAGTTCATGTGGCAAAAGTCCTAGGGAGGGGCTCTGGTAAGCCTGGCTTAGGGCACATGGTTACCACAGTGGTCACTTAAAGTTAAGTATCAGGAAAATACAATGGCCAGCACATATCAGTTAATGAAAGAGGCCAATTGCACCATGAAGGACTAAATGAGAGTGAGTGTTACTCAGGTAACACTCGGGCAAGCCAGGTGTGTCAGCCAGTGACACTGGCGTGAAGGGACTTCTTGAGTGGTAGGCAATCTATAGGAAACATACACTGATTGTTCTCCTTTCCTTGGGGCCAAATGGGCTCCACTGCTGTGGGACAATTTTAATAAAATGCTGATTGGCCAGTAGCCGGGCAGGAAGTATAGGTGGGATGACCAGGCAGGAACTAGAGGCAGAGCAATCAGAACAGAATTCTGGGAAGAGGAAAGCTCAGTCTGCAGCCATCACCCAGATGCAGAGGAAGCAAGATGAAAATGCCTCGCTGATGAAAGGTACCAAGCCACATGGCTAACACAGACAAGAGTTGTGGATAATATAAGTCATAAAAATCTTGAGGTAATGGGCCAACCAGTTTATAATTAATGTAGACCTCTGTGTGTTTCTTTGGGGCTGAATGGCTGTGGGACCGGGCAGGACAGAAACCTCTGTTAACATTTCACTAAAGGCAATAGGATGCCGTGAAAAGACTATAGATCTAGACACCGTAAGTTTGTTTCTATTCTGCCTCCAATCTTCCTGTTACCTAAAATGGAGTTAAAACCTTCTCTGGACCCTGTCCATATTCTGTACAAAGCAATGAAGGTGGAATGGTTCCTGTCTGAGGCCTCCTCAGCCCTTCTAGAAGGACACGGTGTAGCTGAGCCCCTCCTAGCATAGCCACATTCAAAATCTATCTGGATTTATCCTACATTTGTTACAAGTTCAACAACCAAGCCATCAGCCACAGGCAGTGACATTAGCATAGCAATAATAAAAGGAGAAAAGCATCAGTGTAACACCCTGCCCTATATTGCAGGAAGCATCTGAGGTCAGGTCAGCTATGGACTGAGTTAATAGGAAAGAATGCCCTGCATCCATGGGTCGTGTAGAAGGTAAATGTTGAGTTAACCTCGATTCTAGGATTCACAACTAGGATCCTCACTCTGGGTTGAAACTGAGGCTGCCTGTGGACAAATCATGATGCACCACAGGCAGACCGCTTCTCTTTGGGGTTCAGTACCCTCTCCGTTCCTAGTTTTGTTTTGTTGTTGTTTTTTCTTTGTTTTGTTGAGACAGATTCTCACTATGTACCTCTGGCTGTCCTGAAACTCACTAAGTAGACCAGGCAGTCCTCAAACTCACAGAGATCTGTCTGTGTCTGCCTTCTGAGTGCTGGGATTAAAGGCATGTGCCACTGCAGTCAGCTCTCTGCTCCTGTATTTATCTACCAACTAAGCGGCTATGACCCCCTGGGGACCTCATCCATCTCTTCAACTTCTCTCCCTCAATGAGGTCCCAGCTTCTGCTTCAGCCATTACAGCCCCTGCAGTATGCTCCCTTCTGGGGCTGGCACATGCTGTCCTCCTCCTCCTGTGGCCCTCCACTGGCTCACCCAATACTTGGTTTTGTCCTCAAATCATATCCAAAAAGAATCCTTCCCTAGTCTCCCATTAAATCTGACTTTATGCCCTTGAACAATCTATCCCAAGATGAACTTATTTTGACCCGCAGCACCTGTGGTTGTCTAGAACCTCCTATTTAGTGAACTGGTCAGCTCACTGCCCATCTTTCCCAGCATAATGCAAGTTCCATATGGACAACGCTGCACCTTCTCTGCTGGCCTCTCACTCCTAAAGTTGTGTGGTCCAGATGGAGCCCTCCACAGATTAGCCCACCAAAGAAGAGTTTCAATAAAACAATGTCTCAGAATTAGACCGTTATGATGCCCTTAGCATGGGTGAGGCAGAACCTATCGACAAAGTCCTTGTCCACGAAAACAAACCTGAAAGTTCAAACCCAGGAAGTCAGCACGACCATGTGTGATGTCACAGAAGCAATACCTTAACAGGAATAATGGGACAGTGAAGGCAGGTGTGTTAGTTACTGTTCTCATGACTCGGGATAAAACACCTGGCAGGGGCAACTTCATGGAGCAGGCTTAATTCTGGCTCATGGTTTCAGGTCATCTTGGCAGGAAGGCAGAGTAGCAGGAGCATGAGGACACAGTGCCCAGGTATAACCCCCAGGTCTGAACTTAGTGTTACATCTTCCAGCTAAGCCTAACTTCCCAGAGGCCTACAACCTTCCAAAAACAGCACCATCAGCCGGGAGCCAGGATTCCCTGTTCACAAACACATGAACCTATAGAGGATCACTAGGAAAATACAGGACATAACACTGGGCAAACAGTTCTGTTTGCATTAGTGTCAAAATAAAATTCTCAGAAATGCAGGGTAGGTAAGATGGTTGAGAAGATAAAGGTGCTTGCCACACTAACCACATGATCTGAGTTCAATCCCAGGAGCCTACACAATGGTAGAAAAAAAAAAAAACGACTCCATAAGATTGACCTCTGAACTCCACATGCGCACTCTGGCAAGCACACACACACACTTGTAACAGACATACATACAATAAAAATTTTAAAAATTTATTCAGGAACTCATTTCATAAAAGAAACACAGGTCTGCATTCATAAAATGACCAAGCTGTTGAAGGAATGGAAATTCCAAATGAACAGGAAGACACTGTACGTTCACGGGTTGGGCAACATACACTGATATGGTGAAAACACTCCCACATCCATCCACAGATGGCAACCCAGTTCCCAGCGAATTCTCAACTGGCTTCTTCGCGGGACTGGACGAGCTGATCCTAAAGCTCACTTGGAAATTCATTGAGGCTTAGAATAACTGAAGTTGGAGGACTCACACTTCCTGATTTCAAAGCTTACTTCCAAGTTACAGTAATCAAGACAGTGTGGGTTGGCAGAAGAACAAACACGGAGATTAATTGAGTCAAATTGAGAATCCAGAAAGATGTCTTCACACTGACAGTCAATTCATCTTTGGAAAGGGTGCCAACATATAATTCATGGGGAAGTAATAGTCTCTTCAATGAAGCAGTGCTGGAACAACATACAGAAGGACAAAATTGGATCCCTACATCACTCCATATGTAAAAATACCCAAAACTAAATCAAAATTCCAAATTTAAGAGGTAAAACTGGAAACTTCTTAGAAGAAAACATGGGGGTAAATGTTTTGTGATCTCAAATTGTACTCTGATCCCTTAGATGTGACCCCCCCAAAAAAATAGAAACAACGAAATTTTGAAAAATAGACAGTGAACTTCACCAAAAGGTAAAACTTTGTGCTTCAAAGAATATCATCAAAAAAAGTGAGGGGAAAAAAAGAGTCACTAAATGAGAAGCGATAAATGCAAATCTGACATCTACTAAGGGATATATATGCAGTATACATAAAGAACTCAGAGAACTCAATAATAAAGTGACAATCCCACTAAAAAGGAGAGAAACATTGTAGTAGACATTTCTCCAGGAAAAGACCTCTTATGGTCAGCAAGAACATAGAAAGGTGTTTAATATCATATACCTTCAGGAAAACACCCCCTGGAACGAGTTTCTTACCCCTTCACACCAAGCGGAACAGCTCGAAACAGCAAGTCAAATAGCAACAATTATCGAAGATCTAGAAACAAACGGACAAACACAAAGAATCTTACTATATCCCTAATAAAGTAGAAAATTCCATTTTGGAAAGAGTCTGCGAGTTCCTCATACCATGAAGCAGAGCTACGGGAGACACAACATCTCGACTTCTTGGCGTACACACACAAGAAATGAATCACAAGCCCACAAAAGGAGATGTACACAATTATTCATAATAACGTTATTCCAAAGAGTAGGAAGAGACAAAACGTCCACCAGGGGGTGATTAGGTAAACGTATGGCATATCCTGACATGGAATATTACACAGCCAGAACAAGAAACAGAGCACCGACTCAAGTTACTATGTGGATGAACCATGGAAACATCGTGCTGAGTGGAGATGCCAGCTACAAAGGCACATACATACAACTTATGATTCCATCCACATGAAACATTCAGAACTCAGAACTCCAAGCTAAGATGAGCAAAAATAAAAATGAGTGTTTGCCTAGTGCTAGGGGAGATTGTCAGGTCATGGCTGAAGAGCATAGAATCTCCTCTTGTCTGATGAAAATACCCTGGATTTGTTTATGGGGATGGTAGGGTGGTACAGACGGAGCATAAGACCACTGGATGTCAACTTGGCAGTGGGTGAATAATAGTTTATGAACTATGTTCTATTGTTACAATTTTTTTCAAGAGAACAAAGGAAGAAATAATTGGGCTTGTCAACACAAGAAATATACTCTGTAACTTGCTCTTCTAGACTCATGGATGTACCCATAGGTTCAGCCATCCTAGTATATGGGGAGACCTCCCCCAACCCTGCAACTGCAAGAAGATCAGGGCCAGTTTCTGGACAGTTGGAGGAAAACACTGCAAAACATGGAACCTTGGAATGTATGGTGTCTGGAGGTTCTAACTCCAGACCTCACATGTAATTCAGTGTATTACGGGATCTACCTGGAACCTATATCAAGAAGCACGGGAACTAGACTGCCTGAGCTCCCCTGGAAAGAAGGCCTTAGCCACTAAGATGACTCACAGGGATATAGAGTATCAAGCCCTCACCCATCAACTATAGTTCAGTTCAGACCATCCCAAATGATGGCCAGCAGCCTAGAGGCCAAGATGGATCAAGGGCAGCTTGGACTAGCCCCTGTACACATACCTCCCCACCCCAACTTCCTGTTGCATGGAGTTTACAGAACTGGGGCTGTCATCCAAGTAGGGTGGCCCAAGAGAGAGTGTCTGACCCCGAGGTGACTCTGACCAGCTCACCTTTCCATTCTAACTTTCCTCATCAAAGTCCACAGTGCTGTGGAAGATAAGAATGGTTATCTTTGTTGGATGAACAAGGCTGAAGCTCAGAGAGGTTAAGCTGATTCCGGTCCATCATATCAGAGACAGCATCCCACACCAGCTCTCCCTGGCTCCAAGGCCTGTGCTCACCTCACACAGTTACGAGGATTCACCAATAGACAACTTTTCTTTCCCTTTCTTCCCTTCTCTTTTTTTAACCTCACCTCACACATGCAGGAACGGTGAAGGAAAGAGTATCAATCAAAAGGAAAAGGCTTTGGGATCTCCCTGCATCCTTCAGCAAGCTCTCCAATCTGAACCAACTAGTTCTTGCTGTCATATTCCTTCCTTTCTGCCGTGCCTAGCCATCCAGAGAACAGCCACTAAGTTATTGCCCTGACCTGCCACTGCCCTCTCTTCTTCTATGCTGTGCATCCTGTTCTACCAGACTGAGCCAGCTCCAGGATTACCCAGACTTCCTCCCCCAAGTTCAGTGGTCTGAGCCTCCCATCAAGCTCCTCCCTGTACAGACGTGCTGACTCCATCCCTCCTCCAGGTGTGCTTCCCCTCTGACTCCTCTTATATCACCCCCTTTTGAGGCAGAGTCTCCCTACATAGCCCAGGCTGGCTCAAATTTAGTGTGTAACTCAGGAGCCCCTTACCCCCACCTACCAAGCATGCTGGCATGATGGGCCCCCCCATGAGTGCTCTTACCCTCCCTTGGCTCTTCTAGCAAATACCAGTCTCTGTGGTATTGGTGTCTCTTCTGTGCCACCCTCTTCAGCAACAGTGTACAAAGTTGAATCTCAGAATCCCTCTGCCCCCAGGGGTCCAGGAAGGAGGTGCTTCAGCACAGAGGCAAGGCCAAGTTGCTAAGAAGGAGTCGTGGCTGCAAGGGCAGCCAGCATGTGAATGGGAAGACTCTATGGCCTGCCCCATGGTTCTCCAGGGAAATCTGAGGCAGAGCAGCATGATTCTGCACCCATGGTTGACCTTTCCCTTCCTGAGCTCCCTCCTCTCCTCTCTTTCCACCCATTTCCTCCCCTCTACCCTCTAGCTCTTTAGCTTTCTGGGCCACCATATCTAGAGAGTGCATGCACCCCACGTAGGGAGTGCCACACAAGGGTGGAGGCAAGCACCATCACTGTCTTCCTCCCCACTGACCCATTCACACTCAGCCTTCACGGGCCTCTCCTCACCTAAGAGAGTCCTCCACTCTCTTGCTGTCTGGCTCCTTCACTCCGGTCCTTGAAGCACACTGACCACTTCTGCTTGGCTTACAGGCATCTGCTTACTTCCAAAAGAAAACCGTGTATTACTACTGATCCTTTCCGGGAGCCTGTCAATACCCTTCACAGCCAACCACTATCACCCACTACAGGTGGCACTCAGGGACAGCTGGGGGCAGCCTGGCTGCTAGGTACTGTTTTCTTTACTATAATGAAATCTCGCCAAGCAAAAGCTGTGAACTTCTGTCTTTGTAGCTCCAGAATGTAGCAGCATCCTGGCCTACTGTAGGCTTAGTAAACACTCATGGATCAAATGAACTTCCTTACTACTTCCATCAGGCTTTGAGTGAACTCTCCTCTGTTTCCTCCACACATGTCCCTCCCCTGACAGGATTTGAGCAAAATTTAGGTTCTAATAGTCAGGGCTTTCCATCTACTGAGTCAATCCAGCTCAGTGGAGAGATGAAAATGAGCCTTTTTCAGCAACCACTGACCTCCCAGAAAACCTCCAAACATCCTGCTCTCCCACGGGAGACTGAAGCAGGAAGGAGCCAAAAAGAGCATCAGACCTGTGTCAGAACTCAAGAGACACTCAGCACTCCCCACCCCAAGCCCTGTGCGCAGAGTACCAAGTAGGTCCCCAGGGGAGGCCAGGATGCTATTGGAGGGCCCATTTGTGACTTGGGATGCTGAGAAAGTTCTAGGGTGGTCATAAGTCAGACAAGGTGCAACCATCTCCATCCAGGCCCAAGAGCAGAAAGCCCAGCCTCCTCATGGCAGGTTTTGTGCTAGCCGTCTGGAAGCGGGACTCATCCTCATAAGAACAGGTTCCAGAAGGGGAAGTCTATGTGCCTGGGGCCTGACTGCTGGGACTCAAGCTCTAGCTGAGACAAAGAATAGTCCACCAGAAAATCAGCTCATTATAACGGAGGGCTGGCTCAGTCTGCTGAGGTTTCCCGAGCACTTTGAAAGCTCCAAATTATTTACTTCCCACAATAACCCTGGGGTGGCATGCTGGAGCCGGCTCCTATTAGCTCATAGGAGCCAGTTGTTAAATTTTCAGAAGTTTTATAAGCTGCGTGTTAAATACAGCTATTATTTAAAAATTAGATTATATAAACCCACAATTAAATAAATTATACTAAAAACAAAAGTCATAAATACTCAGAACTCCTCACTTCCTCATTGTCGCTCTGTGTCTCATTGCTACTCGTACTCCGAGGTTGTTCCGTCAACAGCATCTGCCGGCTGGAAACACTGCACAGTGGTGGCCACCAAGCAGCTCTTACCAAGTCTGTCTTCAGTGATGTCACTATGGACGTAGATGAAGGCTGAAAGTCTGGACTTGATTTCCTTGCTGTGGTTAATTTTTCGAGATGGAAAAAAATGGGAAGAAATATTTGTCATCACTTGTGGTGTTCCTCCGGAGTCATCCACCTTGCTTTTTTGAGGTAGAGTCTCTCTCTGAACCTAGGGCTGGCTTAGTGGGCTCTAATATCTGGTCAGTAAACCCCAGGAACCCTTCAATTCTCTGTCTCCCCAGGACTGAGATACAAGTGTGTCCACAACATTTGACTTCTTTTTTTTTCCCCGTTGGTTCTGGGGATCAAATTCACACCCTTGTAGCTGCATGGCAAGCACTTTACTGACTGAGCTCTATCTATTGGTCCAGACCCATCTTTGACCGTTCAACATGTATTCAATGCCTACCTCTCTCCAGGGAGCTCCAGGCTGTCAATGTTGGACTGGGGGCTGCTGAAGCAACCCACTTCTTAGGTCAGAAAGCAGATCCTCTGCTTCTCAGTGTGTATACGAGCGTTGTTGGCTTACCAAGACCCCATCATGAAAGTCAATTTAATAAACCCTCTTTGTGTGTGTGTGTGTGTGTGTGTGTGTGTGTGTGTGTGTGTGTATTTCTCTTAAGAACCTGGATACTGTAGCTCCCCAAACTCAAGTGCCATTAGGAACTCTTACATCCCCTAACACCTTTCCTAGATAGCAAAGTAGTTTTCACTGATCCTGTCTGAGGGCTGCTGCTGGATTCAACCCCGGGGTCCCCACATGCCAGCCATACAAACTTGGGTGACTTCTCCCCTCTGGAGCTCAGCCTCTCTTATGGAATAGGGTTGGGACTGAACCTGCTGCAAGCATGCTGTAAGAGCCTGCCAGCTACCACTTGACAGCCTCTGAACGTAGTAGGTGCCCCAAGAGGGTGTTTGCTATTGTTACCACCTGCTTGCCCTGTGAGGCTCCCGCCCAGGTGTTCACACAGGTGTTAATTCACTTAATCTCCCCACAGTCCTGTGAGAGTGCTACTGCTATTAACCCCATTTACAGAGTCACAGAGAGGCGATTAGGGTGGAACATAGAAATTGCTAGCTTCGTAGGTCAAACATAGCTGTGGCTCAGCAGTTGCCTGGGACTCACAGCTAGAAGGACAGCAGGTCTCAAGGCCTTGCAGCCCGCCTAAGCTGTGTGCAGCCTGAGCATTTCCTGGAGTCCCTATCTGACACAAGAGAGGCCATGTCCTCTCCCATACAGCATTTAAGACAGTACTGCAGGCCCGTTCATGCAGCCAGCGCTCTGCTCATGCAGAAGATAAATGTTAGGGCTGTTTTATATCTCTTTTCCCTATGCATCCATATTTCCTTTCAGCAGCTGATCACCTCCTCTGTGAAGTCTCCCTGACTTCTCCAGCCAGAGGAACCAACCCATGAAAAGACTCAGAGGGAGAAAGACCTGATTACTTCTGGAAGAGGGGCTAGTTTCCCACAATTGAGTGCTAAGGCTGGAAAGGACTTGAACATGAAGATTCCAGAGGCCATGAGGAGGTTGGCTCCACTGTCACCATAAAAATGAGTCTCTGGATTCTCTTCATCCCATCAAATTGGCAGCTAAACCAAACATCACAGAAGCCCACATAGATGAGGTGGTATCTTATTTACTTTTCTATTGCTATGATAAAACATCATGGCCAAACTTGGGGGGTGGACATTATTTCATCAAAGTACTTTGTAGTCCATAATCCAGGGAAGTCAGGGCAGGAACTAATACAGTGGTCACAAAGGAGGGTTGCTTACTGATTTGCTCCTCAGCCTGCTTTCTTATAGTAGCCAGGCCCACCAGCCTAGAAGTGGTACTGCTCACAGTGGACTGGCTCCTCCCCCATCAATCATTGATCAAGCAAATGCCCTACAGGCTTTCCCACAGACCAATCTAATGAAGACATTTTCTTAACTGGAGTTCCTTCTTCCCAAATGACTCTAGCTTGTGTCAAGTTGGTATAAAACCAGTCAGTTCTGGTGGCCTGGATAAGTAGAAATCTGGAGAGGACCCACAGAGGCTCCGCAGAGTTGTGCCAGGAACTTCATGCCAATCTGCTACCTCTGAACATCTGCCATATAGCACTTAGGAGTTGGCTTGAGCCTCAACCAGCATGGTAGGCAAGACCAGGAGTCAGAATAAACTCAACCCTAGGGCTTGCTGGGAGTGAGCCTCTGCAACTCTGTGTTGGCTTGAGCCTCTATCAGCATGAGGAAAATCACAGTTAAGGAAGGGCATCAGGAAAGATGCTCACATCTTAAAGATGCTCCAAGTCTGGGTGGAAACGGTTTAGGAAGAACCACTTACAGCATCAGCTTCTGCTCGGTGGGTGAGCAGGAGCGAGGATTCTTCATACCCCTTAAAGCTTGATTCCAGGGTGTGAGATGAAAGGCTGGAGTGCCCCTGGTGCTGAGTGGCCAGAGGTGGGCTCATGCATTGGCAGCCACATGCTTGCGGATCTCCTGGAGAACAGGATGAGAAGGGTGGGAAGCGCCACACAGCAGGTGCAGTTACAGATCAGACAGATATGCTGTTGTATGCAAGTATGCTCAGTGGGTAGTTGTGCCCAAGCTCCTTCAGAGAACAACCGTCAGCCAGGGCTTCTCCTGCCTTGCTCATGAGCTCTAAAACCCTGTATTCCATGGCCCCTAGGATGTTGCAACTTAGTTGACCTCAATAAAAACAATTTACAAACTGTGTTCCAAGTTGCTACAAACTTTTAAGACTCCTGAGGTAGAAGGAGGGGTCCCAAGGCACAAGATCTGCACCAGGCATAGCCCTGGTTTTCCTTATTTTATTGTTTTAGAAAATGGATCTCCAGGTAAGGTATGGAAAAAAAAAAACCGCAGGTCTAAATAGTTCCCCCAACTCAAACATAGGGACAGAGAGATAATATAAATGAGCAAGTCAAACAACACATAGGACAATAGGGAGTGGTGGGGTCTGGGGTAAATTATCAGAATTTAAAAACTTTTAAGGCAGTTGCCCATGAGATTTGATCATGTGGAATGACCAAGTAAATGTGTCCAAGAATTAATTTTTCAGCAAATATGGAATTTTATGTGACTATTTTGCAATTATTAGACATCTTTGGACCAATAAGATTTCCATCTAAGAAGCAGAAGCAGTTTGTGTTACAAATAGCCATCTGCAGCCCTTGCCTCAAGTTTTGCCTTGGAAAAGGCCAGACCACAAAGAGCTGCTGTTTCCCTGAATGCATTCCATAGCACAGTGCAGGCCCACAAGAAACTCCTGAAGGAGCACAGAAATGCTTGTTTTTCAGTCCCAGTCCTGGGAGTCAGATGTGTGGATCAGGACAGCACCCAAGCCTCTGAGCAGGCACCTGCACCATGCTCTGGAGAACAGCACACCCCAGGAGTCCAGGTGAGTGGCAGGGAGAAGGATTCCACAGGTGGCAGTTGCTCCAGACAAATGGCAATGAGGATCACAGTAGGGTGCCATCCTCTTTGCTGGGGGCAGCAGAGATAACCAGTGTTAGTGACCCATGGGGTCTGACTGCAGGTCTCTTAAGCAGCCCCAGGGCCATGGCTGGCCCAGCAAGCCCAGACTCCCTCTACTAAGGGAGATGACAAATGACCGCCTTCCATCTTCGTTCATCAGTGCACAGACGAGGAACGTGAGCCCCATCAGAAAGGAGCAGGCACCCAGGCCCGCGGCTGTCGAGCACAATCATTAATAAGATAGATGTTCCTAATGGCTCCAAGAAGGATCATGGAGCTACTCATTACGGGGGGTTGAGATCGCTAATTATTCCTTTCTCTGCAGCTGTCACTCGCTGCACCCACCAGAACCATGGAACCCCAGCGACTGTCCTTCTCTCATGACCAAAAGAGGGCCACCAGCAGGCATGGTCAGTGCACCCTGGGGCAACAGGGCAAAATGTTCTTCGTGCATTAAACACTTATTAAAGTTGATTAGAGTTCAATGTACCATAAAATCTCTTTCAAGTCAGTGAAATGCCATTGGCTACAGGCAAGCCCCCACCCCACCCAGTTCTATCCAAAAGTAACTCTGGGGCAGTGTTGGAAAAATGAGAGAGGGGTTGAGGACGGGAGTGTAGTCTTCAAGCTTGGAAGTGGGGAGATAGATTTAGAGTGTTTGTGGGAGAAGGCTGGGAAAGGAGGGTGGATTCTGGTGGGGTGGGAAGGCTGTCAAGAGTATTTTTAGGGATACTATTACCCTGGCCCTAAAAATAAGAGCCATGGCTTTCTTTAAAAGCCATCTAGACTCTATTTACATTTCAGAGCAAACAGCATATTGTTTTCATCAGGGGAAAATAAGCACTCATGTTTACCTTATGTTTCCTTCAAAATATTTGCATTTCAAAGCCTTCTGAGCTTTAGGTTTCAGAGCTGTTGAAACACGGCACCTGGGCATTTCCCAGACATGCTGTATTTACAGCAGAAATCCATGCCACCCAACCAAGATGGCAGGATCCCTTCCAACCCCTTGACAAAGGACAGCCCCCTTCCGGACTATGACACACCTCTCGGGGACTGAGGCTGGTGTCCAGATGAGAGAGCCAGCAAAGCTAAGTGTAGGGTTCTACACATTAGAACCTTCCTGGTGGGTATCGTTTGACTTTCCTTGAGAAGGGAGAGTCTGTGCCTGTTCACATGGCCCTTGGGTACTGGCAGACGAGTCACCAGGCATCCCAGGAGCCCTGGGGAGAAGTCCTGATGGAGGCAGCAACTACAGGGGTGGCAGAGTAGTGACCCCGGACACGAGGGCTGCACCAGACAGCTTTGGTCCCTTCTTTCTGCAAAAAAAAAAAAAAAAATTGTTCATCAAATTCTTACAGAAGGCCCACCAAATGTGGAGCCTGGGTGGACAGGGACCACCAAGACAAAAAAGGTTGATTCCTGTTCTTGACTGAGCATCAGAATTGATGAGCAAACATTTAGAAACCTCAGGACCCAGACCATACTCTGAACCACTTAGAGTTAGTCTCTGTAGTCCCGGCAATTTGCAAAACTCCCCCTGGGACTCTGTAGTATAGCCAAGTTTGAGAATCAGGCACAATGTATCTCAATTCTACGCGTCACTTCTCAGGTACTGCCTTGAGGAGGTAAGAATGACCCTGACAAACACCTAGGAGTCCTTTCTCAGAAATGGGGCACAAGGATGTTGACTCTGCCCAGGCAGAGAAGCAAACAAGAGCTTTCAAGCCTGCACTCTTAGAAGTTCTACTATAGGGTCACGGATCACAGTTCTTGGAGACATCCTGCCCTAAAAAGGTATCAGTAAACAGATGCCACCAGCAAGGAAACATCACCAGCCCTAGGCTCTGTCCACTCTAGAGGTCAAGCAATCCAGGTTGCCTTGTCTCAGCCTCCCATGCGTTAAGATTCTTGTTGAGATGCCCTGAGGAGTCGGAATGGAGCACCAGAGTGTGTGTGAAGAGTGCACCTTTTGCCCTTTCCAGCCATCCCAGCACCCTCTAGAAGCGCTGATATTTGGAACTGCTGACACCATCTTGTGGCTGTGAGAATTATAAATGCTGACAGAGACAGAGGCATCCACACTGGAGCACCTGCCCCTCCCAGTGTCTGGTTAGAGGGGAGAACTGATACTGGCAGGTATTCAGTTGCATGCACCTGCATCAATTAGAGTGAGCTACGAAATAACAGCACAAGATAGAAGCTTATTTCTCTTTCCTAGAAAAGAAGTCTGAAGATAAACAATCTTGAATGACTGAGGGCTGGCAAGAGAGTGGCGCTCAAGCCGTCAGAGAACCAAGCCCCTATCCCTTTTTCTGCTCTGCCCTTCTTAGCAAGTTGCTTCCACTCTTGCCTCAAAGCGGGATGCCCAAGTTCCAGCATCAGTTTGCATTCCAGCTTGCAGGAAGGAAAAGAAGTAGAAAAGTCACACATCCTTCCTTCTTGGGACACTTCCCAAGAGCCTTTCCATTTGCAAGCTGTAGACTGGAACTCAGCAATATAACTACTGAAGGGGAGCTTGGGAGTCATGTTTGTTATGGCAGCCGTGAATCTAACCAATATCCTGGAGAAAAGGAAGAAAGATACTTGGGAAGAAGATACAGTCTCTGCCACAGCAGAGAGCATTCATTTATGGAAATAGTGGGTTTACAGCTATTTACAGAAGGGTGATGGAAAAGGAACAGGAAACAGCTAGGCTCAGAGACAAGAACATACAGGATTTCCAGCTGTACAAAGGTCTAGAGGAAGATGAGAGGCCCTTTGAGACCTGAAAGATGCCCCGTGACTAGCTAGACACAAAGAGCACATGGCTGAGAGGTGAACTGGGACCAGTGTCTAGAGATCCAGCTATGCAGAACCTTGGTCCCACATGGAGGGACCCGGACTGCATTCTAAGACAGACTCATCAGAAGGCATTTGACGGGAAAGAGATGTGACCAGGGTTGCAGGTTAGAAAACCTAGTCATGTTGTGAGGTGGAAGATGCACTAGGCTACTGGAGACAGGAAGAACCCATATGAGGCTCCTGGAGGCAGAAACAGAAAGGATGCTTGAGGACCTGTGCAGGTCCTGTGTCTCACCAGGAGGTAGATGCTAGCTAGAGTGGTGTTAGTCTGAGCAAGTACTTGTCTGCAGGAAGATTGAAGGCTTGGCCAGAAAGTAACAGGCTCCTTCCTTCATCAGGAAAGCCTTACGGCCATCACTGGTTTTATCAAAGCTGAATTACTTGTGTCTGGTGCTGGATCTAATTTATACTTCAGTACCTTCCCATTAGAGACCAGCACAACCTCAGGACAAAATCTGGTGCAGCCCTTGCAGCCCTTCTCTCAGGAATGAGTTCTCTCTTTTGAACCACCTTCGCTGACCAGGGCAGAAGTCACTTGACTCTAGCCTGATACGAGTTTCTTGATGACTCAGGATCTACTAGCAGGCCATTGTACCCCTGCAGTGATTACCTGGAAGTTTGCCATTCTTTGACAAGTTGACTTTGAACGTCTCTTGAACTACTTGCACAGGCACACTTGATCCAGGTATCTCAGAGTCCCTTGCCATACCTGCCCCCAGAGCAGGGCCAGCAGGTCTCGAGGTACCCATGTGAGTGCCAAGCACATCTCCCTCAACTCAGCACACATTCACTCATTCAACACTGATCTTTGATGACCCCTTATAACGTACATTCACTGATTCACCCGAATGCAGTCGTGTTTGCTGAGTTTGCCCAGGTCTCTCATCAACATGGTCATCGCAACCCTTCAACATGCAGACCAGTTGACCTCAAGGGCAGGAAGTTACTGATTTGCCCATTTCTGGATAACACAGACATCATTGAGAATAGCATAATGGCTCGCTTACATCCTGATATCTGGAAGAAAGGAGGCTCCTGATCTTCTACACAGGACTCCAAGGAGGATCAGATCTGGAGACGCTATGAGAATCTTCTCAGAACATTTAGCTCACTTGCCCTCTGTCTGGAAGACAGAACTAATATCAAGTGATGAACTTGTGGATCCTGGATCACCAAGCTGACAGAACCAAGGCCGGTGTCAACCTAATGCACCAACCATCTTCTGACAGGGAAGAGAAAGCCAGCGTGGGTCTGATAAACACATGGATACAGTCAGAACATCAGCCACACAAGGGACAGCAGCCTCTCATTAAAGCTCTCTACAGTTGACCCTGGAGTAAGGCCAGATCATGAACAATCTGTCTTCCAAACTGTACCTGGAGAAATTAGGTCAAGTGACAATATAGGAGCTGCTGAAAACCATCAGAGGCACAGGCCATATCCTCAGCTGGCTGACCTCTGGTCACTATATGAGACCCAGCCTCTGAGCCCCCTCTACTGCCTGGGAGGCAGCTCTGGGGGCTGGGCCTGATGAGAGGAACCCTGCCCTCCACCACCTTTTACTGAAAGGGCATTAGGGGCTTATGAAAGGTGGCAGATGGTGGCAGGCTAGACAGGCAGGAGAGAGGCAGTGAATGAAATTCTTTGTTTAAGGAAGGCGCAAGCCGCGCGTCAGCAAGCCCAAGAGAAGCATGTCATTTTGCTGGAAATGCGATTTTCCCTAACAAGTACAGAATCCTACATGACATGTTGAAAAGTGTATCTCTTTGAGAAGCCGCTCTGTATCTCAGAGGCATCGTCAGTACGGCACCCGTGTAATGTGGCAGTTGCCATGGCAACTCCTCGTTTTCCATAGACAGGAAAATCAGAGTGGCTAAGTCGATTGAGAGGACCCAAATAACATCTCGAAGGCAGGCTGAGATGCTGCATCGGCTTTTGCATTCCCAGCGCCTGGGGTGCCGTTGCGGGGCAAGTAGCGTACTATATGTACTTCACAGAAAATCCCCAAGGTGATATTCAGAGGCTCCTCATTGGGCAGGGGCTGGGAGATAATGGAATCTGCCCAAAGCCACCCAGAAAGGCAATGACAAGGCCAGTGTGGCCAGACTCCCACCTCCTCGGGCAGAAGGTACTCATGGCGGGGGGCGGGGGGGGGCAACGTTCTCCTCCCTCCAGTGTCTTCAACCATCACTGTTTCTATTATTTTCCTACTTGCCCTTAAGTTAGATAGAGCCCTCAGCACCAGGCAACAGCAGCCAAGTTAAATCAAAACACGTCCCAGCATCTCCCCGCGGACACAGACTGCCCTCAATATGTGCCTGTCGATACAGTTGATTCCAATGTACAATCCCCAGCCCAGAGAATGAGGCTTCCCAGAGAAGGACCTCTACCCAGGGGAGTAAGTCTAAATTCGTATATACTCCTGAGGGCCTTCCAAATATAGGAACCGTGCCCGGCCTTGTAACCCAGGCATAGTCTCACAAAGGTAAGATACTGACCTCAGCATAAACCCACATGGGTATGCAAACACTGGCTACAGCCACAACTCTGCCCACACACCAGGGCCAGTGACATGCACCCTCTTTAGTGGTATCCTCATGTAGCCACTCTTACTCCCTTGGCACAGGGTGGTGGCATCTAGGAGGGCTGGGTCAGGATGTGTTAAGGCAGGCAGCTTATTTTGTTCATCATAGAGCTTTGAATTCACTCAGTTGACCCCAGAGTCCTCTGGTCTCCTTCTTTCCCCACACCCGATGTTCAAGGCACCCCTCAGAGTTTTGGGTTGTTAACCTCACCCTCCCTCCCAGGAGGAAGCTGGCAGAACAAGAAAAGTCTGCAGGCTGTTCTTCAGTCTCCAAATATAAGTTTGAGTAAAGGGTGGGGGAGTTACAATGGTGGGGGGAGGCACCTGTCCCCCTCAACTTCCCAGAGGAAAAATTTCATAGAACTGTCAGACATGTAATAGAACTGTCAGAAGTACAGGAAACCAGCTACACAGATTACAAAAACATATGTCAGGGACCTATTGGTTTCGTGACAGTGTGAAAAATCACAATTTCCCCATCAAGATAGAAAATAGAAACAGAGGAAAGCCAGGAGCACTTTGGCATCCGTCCTCTGACAGCAGCAAACCTAACCCACCGAGCTGGGGCTGTGTCCCAGAAGGTCCAAGTGATGGGAGATCAGCTCCATGGCAGTGCTGAGCCATCCTGGTCTCCACCCCCACTCCCACCAGGAAGAAACTCTCAGTCTTGTTTCAGACCTTCCGCACTAGAAGATGGGAGCATGAGCGTCAGGGTTCTCTCCTTTGCTCCCACCTCTGGCAAGTCAGTCTCCTCCAATGCTAGACCTTCAAGCTTCTGAGAATGCCTGGTAAGGATGAGGTCATGTGTCAGGCAAACCGGCCACAGGGTGGCAGAAGGGCTATCGGTAGTATCCGGCCACCTTCCCTCCCTTTGAGATCACAGGAAAGCTAGTGTGGGCCCAGAGCTGGAGGAAGTGAGGCGGGTCAACCAGACTGCAGAACTAGGAAGGTTCTCCACTCTCTCCTGCTCTTCCTGCCCTGGGCAAAGGGTCCCTTGCAACTCTCTCTAGCGTTCCTTTAGTTTTTTTCAATTATTTTTAAGTGTGTGTGTGTTTGTGTGTGTGTGTGTATGTGTGTGTGTGTGTATGCGTGTGTGTGTATCTCCAGTGTCTGGGGGTGCCCACAGAGGCCAGAAGAAAGTACTAGATGCCCTAGAACTGGAGTTACAAGCAGTTCTGAGCTGCCTGATGGGGGCATTGAGAACCAAATTTCTGGTCCTCTGGAAAAGCAGCAAATACTCTCAACTTCTGAGCACTCTCTGCAAACCCTTAGAGTCCCCAATTTTTCTAAGAAGCTCCAGGTTCCAGGCTTCCTTTGGTCGTCTTGACAGAAGCATTATACTGCCAGTCATAGGCAGATAAGGGACGGGTTTAGAGTACCCATAGGACATCTTGTGACAGGGAACTACGTTACAGTCTATAGACCTGGTTCAAACCCAGATTTGTTCATTTGATTTCAACCCAAGCCCTGCACACTTGTTGGTCCCTGTCTCTTTAAGTTCTCATGGGGAAAAAAAAAAGCACAAGCTTTTCTCCCCTGGGAGGAGTTTACAATATACCCAACATGCTCTGGTTTTCTCCCCTGGGAGGAGTTTACAATATACCCAACATGCTCTGGTTTTC
>JAQHUG010000386.1:365999-379961 GCA_028555095.1 Dicrostonyx torquatus | reverse complement strand
GAGGAGTTTACAATATACCCAACATGCTCTGGTTTTCTCCCCTGGGAGGAGTTTACAATATACCCAACATGCTCTGGTTTTCTCCCCTGGGAGGAATTTACAATATACCCAACATGCTCTGGTTCCCAGGAAGCTGCAGCTCTGAGAAACGGCCCTGTTCACAGCACTTGCCCATGGCTCCGTCTGTGTGCATCGTGCCAACATTTAAAGGCATTTTTATCTCAAACTTCCGCTTTCATGCTTGACTCTTTGATTCTTGAAGCATTTTCAGCATATGCTTCTGGGGGTCCCCCAGGAAGCATAAATCCAGATGGAATCCAATGTTCAAGGACTGTGTCATAGAGGTGTACATGCCAGAGAAAGTCAAGTCTGAGAAAGCCCATTGGACCACAGCATGGGGCTGACGCCCGCCCGTAAGGGAGATACAAATCAATCAAGGTCAGAACACATTCCTCCTCTCCCTGCTGTACTCGGTCCCACTGGAGGACAGATGTCCCTGGAGCTCAGGGGGAATCATGAGGGCTGTACTCCCACCACGAAAAATCTCTAAGGTCACTGTATGGTGGTGTCCTGACTCCCATGTGTTTCCTCAGCCTGCAGTGCTGTTCTCTTCCTTTCTTGGCTAAACTCAGTAGTTTCTACCTCCAGACAGCCCTTTCTGGCTCTTGGCTCTCTCGTTTTGACTGTGAAGAAGCCTGGCTTCCCACATTATTTCTGATGTTTTATTCCAGTACCTGAGTTAGAGTCCTCAAACACTGCTGAGTAACAAGGAAGACTAAGTGCCTCGGGAATGGCAAGGATCTTAGGATTTCAGGGTGCCAGTCCCAGAGCAGCTCTCCTTTCCTGTCGCAAAACCCCTACTAGAGGTGATACACACACACACTGAGTTAACAGATGGTACACTTACATTATGGTCAGAATGATGGCGTCATCATCAGAATGACAGTGGCATCCGTAGGTATCTGTGCTGACGCTGTCTGAGCCCATTCCCAAGGGACTGGAGTAAGTACCAGGATCAGACATGCCCTCCGGGCCCCTCATGATGCTGGCTCCAGAAAGGCACGTTCAGGAAGCAGTCCTCATCAGTGAGCAGGGTTGGCACTCAGAATCACCAACCATCAGCTCCGGTAGGGACATCTGTACCCACCTCTACCTACCAGTTGTGATTAGTGTGCCACAGGGAAGCAAGTACCCAGCTGGGCAGTGTAAAATTCCCCCCAATCCTCTCAGTGTCTAAAGCAGATACTGTGGCTACCAGATCCCCCAATCTGGCTGCTCCTGACTGTGAGTGACCTTGTCTGACACGCTTTGTACGTGTACAGCTGCTCTCCTGTGCATATGCCGTGCCACCGTATACAGACCAGGGAGACTCCATTATACCGATAGGAAACTAAGGTCCGTGTGAGACGTTCACTCCAAACCTGCTAGGAAAGAGGAAGCCTCATCTCAGGTCACCTCAACTCTCTTGCCATTCACTCCAGCTCCCTATCAGAGTGTCCATCCCTCAAGACACTTCCTTTCCTTTTCACCAAGATAGCCATCCCTTAGACGGCAGCCTCATGACATTCTGCGAACTGAGTTATCTCCCTTCAGCCTCTCCACCGTCTCTGCTTCCCCCATCATCAGGAAAGGCATCATGCTGGATCCGGATGTTCGACTAATAAATATGTATGGAGGATTTTTATTACTTAATAGTTGTAAGGTTAATCGTTGTGGTGAACGCCTATATTTAATGTGTCAATGGAGCTTCAAAATGCCAAAGTGAATAGCTTTAACACACATTAGTTCTACTTGTGAATCCACAAATAGGAACCTTGTCAGAAAAGTATTCACATCGAGATCAGTATTGATTTTAGTCCTCGGGAAAGGCTCTGGACTGTGACAGTTTAAAATGATAAATGTCCAAAGAATTAGTTGCCCATATTGATAAAAAGAAGTAGATATATGGCTGACAGTCTTGGAGGAGGCATCGTCATGGAGAGTGGGCAGCGCATCTAACACGGCTGGGGCTCAGAGCTAATCTCCCCTTTGATCCAGGAAGATCAGGGTGATCTGGCCTGCCTTCTTGTAGAGGGCTTGAAGTGGTTATAAAGGAGGGGCTCTCAGAGGGCAAGAGTCAGTGGCACAGGGCTATGGCAGAGCACCTGAGGCAGTTCACTTAGATAGAGGAAGGGTTTATTTGGTTCATGGTTCTAGAAGAGCCCATCAAAGATCTGCAGCTTCATTGCTTTTGTCCCTCATGAGGATGCTAAATGACAGTGGCTGGAAGTGTGTGCTGGTGTACACTGTTCACATCAGAGGCCAAGAAGAGAAAGATAATGGGGAACACTGAAGCCCACATCAAGGGCATGTTCCCCATGAGAGAAGGGCCTCTCTCAAGCCTCCACTTCCTGGAAGTTCCCTGTGTCCACAGGTGTCATCACCCTGAGGATTAAGCCTTTAGCACATGGGGCGTGGTAGGGAAGAGAATGTCATTCAACCCATGAGCACACTCAGTCACTCCAAGGGCCTCCCTGCTCTGAGAGTCTACCATATTCATAGAGCTTCGTTCCTTCTTTCCAAAGTGATTCAGCTCTTTCTACAGATTCCCTTGCTCAGAAATCTTTCACAGTTCCCTCCTACCTAAGGACCAGGTTTGATCCGTAGCCTGAGCAACAGCTCTGGGCTCCCACCTAGGGCTCCTTCTTCGGCCCCTCTCCTCATCTTTAGGTAGACATCCACCTCTCACTTGCCATCAGGACCTGGCTGCCCTCTTTGCAGAGCCCTTAGGACAAAGTCCCGGCCTAAAGGTGCCATTGTGCCTGTTCACCCTCATCCAAAGAGTTGTCTGTTCTGTATCTTCCAGGCCCTGCGCCAGCACTGTAGGGTCCAGCTGGTGTCTGAGCTCCCCCAGATTTCATAAGGAGCTCAGTGGTGGGATCTGCCAGTGGGCAGTCCCTTCTAGAGATGTTTCTACCAAGAAGATGTACCCAGAGATGTCTTTAAAATAGCAACTCAAGAGGGCTGAGCTCAGAAGTCACGACCCACTCCCACCCCCAAGGTCCCTTCTGGGCTGGTTAGTTTTAACTGTCACCTTGACATAACCTAGAATTACCTAGGTCAGATTTCCCCACAGGGCCTGATGTGGGAGATTATCTTTATTGTTAATTGATATAGCAAGATAAAACCCATTGTGAACAATAGTATTCGCTAGGTAGGAGGTCCCAAACTGCTTAAGGGAGGAGAAAGCTAGCCAAGCGCCAAACAAGCAGGCGAAGACAAATATTTTCTCTCTTTCTTCTTGACTGTTGATGTGATGTGACAAAAGCTGCTTGAGTTTCTGTCTTGACTTTGCAGAAGTGACGGACTATGATCTGGAACTCGACGCCAAATAAACCTGTTTCTCCCTTTCATCGGGTATTTTATCACGACAGAATGGAACTGGAACATCCTCCGTGTCCCTTTTCCCTGCTATGCCTGCTCTGCACTGGGACTGCTGTTCAGTGGGGGAGGTGGGACAGGAGGTCACTTAGGCTCTAAGGAAGAAACAAGGCTTCCTGGGGATGTGGAGCGTGAAGAGGGCAACATTCTTCCCTAGACCAGAGGTGTCTCAAACTATCATTCCTAGACAAGGAACCCGCCTGCTGCTCTGGCAGGACTGCCAGGCTTAGGTGGGAGGACACTCAGCTGAGCTGAGGTGATGAGTCCCACCAGCCCTCCTGGAGAGGCCCAGGAGGTGGCTGTTAGACTACGGAAATCCAGCAGATGGTTCACTCCACAGAACTGGGCATGGGCCCAGATCCACAGCCCGAACAACTAGGCTGGTCCTGGCAATCAGCACACACCCAGTCGCTTCATTTCTACCCAGATAGCTGACCCACGAGAGCACATGGCCTTTGTTTTATTAGAAGGCCAGCTCCACGAACTTCTGGGAATGCTTCCTGCTCATGAGCCATCTATGGAGACAGGCCATTAGGAGATTTCCAAGGAATCTTCCAGTAAAGGTCCAGGGTGAGGACTGGCCAGAGAGGCATGGAGCAAGACCAGGATTGCTCTGCCCCCAGGACTGGAGATAAGACAGCATGCTAGCCATGACCTTCCACAAAGACAGGCTCTAGTTGTTTGTGTCCTGCCTGTCTTTCAGTTCCAGGGAGAGGAGGGGACCCGACAGGGCCTTGATTGGGAAACCCAGAAGAGGCCTTGGGAGATGTCAGAGTCAAATCACTCACTGTACAACCACAGAAACCAAGGAACAGAAAAGGTAAGCCCCTAACCCAACATCACACAGACCAGCAAATCATGACTGTTTTAACTAGGGTTTCTATGGCTGCAAGGAAACACCATGAGCAAAGCAACCTGGGGAGGAAAAGATTTATCTCACTCACAGTTCCATATCATAGCTCATTATCAAAGGCAGTGTGGGCAGAAACTCCAGCCGGGAAGGAACCTGGAGGCAGGAGCTGATGCCATGGAAGGAGAGAAGAGAGGGAGAGATGCAGGGCCAGACAGGCTAAAGTTTAACAACCACAGAGCCAAGATGGAGGGCAACAAATCCGGTGCAGGACTGGTGGGACTCACAGGATGAGATCCAAGCCCTGACCCGGAAGGATTTTCTGTGGCAGGAGTGTGAGCATTTAGTGAAGGTAGAGCAAGGCTCCACAGCAGAGCTCCATGATCAGCCTGGGCAGGTGGCAAACACTTGGGGAGAAGGCTGAAGCTCACAATGACTAGAAGAAGGAAGCCGCATGGCCCGTAAGCAGGAAAGAAAAGCTGAGAGGAGCTGCTGTGTCCAGAGAGCCCGGGGAGGACACCCCGTCTCTGTGTTTCAAGGGCTCTCCTTGCTCCCTCTGCATCTGACTATTGCTCTCCTCACCCTCCAGTCCCCTTCTGCTCAGGCTCAGCCATTTTACTAAAGGGAAATAAGGCTGGGGAATGAGGAGGCAGTGATTAAGACGGGTGACCCAGTCTAGGCCTGTGAATCTCGTCCATTGCCTTCTGAACCCTAGAACCCTGCAGAAGAAGCCACTCCTCATGTCTGCTTTCGTACAACCCTGGTTGAAGAACCAATGAAAAAAAGCAGTGTGCTTTGCTTGGCTGGTGAATGGTATAACAGACCCCCACCCACTACCCCTTAACTCCTTCCCAAAACTGCTAGTGAAACCCAAGGAGCCATGGAACACAAATTTGGGGACCAATGGTTTCATCCGTTCCCCTCATTTTACAGCTAGGAGAATGGAGTTAAAAGAGGGGAAAGGCTTTTATCAAGCCACAGGACTAGTCAAAAGAAGCATTTAAGACTCAGGACACTGTAGGAAAGGAAAAGGCTAATCCTTCTCGTACTATGATCAGAAAACCGTGGTACATCCAAGTGTGGACAGAAGACCCAAGGCCCAAGAACTGCTCTTGTCCCTGAAGGGAAGACTTCCTTTGTCTTTCCTCTCATCTTTTTAACAATCAGTAAATACGGTCCCATTTCTCTCCCAGGCACAGAGCCCAAGCCTCACTCCCTGCTTGCAATTACCTTGTGATAGATGTTGGTGTGGCCGCTGAAGGCATCTGCGTACTGGCTTTATGGTCATTTTCCAACAGCCTACACCTCTTAAACTCTCTTGTGGGAACAGGTGAAGGTGATTATACAGATGGATGGACCCCCGTGTGATATTATGTCAGTGAGAGAGATAGAAGAGCTACGGATGAAAGAACTGCAG
Organism: Dicrostonyx torquatus; assembly: GCA_028555095.1. Classification (NCBI taxonomy): domain Eukaryota; kingdom Metazoa; phylum Chordata; class Mammalia; order Rodentia; family Cricetidae; genus Dicrostonyx; species Dicrostonyx torquatus. The sequence goes on along the minus strand of JAQHUG010000386.1, from coordinate 374,274 downwards.
ACAGACTCAAGTACCATCAGATGGAGGTGGTGAGGCTATGCAGAAAACAGGGACCTGTGCAGGGACCGGGCGCTCCCAGAGCAGCACCACACACAGACATGCATTTGCACATGCACGCGTGCACACGCACGCTTTCCTCCTCTGTCTCTCTAGCTAGTTGTCTGGCCGCAGTCAGACTCTCTTCCCATGGAAATGTGGAATGTCAGCCACTCTGTTGAGATGCCAGGAAGACAGGTCTGGCTGAAGGAAAGACACCTAGGACCCAAAGAGGTCCTGCCTTCAGGCTGCCTCAGTGAGGGTGGGAGAACTGAGTTAGATTCAGACACAAGGCCTTGAAGGGAAGTCCAAACCATGGCCCTGGAGACAGAGCGCTCCAATGCATGCTAGACAAACATGACATCAGCACATGTTGTTGCTGATGTGGTATCTGTAGGCAGCCGCTCAGGATGGGCTCTTGGCCTTGAGCTTCTCTGCAGATAGCATAGGACAGGGAACAAAGCAATTAAGCTGACTTCTGGCAGAGTGGGGGGCAGGGTGTCTACACATTGGACCTCTCCTTTGGGTTCTGAAGTAACGGCAATGTTTCACGGCAACCCTCCAACAAGAGACTTGTCACCTCTTTCTCGGGGCTGATTTCCCTAACATCTTTCTCTCAGCATAAGCCAAAGGTAGCAACAAAGTGTTTCTACCAGCAACAAACACACAACACAGTAGGAACTGGCTACAGTCAGAGAGAAGATGGAGTACAGCTCTCCTGGGGAATGGAGAACCCCAGCACCCCTACACAGACCTCTTGCAGTCCAGAGAGTTTATAGTCATCATTTCTGAGGGGAACCAGCAGGGAGTGCACTGGTCCCTGCAGAATAGAGCTGGGTACTTACTCCAACATCTGCCAGGCAGAAAGTGTGGATAACATGTGGAAAGGCACATACTGTTTGGCATATCTGTGTCTATGCTGGCTTAGAAATGGGCTGGGCCTAGGCTTGCTAAGGAACAGCCGCCAGGACCTGCAGAAATGGCGAAAAGCCCCTGAGGGACAGGGATGCCATTTTCTTTGTTACATAGGTTCATGCCCCTGTGTCTGATGTAGGAACACACAAATCCCAGTATCTGCATCTTCTAAAGCCAGGACAGAATGCAGATAGGGAGGGGTACTCTTTTCTAATACAGAATCCGGAGACTCAGCCACTTCTATCCCCAGGCTTCGCAATTAGAAGCTATTGTAGGCCACAGGGTCAGGCACTGTCCTGAAGATCATTTTTGCCATCTCCAGACCTCACAACAGGTCTGCAGCAGGAGGCAAGGACCCCCATTTTATGAGAGGAAATCCAAGGCTCTGAGAAAAGGGGGCCTTTTGTGATATGCCACCAAGATCCTTCAGCCACATTAAACATCCTTGTCTCAGCACCCTCTCATTTGAGGGGTGAATTCCTACTCATCCTCCAGGATCCTATTCAGATGTCTCTATAAATTACCAAATGAGCAAATGGGCCTGCCTCTGTATATTCTGGACAGCTTTTCCACCTCCCTGCTACCATAGTCTGGACATTTATCTAGGCAGGAACTCCTGGTAGCATTTAAATGTGTACCATGGAGTTCCCAGAGAATGTGAAGTGGTATCATCTTGCTCATCAATTCTGCAGAAAGGTGGCTGGAAGCTTCTTGCAGAAGCCCAAATTTGCACAGTGAGAAGGAACTAGATTTAGAAGGCTAGGGGTGAGATGGAGAACCACCAAACCCATCTGCCCTACTCTTTCCCAGTCCTGAAGAAGACCCCAAGGCTCCATATGCACAACTCAGATGTCAGAGGATAGGTAAGGAAGGGTGATGATCCAGATGATGACATGCATCTGTCCAGCTTGAGAAAGGAAAGCATGGACCACTGGTACCAGGAGAGGACGGCTCCGTTGGCCCTCCAGGGCACTGTCTGAGATTGGGGGAGGGGCAAAGTGAAGCTGATCATTGGCCCAAAGATCCAGGCTCCCCTCTTCCCTGGACACCCAAGAAAAGAGGAGTCTCCAGCAGGATAATGGATCCTAGTCAGCCAGAGCAGTCAGCCATGGGGAATGAGCACAGCAAATGCAGAGCATAGGAAGAAAGCCATTCTCCTACCATCCACAAAGATTGCTGTGGCCTGGTATTGAGGCTGCCTGCACCGGGCATGGGAGCTTCCAACAGCTGAAAGAGTCACACCACAAGCCGACAGCTTTCACTAAGCCAGTTAGTAAAGACGGCAGAGGGAGTAGATTAAAGCAGTATGGTAAGGAGAAAAGGAAAGAAAAGAAGAAAAGATAGGCTTGGGCATAGAAAGTTAAGACTTAGAAGCAGGTCCCAAGGGCAACAACCAAGAGTCTCTCTCCTGCCAGCCACTGCTGATATACTCAGATCCTCCCTGTAATGACATGAGGACCTTCTGTTAGGCCTAGCTGACATGAGTCACTGGGAGAATCTTTAAGAAATATCCATCCTTGTGGAGGGGAGTCATATTCCCCAAATAGTATAGTCACTGGTAATCATCCCTGTTCAAGTCAATAGGCCCAACTTGTGCTCATTCAAATGACCCTCAGTAAATGCAGCAGGGTGCACAAAAAGGACATGAAAGACGGAGTTGGGCAGGGGGCTTGTTGATAAGAAGGAGGTTCAGCAGAAAGGTAAGAGGGATACGAGAGGATATTAAAGAGGTATAATCAAAGTAGTAAAAAATAATTCAAGGATTGTCCAGCTCAGACCCTGTTCCAGCCAGAGAGATCCAGCAGAGAGGATGGGCTGGAAGCTGATGCTGCTCAAGTCCCTGTGATGACCACGTGTGCAGCAAGCTAAGGAGCAGTGAGTAACCATGGTTCTTGCCTAGTTGTCTTCAAAGTGACCGTGATGGCAGCAGCAAGCAGCAGGAGTTGCCAGAACTGCAGGATTTCAGCCCCCACCCGCCAGACACAGAATCAGGTACCCAGGATATGGGTCTCAGGAACCTGTTTGACGCAAGGAGGGATGTGAGAAGGAAGTGGAAGATGGTATGGCGGGCTGTAGGGCAAGGGGAGTGATTGAGCAAGGAGCCCAAAGATGCTCTCTAGACAAGTTTCAGGTCTCCGACACCTCGTCCACTTCATGGCTCCTCTTCCCGGTCCTTTGAGACAGTGAGTTCTACATACACAGTCTGGTTTCCAGAGTCCATCGGGCTGAGCGGGACTTCAAGTGGCCCCATTAACCAGCCCTGGTTAAATCAGCTGGGCTTCTTGTAGGGTAGCACCACACAGGTGGAAAACAATGGTAGATAATAACTTCTTGTCTCCAAACCACAGTTACCCCAACTGCCCATAAAAAAGAAGATGACAATGGAATCTTCTACATTTCAGAAGCCAAACCTGCATCCTTGTGCCATTCTGGAGAATGTGGGTGGCAGGTGCTGTACTAGGAACCAGGGGGACAAGGCAGGACAGGTGAAGAAATAGAGTCCTCCTGCACCAAAAGATGGGTGATGTGGAAGGGTCCAGGAACTGGGGCAGGGAATCGATGATGACCAAGGTCCCCGCTACTGGGAGTCTCAGAGAAATGCAGCTTGCAGTGGCTGAACTCCCAGAACTGGCATTTACCAGCAGCATCTTGCTGGGCCATAGATCCCCAGCTTCCGTGTGAGAGAATGGGTTAAGCACACAGCAGTGAAGCCATGCACTAGAGAATTCATTTTCCTGTGCCCAGGAACCTTAACTATGCTTTACAGGTAAGGGATCTGGGGTTCTTGGGAGCGGCGGGGTGGGGGGTGGGAGTAGCATGGTTTGGTCAAGGTCACACCAGAACTCGCAGGGACAGCTGGAAGGAAGCCTACAGGTCAGCAAATAGAAAAAGGACCTCTTTCAAGAGGCAAGGCCATAAGAGCACATGGGGAAAGGGAATGTTCTTCTTAAATGCTCTCTTCCCAAGTGTCATCTTTTCAACTGTTTTTAAGGTAATAAGTCGATAGGAGAGTTGTTTTGACTGTGGTGAAAAATATCTTTAAAGGCAACAGTGTAGAAACAAACCTATAAGGCACACAGCACAGGCAAGTAGAGAGACTATAGCTCCCCCCCATCCCAAACATACCCTTTGCAATGCTCACAACCCACCCAGTCCCACAAGCCCCACCCCACAGGATGCCCCCTGCTGATGGATGTCTATAGTGCTTGGCTCTAGGAGCCCCCTAATCTCTTTTTACAGCTCCCAGACCCACCTCTGTGAGTCTTGACAGCTCCCTGTCTAGACTGCAGACTCCTAAAGTCTTAATTGCTCTTTCATCAACAGAAAAGGGCGGCTTCTTCTCCAAGCAGCCAACCACTCAGCCAGTCCTTGTCAGGCTCCTGCCGGGTACCAGGCTGTGCCAGGATTCAGGATGTCTGAGGACTTGATGGATCACCTGGGGTGGGAGGAGGATAGTCCCACTCTTTCGGATGTTGCTGGGCTGGGCCTCTGACCAGATGTGAGGCTTTCAAAAAGGAGGAGACCCAAGCTGGGTGCATTGACTTGAGCCTATAATCCTAGCACTCACACTGGAGAAGCTAAGGCAGGAGGGGTGGCAGGAGTTCAAGGTTAGCCTAGTCTGTATGGTGAGACCCTGTCTTAAAACAGACACAGAAAGAGAAACCCAAGTCCTCAGAGTCCTATACCAGCCCAGAGAGGGAAAGTGGTGGGAATCTAGCAGCACAGTGCCTCTGCGTAGTCCCAAGGTAGAGCAACCTCCCAGCACTGTAGACTGACCCCTGACCTCTTCTCCCTTCAGTATTCCTGGACCTAACTAGGCTATCTGCACTCTTTGCTCCCTGGAGGGGTGGGAAAGATATGATTAGTTCCTGTCCTTGGGAAGTTTACCCCTTGCGTTACAGGGACTAGCTAGTTAAGGGTCGAGCTTAGCTCCTGATTCACAGGTCCTGCACCCAGGTGACTGGCTATGTTCTTCTTGTCCCACCCTCTAGTCCAGCCTCACTCAGACTCTGAGCTCTCTGGGTAGCACCAGTGCAAAGTAGTGAACCTGGGACCCAACACTGCTTACTACCCTACTCAGCCCCCCAGAATAATTTACTTATCACAGTCTGGCTCCATGGCCTCTAACAGCCCTGTGGTGTTCCTATGTCCACCAGGGTGACAATGGCAAGGGTCTGAAAGCATGCCCTGTTCCCAAAAGACTTTCTCTAGAACTCTGTGAGACTACATTACCCCTTTGTGTTCCTCGCTACAGAGAAGAGCCCTCCTTTGTCATTATTCTGGAAGGATGACTCCCTCGGGACAAGACTCTGAGTTGTCACAAACAAGATTGGCAACTTGAGAGTCATTTATTTATCTCAAAATTGCCTAAGTGCCTCTGCTTTAAAAAAAAAAAATCATCGATTGTATGGCGAAATGTGCCAAACTTATCACTGGCATCTGCCTAGAATCCCCAGTGCCACCACCTTCTGTGAGAGAAGGAAGGGGTTCTGCCCGAATAATCCAGTCACCCTGGGGATGCTGGACTCATTCTAGCTCCAGCCTGGTTACTGCTGGGCACCAGCCATCAGCCCCTGTTCCCTTCCCAGTCTGAAGACGCATGAGCTCTGCCGCAGACACCCAGAGGTGGATTAACTACCTGAGGCCCAGAGGCACTGCAGCAACACTGCAGTCAGGATAAAATAGAGCCCTGGAAAGGCAGCAGAGCTGAGGCCATAAAACATTTCTCTCAGCCCGCAATCGCCTGGTGCCTGTCACGGGAGGAAATGACTGCCGAGGATACAGCAGACAGAATGGGAGAGGAGAAGCTGTGGCGTCTCCTGGCCCCTACTGCACACTGCAGGGTTGGGAGAGGGAGGGGAGGAGGGATGCTAGACCAGACAGAAGCCAGATGTAGTTCTGTAGATTGCAAGGGCCAGAGAGAGTAGCATAGGTCCTATTTGCAGCTGTCTTTATTAGGGACCTGAGGCACCAGCCACATTTCTGTAGGAGAGCCCCGTGGTGGTCTCCTAACAGAATAGTTAGGGCTCTGCTGTACTGATATGTCCATCAAACCTGCCTCCTTGGGGAGATGTGGTGCCTTCCAGAGAGAACAATGGGCACTCAGAGGAGGGGGGATTGTGCGCGTGCGTGCATGTGTACACATGTGCACGGTCTCCCAGACACCGCCAAAGGAAGAGATCAATTTAGAGAATTAGGGGCCAGCCCACTTTGCATGGCTTCTAGGAAGCATGTACGGTAAATAAGGATTCAAGAGACGAGATGTTTCATCGTTCAATTAATTTTAGCCTAGGATCTCAGGCGGTGGGACTGGGGGGAGGGTGCGGAGAGAGTAATCAATACCAAGCATTCAGCTTGCTAACACGAAGCACATTTCATACAAAGCTGGACATTTTTCTCCTTGTCATACAGAATTATCTTAATTATCGTTTCAAGGAAGAGCCTTATATAGCATCATCTAGTAGTCCAGGAGGCGGCTCAGAAACTCGTCACAGGAATAATTTATGATTTTTCTTTCTAACATCTTGGTCTTGTTTGATATGCTTGCCATTTCTCCCTGACAGGGAGGTCGATTAAATCACATTTATATTGTAAACGTATGCATTGCTTTTTACCCAAGGCGCTGGATGAAGAGATACAGGGGCCCCAAGGGAGGGAGAAGCCAATCCACTTTCATATTGCAAATTTCTGCTGTTTGGAAGAAATGAATGGTTGCCAGGGAGAGCTGGGAATTACTTGAGGATGCAAATGTTATTTTAGAATCCTTTGGAGAGTGTTTTTTTTTTCCCTCCCCCACCTCCTCCAGCATTTTCCCTTCTCAGGCTGTTAATAGAGGCTAGTCTCCAAGCAAAAGCTAAGGGAATGCACTTCATGGCAGGCATTCTTGGGGGATTGGCCTGCACCAGATTTCTAGCTGGCTGACCTCAAGCAGGCTGCCTCTTGGCCCGGAGGCGGGGTGGCAGACACAGAGAGAAAAAGAGCTATTCATATTTTGCAAAGGCATTGCTTCCTCCCACCTGATAGAGGAGGCCACTCTGGAAACTGGTGGCGGGGGACGTGGGGGTGGGGCCAGTGGTGGGGAGTGAAAGACAGAAAGTGTTCAGAATGAAGAGGGGAAAGGTCATTAGTGGAGACCAGGAAGAAGTGACGCCCAGCACCATCATTAACCTAAACGAACTAATTAGGAAACATTCAAGTTTTATAAATTATGCAAGACGCTCAATTTATACTTTTTCAAATTCCTACCATAACATAGATAATGAGGGAACATTTACAGTAACAGCGTAACCTAATCAAGAAACCCTTTCATTAGCATGAAATCTTCCAACACGGTGTTTGCGAGCACAACAAACGGAATTATAGATGCCAGGGGAGGCTGGGGGTGGGGGCGGGGAACTGGATTGTGGGGAGGAGCAGTAGGGGTTGTCCTTTTCACCAGTGGCAAGGCCTCAGCTCTCAGAAACCACCCCCTCCCATCCTAAGCATGAAATGGGGGCTTTCTCTGGATTCAATCTTGCCAGAGGAATGGAGAGATCTGGAAGGACCTTACCACACTCTGGACGACTTACAGCTACCTTCTCTGTCTTGTTTGGCCCTCTAATCCTGGGAGACTGATAACCATAGAAAAGACCAGCCTTTTCCACAGGCCTGATTTTCCCACAGAGGTAGGAGGTCGTGTTTCTGCTGAAACTCGGCCCCCATGGTTGTAGATACGCTGTCCACTGCTGTGACTTTGCCTGGTAACTCTGAGTTTATTGCTGATAGATGGAATAGAATGAGCATGGTATCAGAGACTGTGACACATCACCACAGACGTCCAGATCAACAAAGCCAGTTGGAACCCACATGAGAAATTCATACCAATTGGGCTGGTGGTGTGGTCTCGTTATCACGTTACAAGGTAGAGGCAGAGAGACCAGGAGTTCAGGATCAGCCTTGTCTATATTGCATGTCTGAGAGCAGCCTGGGTTACATGAGACCCCATCCTAAGGGAAGCATCTTGCCTGCTAAGAAGTAAGGAACCGTTTTGAGGGCTCCTCCATGGGGAAGGATAGCTTGGAGCAGGTTGAACAGTGGTCCCTGGGCTATTTAGTTCAGCCTGCCATTAAAACACTACCGTACACTGTACTTTAGCAGTGAAATTTATTTCCCATAATGCCAGTGACTAGAAACCAAAAATCAAGGTGATGCTAGGGTAGGTTTTGTAGCTAGGCCAGACCACTTGGTTCAGGCTGTGTGTTCACAGAAACTCTTCTTCTTCTTCTTCTTTTTTTTTTTTTTTTGCTTATTTATTGATTTATTGTTAAAAGAAAAATTTACATTT
>JAQHUG010000386.1:335879-355642 GCA_028555095.1 Dicrostonyx torquatus | reverse complement strand
TCTAACTTTTTGTTAGTCTTCTCATCTCTTTCATCTCTTTTTTTAAAGGAGTTTTTCACCTCTTCTTTAATGGCCTCTATTACTTTCATAAGGTTACGTTTAAAGTCAATTTTTTCTACTTCTTCTGGATTAGGTTGTTCAGGTCTTCTTGTTGCACAATAGCTGGATTCTGGCATTGTCATATTGCTTTTCAAGTTGATGGAGGAATTCCTGGGTTGGCGCCTGCCCATCTTTTCCCCTCCTCAGTCAAAAGGGCCGACTTCTCCTCCAGTGGGGGTGGCTAGATCGGAAGCCCTCTCCAAGGGCCTGCCGCACTCCACCGGGCCCTTCTCCTCCGGTCCACAGGAACTCTTCTTTGTATTAGCTTTGGTTATGAATTCACCAATCCATCCAGAGGTCTCAACTTGTGACCTCACCTAACCCAACTACCTTCTAAAAGCCTCACTTTTAAATATGATCCCATTAGGAGTTAAGGGTTCAGCATATGAATTTGAGGGGATGCCAGCATTCAGTCCTTAATACTTCCCCAAATGAAAGTCTATCCACGATGTAAAGTTGTGACTTGGGTTGGAATACACAGGTCTTTGGGGATGCCATTGCCTTAAAGATCATGAGACGATATCATTACCAGAATGGCCCTAAATCTGGATCCAGTCACAGTAGAACCAGCACTGAGAAGAAAGACAGAGACAGCAACTTTTAGCCAAGGACTGTGGTCTGCCACCAGAAGTTTGGAGTATAACGAAAGATTCCCCTATCAAGGTTTCGGAAATAATGTCATCCTGACACCACCAGAAGGTCACAAGTTACTAAAACTTAGTCCCTGAAGTTTGTTCCGAGGTAGGGATTTGGGGAGGGGAGTAACTGTCTCATGAGGACCTTGACCGAATCAATGGGTCCATGAATGGGTGATCCCTAGTTTGGTGAGATTATTGGGAATTGGGGAAAAATGAAAGAGACTACAGTGATTGGGGAAGTAGATCATTGGGAGTGTACATTTCCGTGGTCCAGTCTTTCTCTCTTCTCTTTGTTTCCTAGTTGCCATGAGATGAGAAGCTTTCCTCCACCTTGTGTTTATTTCTCCCACAAAGTTTCATCCCAGCCTCTGGTCCACATGATGAGCCAGCCAGCCCTGATGGGACAAGTCGAGTAAACCCTGCCCCCTTACAGTTGGTTTCTTCAGGTATTTGCCCACAACAGTGAAATACTAATACAAAACTTGAGTTTGGGACTTCTGTACTATGAGAGTTGACACTTCTGTCATTTTAAGCCACCAAGTTTGTGGTCATTTCTGGAAACCTCAAGAGGGAGCCTCTGTGTCTAGAGTAATAGTGGCAGCACCCAGCACAGAGTAGTGCTAATAAACACAACCAGCTGTTAGGAGGTGGACCATGCCTGTGCCCACAGATTCTAGCCCTTGGGTCTAAAGCTGCCTATAAGCGCTAGGATTCCTGCTCCCCTCCTACCTCAGAAACCTGAAGGTGAATACTGGTGCTCGGCTAAGCACCCCAGCTCCATTCCCTACCTCCCTAATGGGCTTGGACCTCACTGTTCCAATAACTGCCTTCTGAGCTACAAAGCCATGAGCTGGACACAGGTGAGACTGCAGGCACTCCCTTCACTCTCCTGGAACCCTTCCTGCATCCACCTGTCAGCCACTAACTCAGTCATTGGACAAAAATAAATGCAAGGCTCTCCTGAGCATCCTAGGCCTTGCTCGTAGCTAGAGACAGCTTGCCCACCAGAGTCTCCCCGCTCCATACTGGCACTTGTTCACCTATTCCAACCGCTCAATCAAATCAGCATTGCATTCTCTAGGAGAGGATCTCTACAAACTGCCTCCCTTATGGGGATTTTGAGACCCTGGGTTCTTGTAGAAGTCCAGGCTCCTAGCCCCATGGTTCTGCCTCATTCATCAAACTCACCCCCCTCCCACCCCCACATCACTCCCCTGGAGCTGAAGGGAGATTTGAGGGACACCATCACAGTCATGGAGATTATAGCTGCTATAACCACTCAGAGTGCAAGTTTCAATTACCCACTCTTTGGGTCTCTGGTGCAGAGAAGCCCACGTCAGCTCTGGGGAATGTTCTCTCCCACATCATTACCCAGCTTTCCATATGCCCCCCCCCAGTAATCTGCAAGCGATGGGCTGTAAATCCTGCCAGGAGGAGGCAGGGGCGGTGGAGCCTGTTCTGCCTTCCCAGATGTGTGGGAGGGAAGGTTCTGGGGCTCCTCCCTGATGGCTCTGACTCTACCAGCCAGCTCACAAAGAACAGGGAAGCAATAACACTTCCCAGATTACTCCCAAGTGTTCCTCTGAAGCCCTCCAGCTGACTTTGAATGCCAAGGAATTGTTCGCAGGGTGACAATTTCATAGATCTTGGTCAAGGAGCAGAAATCTCTGGTTTGGAGGTGGTGTGATTACGGCCCCAGTTCTGGCAAGCACTTAAGCAGTATTCCCAAACTTATAACTGCTTGGCACCAAAGCCACACATCTGGGATTGTGACTAGAGGTTTGACATCTGGAGGTTGGAGTTCAAGTCCAGCCAGCACACACAAGGAGCTGCAATAACAGTTTCTCTGAGGTGTTTCCTGTGGCGGTACACCTGAGACCATATCCAGCTCCAGTTCCCAGAGGCTTGTGAAGCCTTCTACCCTAGAGACAAAGAACCAAGGCCCCCAGAGGCCAGAGGAAGAAAGACTGAGAACACTCAATACGATTGGTTTTGAGGATATGGAAAAATTCCATATAGTTTGAATGCAACATGTCCTCCATAGACTCGTGTGTTTGAATGCTGTCCCCCAGTGGGGTTCTTTTTTTTTAGGACAGGAGGCATAGCTGGAGATGAGTACTGGATGTGAGACTTTGAGGGGTGTAGACAAGCCCCACTTCTGGTCCTGTTCTTTGCCTCCTGACTCAACAAGATGTAAACAGGTATACTCTAATTCTCTGTTCAAATCACCATGACTTCCCACTATAGTGAGTTGTGGTCTCTGAAACTGTGAGCCAACATAATTCTGCTTAAGTTGGGTATTTTGTTACAGCCATGTTAAAAGTGACTGGAATACATACAAAAGTGGTATGTCGATCCAAGGCTGGGTGTGGGTCAATAGAACAAGATGATCTTTCTTGTCCACAGCAGAGCAAGAGGCCAGAGAGGTAAGGAGGCTCTACTCATGGTTTGCGATGGTTCGTTAGATTTTCAACTTGAAGGAATTTAGAATCACCAAGGAAGTACACCTCTGGGTATATGTATGGGGTTGTTTCTAGAAAGTTTAAGCAGAGAGGAAAGACCCACTCTGAATGTGGATGACACCATCCGATGGGCTGGGGTCCTCGACTTAATAAAAGGGGGAGAGAACCATAGCATTCCTCTCTTTCTGCTTCTCATGAACTCAGGGTACCCAGTGGCCTCACTCTTCTGCCATGATGTGCATCATGATGGACTGCATCCTCACAATCTGTGAGCCCAAATAAGCCCTTCCTTCCTCAAGATGCTTCTTGTCAACTAATACAGCCCTAATCAATCTTTGCAGACCAGATACTTAGACCTAACTTTAGGTCCTGCTCCACACCAGCAGGCTCTTCATGTAGCAGCTTCTACTAAGCTTTGATGGACATGTACCCAACTCTAGAGAAGACCAGAGAAACCCTATATCTCAGTCCTAAGTCACAGCTTCATATTTCACTGACAGAACTAAAACATTAAGAAAACCAAGATAAAAATACGTATGTTTCAATCTCATAATTTCTGAAGCCGAAACTTCAGAGAGAAAGAGGTGTGAAGTACAGGAGTGGGTGCTTATTCCAATTGAGGGTGTGGAAGGAGCTAAGGCTGGAAATGAATAGAAATCAGCATAGAATAGACGACTGCTTATTATCTACTTCTTACTATTACTTAAATCCTCTTGGCCTTGGTCTCCCTTTTGGTAAAATGAACAGAATAACCACTACCCCATGGGGCGATTGTAACACTCATTCCTATAGTAGAAGAAAGCAGAAAAGCCTAGTTCCCAGGATAGTATAAGCACTCAACCCACGACAACGCGTATTTAAGTCTTGCATTGGCTTTGTGTTGTTGCAACAAGCATCCAATTTAGGCCAAATTTATGAAGAAAAGAGGTTTAAAATAATAAATAAATGTATGGGAAGGAGAAAAAAGAGCCAGTGAGGTGGCTCAGCACTTGATACCAAGCATGAGCACCTGAGTTTGGACCCCTTAGCACATGTGGCAGAAGGAGACAATGGGCTCTTCCATAAGTTGTTCTCTGAGTACACGCACACTGAGGCCCAGGCACATACACACAAGAACTCATTCCCAGAGACTAGCACCTCACAGCAGAAGTAGAACCTCTGACTGGATCCCACCTCCTAACGGTCCATACCTTCTAGAGCCCTCTACCCAGGGAACCAAGCCCCTGATGTATTGGGTGTGGGGGAACTAAGGCAGAAAGTCCTGTGATGAACAGGGCCTGTAAAGCTGCTTGTCTCCAGTCTTGCAAGGTAGAGAGTTAGAACTTGATTCAACACACAGTATGATATGCCTGAGTTTGAAAATGGAGAAGATGAAGGAGAGCATGGGGCCCTCATAGGCTCTTCTAAAGACCACAAGAGTTTGGTCCATTCTAGAAAGTGATTTGGTCAATGAGAAGCAACCTTGATCCTTGATATCCCAAGGCCATTGCCATGAAAATGACTTCCGGAAGTCAGATGTGCTGTCCACCCCTAGTTCCTCTGCATAGCAAGTGACTTTGGGGTGGCTCTGTAAAGCAGCAATGACTTTATGACTTGTGGGTCAATTTATCCCTTTCCCCTTCTCCCTTACTCAACATAATCCAGAATCTAAAAAGTGGTACATACACTACATACACACACACACACACACAAAAAAAAAAAAAAATCCTACCCTGCCATCTGTCTACTGCCCATCTATTCGTTTGTGCTTTCAGTCATCATGTGGCACTCACTGGCCACGCGAAGAGTTCAAGTGGGCTGAGAATAGCTCAGTTCTAGAGCCCTTCCCCCAGTATTAGCAGGGCTCCAGCTCACATCTCAGTACCAATACATAAATAGTGTTTTTACCCCTCTCTGCTTTTTTTGGCTCTCCTGCAAACAATTTGCCTTGCACCATCATTGCTTAAGCTCCATTTCCTGTAGCACCTGGCTCTCACTGTCCCAGACGTCAGACTCCAGTGATAACCCAAGAATCTTGAACTCAAATGTTGACTCATCTTTGTGATACCAATAGGCCATAAGTTCTTTGCTTAGAATTCCCAAGGAATTGTAAGGTAAAATAGACACCAGAAGAACAAGGTATGCAAAAGCCACATGTATGAGCTAACAAAGCATGGTTCTGAGAGAATGCATGGCAGAAACACTGTGTGGTGAGAAGCAGGGACCTTACCTGGAAGGAACTGCTACACACTCCACCATATCCAACATAATCAGCCTATGCCTCTGCTCTAGAAAGGTCCCACCATGCAAGTAGGTCCAGCTTCTAGAACCCCACTACAGTCTTGTACTCCTGAGAGGCTCCTGAGCAACCTCAATCTTCCACAGTGAAAGGGCAAAGAGGAGGTGTTTGCTTGGTTTGGGCAGTCAACCCTCATTAGCATGCAGGGTCTATCTTGCTTTCCCCAAGAAATTCATGGAGGCAGCTTTCCTGATGTATAGTCTTGCCCTAGGAGTCCCAGGATCTGGCTTTGAGAAAAGCAAAGTATTTCAAAATAAAATCACCTAAATCTACAACAAAAGCCACTAACCAAAGTGCTTTATGATGGCCACAAGGGACTCAGGTCACACTCACTGGATTGCCAGCTGTTCAATGCTAATGCCCTGTGGGATACAATCTGTCCATTATTGCTTGCTATTCTGGGGCCAACACAGGGACTTGCCTTGAGATAGAATTTTCTGTCCCACCTGGTCCCCCAGCCATTCAGTCCCAAAGAAACACACAGAGGCTTATATTATTAACTGTTTAATCTATTAGCTGAGGCTTATTATTAAATAGCTCTTGCAACTTAAATTAACCCAGAATTCTTATCTATGTTTAGTTATGTAGCTTGGTACTTTTTCTCAGTGCAGCATTTTCATCTTATTTCCTCTGCGTCTGGGTGGCAACTGCAGACTGAGCCTTCCTTTCCTTTTCCAAGAATTCTTCTAGTCTGGTTGTCCTGCCTATACTTCCTGCCTGGCTACTGGCCAATCAGAGTTTTATTAAACCATGAGTGACAAATCTTTACAGGGTGCAAGCGCATTATCCTACAGCATTGCCTTAACTGTGAGCTATGTCCTTAACCCTTCAAACTCTGGAGTTTGGTAACAGACCAGGAACACAATGGTAAACAACATTGAAAATGGAACAGACTGCCAGCCAGCATTGTTCACAGGGAGCCAAAAAAGATGCTCACAGAGGAAGTCAGACAGGACCTACATTATATACCTGACTCTGATACCAATTCCTGAATGTCCCCATGGTGGAGAGGGCCTGTAGGTAGTAGGAACAGCATAGTTAAATGTACTGGACATGAAGAGCGCTCACTTGAGAAAGCTGGTACATCTCATTGCCCTCAGCTGGGCTCTTAGCTATTAGCTGTGGTCACTAATGCCTCGGGGGATTTGGGTGGTAGAAGAGAGAAGGCATTGAGAAGCTGTTCTTTTCCAAACTCTTGCTTCGGTACTGTCAACAGAAAGTCAGTGACATCAGGAGTTATTACTGTATGAAGTGATATTTCAGGAATAAGCTAACTGCTGAATTTTACACATAAGGTGCATGTGGCCCAGAAAGGTGAAGTCATTTCTATGAGGTCACCCAGAAAGTTAATGAAACAGCCATGACAGATCCATCTTGCTGACCCCAGATTTCTGGTATCTTCCACTAGACCCTTTCCAGGACAGCCAACTGTGAGCATCTTCTAATTCCCTCCCAGTGGACCCTGTTGCTATTAAGGTCTTCCAGGGTCCCATCTTTCGTTAGCTTTCATGCTGCTTACATGAGAAAGATGAGATACAAAAGACAGTCTGCAGGTAAGGCAGGAAATGGTGCTGTGTCAAATGTAAGCCCTTGGGGATCTGGCTCCCTTCCCTCCTTCTCCAGCTCCTTCCCAAACCCCTGTGATTGTTAGGAGAATAATGAAGGCCACCATCTGACTCTCCTCTGAGGGCTGGGCTGGGTCAGGGGATTGTAGGCCTCCCCTGGCAGTGATGGAAGGGCTGGAGGCAGCAAAGGTTAGAAATGCAATTTCGCAGAGGACTTTAAGATATGATGGGGGAGGGGATGCTGGGCAGAGGGAGAGGAGGCCTTTGTTATAAGAGGAAGGGGGATTATTGTGGGAGCTGCTGAAGGGGCAGACACTCCACAGAGCGGAAATGGAATCTCTGGCCAGCTGGTTTCTACAGGGTTCCTTGAGAGAGATATAGCTTCCCCCTACTCAGATCACCACCCCAGGGAGACTTCCTGACCTCCTTCCAGGCGTAACAGTAAACCTCTTCTCTCCTGTAATTCCAAAAAATTCCCCTTCCTCAGCCCTCACCATGTTGTATTGAAATCATGTGTGCATGTGTTTGTGCATTTGTCTTTGTGTGCATGTGAACATGAATATGTACAGGCATTTTTTATGAGTGTACTTGTATATGCATATGTTGGGGGTTGTGCATATATGTGCTGAAGTGTATATGTGTGAGTGTGTGTGTACAAACATGTGTGCCTACATCTGAGTTGGTGTGTGTGTGTGTGTACATATGTATGCTGGTATGTGAGTGTTTCAGCATATGCGTCCTGGTGTGTGTGTCTGCATGTGTATAAATGTGGCTACATGTATGTGTTGGTGTATGTGTGTGTGTATGTGTGTATGCATGTGTATGCTGGAATGTGTGTTTATCTGCTCTGTGTAAATATGGCTGCATTATGTGTTGGTGTATGTATGTTTGTATGTGTGTGCATATGTATGTTGGAGTGTGTGTTTATCTGCTTTGTATAAATTGTGTATGTGTGTATGCATGTGTATGCTGGAATGTGTGTTTATCTGCTCTGTGTAAATATGGCTGCATTATGTGTTGGTGTATGTATGTTTGTATGTGTGTGCATATGTATGTTGGAGTGTGTGTTTATCTGCTTTGTATAAATGTGGCTACATGTATGTGTTGATGTATATGTGTCCGTATATGTGCATGTGTATGCTGGTGTGTGTGTGTGTATCTGCATGTGTATAAAACCATGTCTGAACGTGTATGTTGATATGTGTGTATATGTGTGTGTGTCTTATACCCCCACTGGACAAAGAATATTGGAATGGGAAGCACCTTATCTGTGCAATTCCTCTGTCTTCACTGCCTGGGTCTTGGCCTGGCACATGATCAAGTCTCAGTATATAAAAGCTGATGATGTGAATGGATAAATTGGATGAGTAAACTAACAGTTGAACCATCTTCAGAACACAACAGTTCCTGCTCAGTTGACTTGTGTTCACTGAGGGTGGAGACTGATCTAGACCGAGGCCAGCTGGGAGGTCAAGCGCAGAGCAGAGCAGGTTTTCTCAACCTGCTCACTGTATATGCAAGGTGCACCATGGTCTAGGGTAGGATCTTTCCTGTGTATCGTGGGATGGCTAAGAGGATCCTTGACCTAACCAGGATGCCAGAAGTCACCCCACCTTCCAGTTGTGACTATCACAAATGTCTCCATGTATTATTCAGTGTCCCCTGGGGTGTGCAAAAGAACTCGGAGCTAAGACCCACAGGCCTTGAGTGAGAAGTGATGCCTGACAAAGGAGAAGCAATAGGTCAACTTTTTCACAGACCTAGCTGGCTGTTCAGAGATCTGGGGCCATGGAGACTGCCAGTTGGAAGACTTGAGTTGCAGCTGAAAATGCAGGAATGCAGGAAAATGTGAGATCCCTTCCACTCCCCACTCCACTGCATAGCAAAGGACAGCCTATGGAATCCAAGTCACTGCTCAGGAAGCCACCACTTTTTGTCAACCAATCCCTGCTGTCTCATACACACACACACACACACACAGAGAGAGAGAGAGAGAGAGAGAGAGAGAGAGAGAGAGATCCACCTGTTTCTGCCTCCCGAGTGCTGGGATCACAGGCATGTGCCACCACTGTCCAGCCATAATATTTCTCATCTCAGTCCTGCAATGATGATACCACTTCTGGCTGCATTACTCTACATACTTGTACCTTACAGAACCAGAGCTCCAGTTCCTAATGGAGCAACAACTGCTAAGCTCTTCTGTAGAATCTCTTTTCCTAGCAATACCCAAGGAAACACCCAGCACTGTGATGTGAACTCAATAAAACTAGGCCACATCTCTTGGCCAGCTTCTAAAATGCCTTCCTCTAAGGCCACTGTATGAAACGCTGCCTCCCAAAGAAGCCACCAAATTCTCATAAGTAGCTGCAGTGTGGTACAGGGCAGATCTCTAAGGTCCGCACTTGGCTGAACAATTGAGGTGTGTGTGTGTGTGTGTGTGTGTGTGTGTGTGTGTGTGTGCTGGTCTTCTCCAAGAGGGTTATGATCTGAGACCAGAGGCTGACAGCTTGACAGCTACCAGGACTATGTCCCAGGGCTCTTGGAAGTAGGGAAATGGTCGGGGAATGGGCTTCAATTTGCTAGGACCAACCATGTAGAAATATAAGGTCCAAACTGGGCACATATTCAGAAACTGGACCACCCGTGAGGAAAAGTGGAAAACAAGAGAAACCCAGAGGGCCTGAGGGCCTTCTCAAGCAGTCCAGGCACCAATCAGCACTAGAATGCCAGACTTTTCTTCTTGGAACTGGCAAGACAAGAACAATGGGAATCGCCCTTAGGCAGCTGGCAGAACAACATTTAAGGATTTCACAGTAGCCTCCACTGTTTTTTTCCATTAAATTCATTCGCATTGTCTAGGGCAGGTACCAAGAACTGCAGGTTCTCTTCCACAAAGCCTTGGCTATGGTAGAGAATACAAGTAGATGGAGTGCGGTTTTGGTTGATGTGGAAGATGTGTGAGGCACATGGGGAAAAAAGAGACTTTTAGACAAAGCTGTTCAATTCCTTTGGCTTTCGGGCTTTGGTCAGATCCATCTACTGGTTGCCAGGAGACAAAGGTCAAGAGCCATTCATTTGACCATTCATTGTTCCATTCCAAAGACAATTGTGAGACCTCCCTGACCTATCTAGAGCCTATGCCATAAGCATGGGTACTCTACAGGACAATGGGGAGGTATAGCAACAAGATGGAGAACTGACCCGGAGCTGACTGAGATCCAGAGCACTAGAAACAAAGCCACCATTTGGGAGGGAGGGCACAGGGGTAGATTTATGCCGAAAAGGAGCAGTTGGGCTGTCTAATGCGCTCTTTGGTAACAGTCATGTCATACAGAATCAGGACAAATTTCTAATCCCTTTAGCTCCCTAAAATCTTCATCCTCCTTTTCTCCTCTTTCCTGCTGCACTCAGGATGCAAATCCATCTACAGTGTCTTCTTCAGCCTCCATTGGATTATGATGGCCAGATTACAGGATGCCGCCACCTTACCATCAAATTGGTGCTGGGGCTGCTGAGAAGATAGCTCAGCGGTGTAGAACTTGCCCAGCAAGCCCTAGATTATACCCCTGGTGCGGGACAATTCTGTCAATCATATTTTAAATAAATGCTGATTGGCCAGGCAGGAAGTATAGGCGGGAAAACTAAACAGGAAGTAGAGGTGAGAACAGGAGATTTGGGAAGCAGGAAGCTTCCCTGGCATTCCTGCGCAGATCTCCAAGGAAGCAGGATGTGTCTCTGTCCGAGCTGAGTAAAGGTACCGGCCATGTGGCTGGTTTGGATGGGAACAATGGGTTAATATAAGTTACGGGAGCTGGAAGGAAGACTGAGCTAATGGGCCAATCAGTGTATAACCTAATATAGACTCTCTGTGTGACTTTCTTTGGGGCTTGCTGGCTGTGGGGTACTGGGCAGGGCAGAAACCCCAACGAGCAGGCCCCTCATGTTACATACCCCTCAATGCTGGAAGGAGGAGGATAATCCTTTCATGTGGGAAAAATATATAACAACAAAATGGCAGCATATTGTATTAGATACTCTAAGTGTATAGCGAAAAAAATATTCAGCAAATACTAGCAAACCAAATCCTGCAGCATCTAAAAAGAAACAGACACTATGACAAAATAGAAATTATCCCAGGGATTTAAGTCTGACTTAACATTTGAAAGTCAATCAATACACCAAGAGGACAAAACACAAACATCATATGACCATAACTACACAGATGAAGAAAAATCATCAGAAAAAAATTCACCACTCATAATAAGCATATTAGACAAACTCAGACTAAGAGAGGAATCAGTCTTATGAGAAGCATTCATGCAAAGTTCATAACTAGCTTTATACTCACTGGTCAAAAATAAGGTGAATTCCCCTTAAGCCTGGGGACGTGACAAGGGTATCTGTTCTCACCATTCCTATTTGACTTTGTGCTCGTGACTGTGGCCAAGGTGATTACGAAAGAAAAAGAAATGAAAGTTATCCCAGTGGGAAAAGAGTCACAACAACCACTCTTCATAGATGATACAACACTACATAGTAACAACTTGGCTAAAATTATTTAGACTTGCAAAGTTGCAGGATATAAAATCAGTAAGCAAAAAGAAACTGTCAGGAAACAAAACCAAAATGAAATTATGAAAACAATCCCATTTGCAAGAGCATCAAAGAGAATAAAATACTTAGAAATAAAATTAACAAAGTGGTATAAAATTTATATCCTGAAAATTAAAAACATTGTTCAAAGAAATTAAAGAATGTCTACATAAATAAATTTAAAAAGCCTCACATTTGTGAATTGGAAGCAATATTAAGACTTATTAAGATCCCAAACTGATCTCTATCTTTAAAACAATCTTTATTGGATTCTCAGATGAACTCTTTAGAAATGAGAAATAGGATTCATATGAAATTGCTCAAGACCCTAGAGAGACAAAATGATATGAAGAGCTCGAACAAAGCCTATTTCAAACTTATCAAGAAGCAACGGTAAGGAAAGCGTGCACATAAGAGTGTGTAAATTAGAATCCAGAACAAACCCATGCACCTATGTTCAATGGATTTTAGACAAAGATCCTATCTTAGTTTCTTTACTATTGATGTCAAAACAAACAAACAAAACCCCAAACCAAATGAAACTAAAACAACAACAAAAGTCCCTGACCAAAACAACCTAAGGGGAAAAGGTTTGTTCTGGCTCTCAGCTCAAGGAAGTCTATCTTGGTGTGGCATCTAGGCAGTTTAACCTACTCAAGACAATCCCCCACAGACATGCCCAGAGGCCCATCTCTCAATCAAACTGGCAGATTAACCATCACCAGTACTAAGACCATTGAATGGGAAAAGATTAATGACATTAAATCAGTGTTGACAATGGAAAAGTCAGGGTAGCTGAATAACCAAATGAAGGAATAAATTCAGAGCCCTACCTCACACCATAGCCACAAATGCAAATGAGCCCGAATGGACCATAGACCTAAAGGTGAGAACAGAAACTCTCTTTTTGGCTGGGGTATATACTGGGGGTGGATATGTTCTGGGGATATGTGGTGGTTTGAAAGAAAATGACCCCCCCCACCCCAGGGAATGGCACTATCAAGAGGTGTGGCTTTGTTGGAGTAGGTGTGGCCTTGTTGGAGGAAGTTTGTCACTGTGGGGGCAGGCTTTAAGGTCTCTTTTGGGCCAGCTTCACTCAGTGTGACAGTCTGTTGATTTCCTGCTGCCTTCTGGTCAAGATGTAGCCAGCACCACATCAACCTGCATGATGTCACGCTCCCTTTCATGATGGTAATGGACTGAACCTCTGAAACTGTAAGCCAGTACCTCAATTAAATATTTTCATTTATAAGAGTTGCTATGGTCATGGTGTTTCTTCATAGCAATCAAAACCTAACTAAGTATATTTATTGTTTTAGGTGCTGAAATGTTAAACCAATTATAATGATGGTTATCCATAACTGTAAATATAACAAAAAATCATTGAATCATATACCAAAAATGAGCAAATCAGTTTCCATATGAGTATAACTCATATGTCAATAAATATATTTAAACAATTTTTAATTTTAAGTTGGGAAAAGCCTGCATATCCTCTAGAACATAATAGTTTGGGAACTTAGAAGAGACAGCCTCCATTTTAACTCTGCCATTTTGCAAACATAGAAACTCTGACCCAGAGAGGGGTGTTAAGCAAACCCAAGCCACACGGCACGTAAGGATTTCAATTTAGAATTGGTCTCTGATGAAGACTCCGGCTCGGTCCTTGTCCTTCAAACTTCAGACTTATTACAAAGGAGTAGAAACCCATGGGAAGAAGGATCTTTGTGCCCACAGCAGCGATTGAGGTATTCTCTAATCCTTGATGTGTCTGAGAGCCCTCCCAGCAGCTTCTGCCTAGGGTTCTTGCCTCCTGCAGTCCCTGCCCAGGGCATCTTAGTAAGATGGCCTGATGTCTCCAGTGACTTCTCCTAGGGTCTCTGAGTTCTCCCTTCCACGGTGACTGTGATGGATTGGTGAAGCCTGGAAGCACTTTACGACAGGTGACCAACCGTCTTTAATTTATCCTGCGTTCATTAGCGGGTTATTAATATTGATGGACTTGTCTGGGGTGAAAGGCACAAAGTCCATCTCCCAAGAATGCTACTCCAGCTGCTTGCTCTCACCCAGGATAACCGACTAGCCCTATTGGAGAAGCCCCAGGATTCTGAGGATATTGGTCTTTGCAATAACTTGAAATATGAGTAGGGAGCATGTCAGTGTCTCAGTGTCCCAGGGACAGGCACAGCTTCCCTCTTCCCACAGTGTGGCTTCACTGAAGCCATGGGATGATGTGGCCAGTCAGTGACTGATCTAGCTACACTCTCAGCCACGTTGCCCTGGCTTCTTCTCATATGATGTTCAGAATCCCCAGACTTCCCTGCTCTGCTCTGCAATCTACAGTATTTTCCATTCATCCCCAAGACCTGAACCTAGCTTCTCCAAAGGCCTCAGGCCAAGTGATGGCAGCCTGGAATGGAAGTCACAGGGTGCACACATGCAGCCAAGCCAAAAATCTCCCTCTTTCTTAAATCATAAGGAAAGGCTTTGTTGTGAGTAGGAACAGATGGTAGATTAAAAAGAATGGAGTGCTGCGGGAGATTAAGCCCTCTTGCTTTCAGCCAATGGCTTCTAAGATACCTGCCCAATGTGGGGCGTGGTTTTCATTTTAAAAAGAGCCGCAGCCGCTCTCCGAGCTAACTTGCTTCCGGCTTTCATGCTGACGGCTAGACTTGGTTTCCTGTTTGCGACCAGAGGAACATGGTTTGGGACATTTATCTGTAAGTTTTATCCCCTCCAATAAAATACCCCTTTTTTAACCAAATTGGTTAATATTATCCTGTGACAATAATGGAGTAGAAAAAAACCAAGGAACCCCCAAAGCACAGATATTTAAAGTTAACAAAGAGGCAGTAATATTTGATGCCATTATAGGCCAGACAAGGTGTCTGCCTTGTGGGCTATCAGGCTAGAGACTCCAGCAGATCACACCCTCTCCATTGCTTCCCCAAAGCCTCTTCTAGCCAATAAATACTCTTGAAAAAGCCCAGTCCCCGCCCACAGAAAAAGCCGACTCACCTCCACAGCCCTCACTTCTGTGGCACACTTGCTCACTGTCATCCTCTGCTTCAAGTCTGTCACCAACTCTGCGTCCTCTTTCCAGTTCCTTATCCCATGCTTCCTGTGGTCTCAGCAACATGATGTTAGGGTCACATACTAGGTTTTGGGTACCTAACAAGAGTGGCACAGAGGTCCAAGGTTCCATTCATCACGGTCAAGGAAGAGTGCTGCTCCAATCAGGCAGCTTCTCTGTGTCAGTTGTAGTGGGCTTGTATGTTCATCTACAGAATCCCTGTTGCCTTCCCAAGAATCCTACTACCATCCCTCTGATGAGAAGCCTGAAGTTCTGAGAGAGACTAAGAAAGGACTGGGGATGTAATTATTTGAAAATGTGCTTGCCTAGTGTGCACGAAAACCTGAGTTCAGTTCCTGGCACTCCATAAACAGGGTGTGGTCGGCGGGGGGGGGGTACCTCTGTAATCTCAGCACCAGGAAGGCACAACTGGAAGTTTAAAAGTCATCCTTGGCTACATAGGAAACTTGAGACCTACACAAGAGAGACCCTGTATCAAGAAAAGGAAAAGGAAAAGGGAAAGGCAAAAAAAAAAAAAAACAACCCTCAAAAATCACTCTTTATTTTTAGGTTAAAATGGCTATGCTGCCTTCTTCCCTGCCAATGCAGAGAAAGAGACAAGAGAAGGGTGTTCTCACCAGGTTAAAGCCTCTGCTATCCACTGCCACAGGATGTGTATGGTTAAACAACATGACTCATGGGAATAGGATGGAGACAGTGGCCTCACTCCCCATGCTGCATCACATTGTCGTGACCTCTTCAAGGCTGAAGCAGGAGACAGCTGCTGGCCTCTAATCACTCTCAAAGAGTGTAGCTAACATGTTATTAAATATGTAAATAATATGAAAGCCAGAGGAGAATTAATATTTCATATATAATGAAGTTAAGATGAATTCTCCTGTGCCTAATTTTCTGTTTTTAAACACATAATGCACTGTGGAGTTCAAAGTGATTCATGGTATTTTATATCAGTTAAAGACATTCGGGGCTTTCTCTGAGGCAGTTTCCAAAATGATTAACTTGAATGTTATTATTACAAATAGGATTTGTTTTTTAAAAAATTAATTCTGTAGTTAATCAGAATGAAAAGCATGGGGTTTCTTGGCTGGTGGGCCAGTCTTCCATGGAGCAAAGGGATGGAGAGGTACAGGTTAGCAGAGCTTACGACAAGGCCAGGAATGAATGACTGCAGCGAGGCCAGGTGACAGCAGGGCGAGGCAGTGACCGGCACTAACTGTGAAAACGTGTGTCCGGCTAGAGGGAGTGTGAACACCACCCTTCTACGCATGTAGCCACCAGAAGTTCAGCTTTGTATGTGCAAAATGAACCCACATATAAATTTGGTTCCTGATTCAAATGTTTTTAAACACTTAAGGTTTAAAAAGAAGGTACTGGTGTCTCACCAGTTTGTCAGCTCCAGCCTGAGGTATGTGACAGGGAAAGCTGCTGGCCAGAATAGATTTTTCCCCTCGGGTGGCTGGAAAGAGCCTGCCCTTACAGCCCCAGATGATGAAAGGAAGAAATAAAATTTGCTTTTTCAGCATTTGGGGGCTGTAGTTTGCCAAGATGAGAAAAAGCACAAATCCTTCAACCTAAGAGTTCCTCAGAAACAAATAATTAAGAATTGGAAAAATAAATTGCTATAATGATGTTCTCCACAGCACTGTTTATAAATGTGGAAAAAACAGAAGGGAATTGAAGATGCACCGACAGTGGGTAATCGCCCATCCACGGTGATTACCATGTCATCTCTGACAAGCACAACTAGATTTAAACACGCACTGATTTTGCTCTGTTTCTAGAATTTTTTAGAGTTTTATTAGTGAGAAGTGGTACACATGTCACCGTGTTCATGTGGAGGCCAGAGAACAACTTTGGGGGGGTCACTTCTCTCCTTCCACCTTTTTTTGTGGATTCTGGGAATCCAACTCGTGTTGTTAGTTTCCACTCTGGCCAACACGGTCTTGCTTGCTTGCTTGATTGATTGATTGATTTTTAATTTTAATACTTAGTTGAGAACTTCTCTTAGCCTTACAAGAACAAATCCATTAAATAGTAACATAAATCACATATTTATATAGAAAATAACTGTATCTCCCTAAGATCAGTAAGCAGAGTATCATTGTCACAAATATATTTTTACAAGTGTAAGCATCACACCGTGGTATTGCTGTAAGAGACAGGCATGTTCCTGTCATGGGAGGAGGGAAGCCAACATGCCAAACTGTAAGTGATGGTTGCTTCTAGACTAGACAGCTAGAGATGAGCCCCATCTTTTTCTTTTGTCTGTATCTTATGAATTGTAGAGAATTTTTTTTTCCTGAGACAGGGTCTCATGTAGCTCAAACTCAATAACTAGCTGAGGATGATTCTGAGCTCTGGTTACAGGCATGTCTCACCATGTCTGGCTTCGTAGGTACTAGGACTCGAACCCAGGGCCCCATGCATGCTAAGCAAGCATTCCACCCTCAGCCCTAGGTTGCAAATGAACTTTCGATTCTTCCACACAGAGTCCGTGCCCTTTAGAGGATCCATCTAAAGCTAATTTTGACTTCCCCACTTAGCCTTTTCCCTCCTCAAAGAGACTCGCAGTGTTCACTCTGGAATGAGTAAGTGAGTTACAATCACTCCCAGGGTCCCCTACAATTTAAAACCATGGCCAAGGTACTCAGATTCAACTCAAAGCTCGAGCCAGACCCCAGCCTGATGGACTGAACGTAGCTGAGCTTCCGGGCATCTGCAGGTGACTGACCTCCCTGGCTGTGGATGACCTCCCAGGATGTCACTTCACTTCCTGCCCCCTTTTGTCATGTCAGCTGGTGACGTGTAGAGATAGAATGGAAAGGGGGGGCATTTCTTTCCGCTCAGCCATCTCCCAGGCAGTGGCTGCAGGTGACCTTGACAAATCCACGTGGGACCCTATGAGATCTTTTGCCTTACCTACACCTTTCCCTCAGTTCCCTTCAAACTTCAGGACAGGCATGGCATCCTAAGGCCACCAGTGTAAGAATACCACCCTCTTCTCAGCATCCCCAGGGCCCTGCCCGTACAGCGAGTCTCTCTCTCTGTTGGAACCATCTGGGTAAGTTGTGCCCTCTGTCAGAGTCCCAGATTCATTTCTGGCCTCTGATGTCAGTCCCTGCCTTGGTCGCCCACCTCTGTTTGGGTGACCTGTATCTTTTTTCCTCACAGGTACTTCTGTGTGGAAAACAGACTAGAGCCCTGCCCACCTCCACACAGCTCCATGGAATGGAAGGCTACAGACAGCTGGGATGTGGGTCCCTTCTCTGAGTCCCACATCTTTCCTTACCCCTCTTTCTCCATACTTCCCTGGCTCATGCCGATGCTGACTCACACCTGGGAGTACTTCCTTGATCCTGGCTAACCCCAGAACTCCAGGGCACCAGGACTCTTGGCCAGGAGTCAGAACCACAGCTTTCCGGAAACCATCCAGACCAGAGCAGCTGAGAGTAGAGGAAGGCAGGCTTCCCACTTGGCCTCCCTTTATTTTGTTCTGGTTTCTTCCACAGCCCGGTGTGTCAGATCTTTGTGGTCCTTAAATCAACCATGCATTTGGAGCAGCAGACCCCAATGACCATCCATCACCTCAGACCTGTCACCTTTGAAAGCTAGTCAGCCGGCACTCAGTGCCAGCTCCTGCCGCCTGCACCCTGCAGCTGAGCAAACACAAGTGACCACTGCTGACCAGGGTCAGCCCACAGTGCCTTCTTCTTCCTCCCCTTTTCTTCCTATGACAAAGGCCCTAAGCACCACCAGAAGCAGGTCTCTGCTTAGCTTATTAGCTTTGGGATGCTGGGCATGTTGTGCCCGCTCTGGGCCTCTTCTCAACCCTATTCAGTCAGAAAGGAAGCAGGCCTTCCCTTGGGCTTCTGAAAGGCACTTGGAAAGTGGCCATGCAAAGTGAATGTCTTTCACTTGCCTACTATGTGCCTGCCCTACCCACACACCCCTGGTACGAACTAACTCCACCAGCCTGTGGGGTTTGATGAGTGGGCTTGTATAAAACGGAAGAAGCCAAGGATCCCAGTGGTCAAGTGACTTCTCCAAGGTTACCCACACATGAGAATAGAGCAGAGATCATCTACTCTTCCTATTTTTCTTTGTAAATCTAAGATCTCTGTGGCTTTAGTTTGTGTTTACTATGGAGATTTTGGAAATATGTAAACAAGCCCAATTATCTGATGTCAGCAATTTCTAGTCCCTGCTGTTCAAAATGTTGAGGGATTTAAATACACACTAGCCCGGGGATAGCAACAGAAAAACTGGACCTCACATTGTATCTGCAGAGCCTGTGATCCTGACTGGAGTTCATCACCTTGATCCTATGCCCTACAGGTTATGGGCTATCACAGGCTCAGTCAGTAAAGTGCCAGCTGCAAAAGAATGAGGACCCAGGCTCAGATCCTCTTGCAAAAAGCCAGGAGCCCAGTATGAGTCTGAAAATCCAGCACTGGGTTGGCATAGACAGGAGAATTCCTGTAACTTACTGGCTAGTCAACCTAGCTGAGTCAGCAAGCTTCTGGTTCAGTGAGAGACCCTGTCTCAGAAACTCATCTAGGACAACTGAAGATGTCCAACAGTGACTTCTGGCCTCCACATGCACCGTGCATGTGTACCTGCACACACATGAACTTGTACACACACATGTACACGTACACTTACCAGTTCTGCCCTGGGGACATTGTGCAGCTCTGCTGCTGTGTCTCTGTGAGCCTTGGGGCATCACTGCACCTCTCTCACTGACAGCTCTTCTTCTGCCAAATGGATCCGTGGAGATGGGTTAGACACACTGGGTCTTCCTCAGTCAAATGTGTTTGTTTCCTGGGGCTACTGGAACTGTGGCCCTAAAGCAAGAGAGATTCTGCCACAGTTCTGAGGGATAGAGGTCTAGCCTGGAGGCTAGCAGGGCCACATAAAATCCTAGGAGGCTCCAGGAAGGCCTTCTCCAACCTCTCCCCAGCTGATGGTGATTAGCCACCATACTTGGCACTGTTTGGATCACAGCAGCCGCAAGCCAACCTTCTCTTATAAATG
>JAQHUG010000386.1:289537-335668 GCA_028555095.1 Dicrostonyx torquatus | reverse complement strand
GAAGGGGCTTAGAGATTGTCAGTCTTTTTTTGTTTGGGATGAAAATAGAGACACTCTCCTTCTGGGTCTCTGGCCAGAAAGAAAGGTCAGTTGGTTGTTTCTCAGCATCTCTGAGCTGGCAGTTCTTTACCCCCACATCTGACTTCCAAGTCTTTACTGTTGAATAGCATGATACTTAGTTAAAAACCTACATTTGGTGGCTGAGGCCAAGCCAGTGCCAGCTGTACCAGAAATCCTGCCAGGTCAAGGTCCGGGGCTGCTAGGTGCAGATAGTAGTTAAAATATCAATAGATGCCTGCACAGTCACTAAACTGGCAGAGAGATAGCCGTCCACGTTCCCATGGCCTTCCCTCTGTGTGCCCACAACTTCATTGCCGTTTTCTTTCTTTGTGTTATTTTTGTTAATAATTATTTGTTATTTATTGTTTTTATTTTCTGTCCACTGGTGTTTTGCCTGCAGGTATGTCTGTATGAGGGCATCGAATGCCCTGGAAACGGGGTTACAGACAGCTGTGAACTGCCTTGTGGGTGCTGAGAATTGAACCTGGGTCCTCTAGGATAGCCAGTGCTCTTAAACACTGAGCCGTCTCTCCGGCCCCATTGCCCTTTTCTAATGAAGACACTGCCGTCGGATTCTAGTCCACACTGACCTACTGTGATCCCATCTTAAGCTGATGGCCTGTGCAAAGCAAGGGCTGGGTGGTCACGAACCCTGTGTGCTAGCTGCTTCTGTCCACGCTAGTCAATTTCCATTTCTGTTACAAAATACCAAGAAGACAAACTCAAATAATGCCTAAAAGGAAGAAAGATAAGTTCAGAGTTTCATAGAGCTTGGTCCATGGTCCTTTCTTCCCAGTGCTCTGGGCCTGTGATGAGACAGGATGCCACAGTGGGTAGGATATAGTAGAATAAAGCGGTCCCCACCCACAGCCAGCAAACGAGAGAAGAAGGTGGTATCAGTGGACAGACTACACCCCCAAAGAACCTTTCCTAACAATCTAATGTTTTTCAACTATGTCCCACTTCCTAACATTTCCATAGCATTTGAATAGCACCACCAGCTGGGGACCAAGCTATCAATGCATGAGCCCTTGGGGGAATTTTCAGTTAGACAGTTACCCAGGGTGGGTCCCAAGGGTCTCCCAAAACTGAGGAAGAAGGTGGATCTCTGGTGTCATGGGTCCATTTAACATGAGGGCCTGCTTGTTGGGGTTTCTGTCCTGCCCATTTCCCACAGCCATTAAGCCCCAAATAAATCACACAGAGAGGTCTATATTAATGATAAACTGATTGTCCCATTAGCTCAGGCTTCGTATTAGCTCTTATAACTTATATTAACCCATTATTCTTATCTATGTTAGCCACATAGCTCAGTACCTTTTTCAGTGGGGTAGGTCACATCCTGCTTCTTCTGTGATCTGGGCAGGACTGTGGGAAGAGCTTCCTTCTTCCCAGAATACTCCTATTCTCATTGCCCCACCTCTATTTCTGTCTGGCTACTGGCCAATCAGCATTTATTTAAAAGGTAATTGACAGAATACAGAATTGTCCCACACCAGGTCCACACACATTTCTCCTAAGTCCTAAAGGTCAGGAAGCAGGTCTAGGTAGCCCTTTATTTTCTTAATGACTTTTAAATTGTTTACTTGTGTGTGTAAATGTATGCCGCATGTGTGCAGGTTCCTGTGGAGGCCAGAGGAGGATACAGGTCTCGGTAAGCTGTTTGATATGTGTACTAGGAACAAAATTTTGGTCCTCTGTAAGGGCACCCAGCTCTCTTAATCACTGAACCAGATCTCCAGCCATGTCTGGCACCTTGGCACCATTCCAAAGATTCCTCTCTGCTTCATGTTTCATCTTTACTCAGGGCAGAAACCTCCCATCCTGGCCGTCACCCTCCAACTCAGCCATTGCCACTCCTCAAGTCCCCCTTGTCTGTGTGTCCCATACCTTACATGTGCCTTCAGCTCTGCAACCCTTGCTTGAATAACTCCCACCATTCTGTGGGGCTCAGCCCACACATATACATACATACACCCACACACACCCACACACACACGCATGCATGCACACACACTCATGCATGCTCACGTGCATGCATGTGCAGTCTTCTAACCCCACAGAAGGATCCCTCCAACTATCCTTTCTCAAATACCCTGGTCTCCCCAGCAATTGACACTATGAATCTATTCAGTTTGTTGGTGTCTGCAGCTCCTGGCTTGCCATCCTGCTGTGAGCCTCATTAAGTGTAGTTTATTTGCCTCAGTATCCCTAACACTTAACCCAGTGCCCGACACATAATGAACACCCCTCAGGCATAGGGTGAGTGAATCAATAATGTGCAATCTCTGCAGAATCTTCTTGTTGCACCAGAAAGAGGGGACAGATGGGTGAGGGGCTGAATCTACTACACCTGAGTGTGCAGAGCCTCCAACTGAGGAAAAAGAGCTCCCAGTGATCTGGGGACTATCTGGACCAGTTTCCTAGGAAGTCATGTGAGACCCAGGCCTGGTAAACCCAGGGCAGTAATTCTCCTCCTTGCTGGAGGAGAAAGCCCTCACCGAGGAGAAAGGAGGAGCGTGGGAGGAGCCAGCAGCCCCCTGCTGCCTCTCTACCAGCCCCTCCCATCCCATGCCTGGATAGCACCCATCCTTCAGCTCCACAACCTCACTTGGCTGCACCAGGAAGGAAGTCACTCCCTCAACCTTCTCATGGAAGCAAAGTGTTTTTACCACACAAGCAAGAGGACCTTGGATCACCAGAGCCAAGTAAAAAGCCAAGTGTGACAGTGTGTGCCTGCAGCAGGTGTGGCAGTATGAGCCTATAATCCAAGTGTAAATGTGTGTGTGGCCGGGTACTGTCTGTGGCCTGCTGGATTCCAGCCAGCCTAGCTCCATCACTGAACTCAGTGAGAGGCCCTGTCTGCAAAAATAAGACAGAGGGCAACTAGAGGAAATATCCAGCATTGACTGCTTGCATCCACAGACAACATGTACACACACACACACACACACACACACACACACACACACACACACACGTACACAAACGCCACATGCAAAAAGGTAAAATATAGAACCAAAGAACTACCAGAAATGAAGATATGGGGCCGATTCTAAGCAATCATCCAGTCCTGACAACCCTGGCCCCTGCTGGTTTTTTCCTACTGTGCTGACATTTGAAGCCCAGCTTTCCCACCCTGTAGGCTTCCTGGGCATCACTGGAAAACCTAGGCTGTTTGGGAAAAATACCACCCCTCCCAGCTGCACCCCAGATGCAGATGTGAAAGAGTTTCCAAGAGGCTCATGAAGATGTCACTACCAAAGCCTTACCCACCCCCCACCCATTCCCTTGCAACAGGCCTCTTCTCCAGAGTGTAGAGCCGCTTCCTAAAATGGGAAGCCAACCCTGGAACTTTTCAGTCGGTTAGAGCATCCTAATCTGTGATGTATTTTGCCTCGCCCCAGCAGTAGTAATAACTGGCTCTGATGCCTGGATGGATGAGCCAGCCTTGTTGGAGGGCCAGTTAACTCAGCGGCATGCAGCCCATGATCCCCTCAACAGAACCCTGCCTTCAAATAGGACAGTGGGCTCCTCTCTTAGGGAGCCAGTGCATTCAGGGGCCTATCCCTCGCATTCAGGTTTCATAGACTCCTTTTGATTTGATTCCCACCTCCTAACACAGGAGGTCTCCCTGCCTCTGAGATCAACCCCTGTCCATGAAGTCTTCCATAAGTATTCATATAGTAAGGACCTAATACCAGACCTACTCATGTTCTGCCAGCTCCAACTCCTCTGTGGTTCCCCACTGTCTGTCACATTCACTGCTGTCCGACTGGCACCTGCTGTCCTCCCTAGGAGCAAGCCTCCTCTTCCCCTAACCTTCGCTGGAGCTGTTCCTCTGCATGAACTCTTCCCATAACCTAGACACTTGCTGCCCTTGGCCTGGGTACCTGTAGGGCTTCAGGCTTCCCTGGTGCAGATACACTCTCTCACCTGGTAGGAATCCAAGTCTTCTCTCAAGACCCGGCTCCAACCCCAGTTATCCCTTAAAGCTCCACCCACCACCCTTCAAAACACATCACCACCACTGAGTGTTTAGCATATCTTAACTGCAGCTTCCTGCAACTACTTTCTATTGTTCTTTTTGAGACTGCAGTCATGCAATCCAGGCTGGCCTCTGACTCACCAGGTAGTCAATAGTTACCATGAACTACCTACCCGGAACTTACTCCTTCCTCGGAAGTGCTGGGATTACATGGGCGCACCACCACACCCAGTCTGTGCCATTCTGGAGGTCCAGTCCAGGGCCTTCTGCATGCTAGGCAAGCACTTACCAAGTCACCCACATCTTTGGTTCCTGTTACTGCTTTTTATAGACCTGATGGCACATTCTTGGGGATAACCTAAAGAGTCAACCATAGGGAACTGTGGTATCCATAACAGGTGACTCTTGACAGAGTAGAAAAGAATTCCTTCTACTCAAGAGAATAAAATCTCTGGCCTGAGCTGGGACCTCACATTCCAGTTGAACCAAATCAATCATTTAGCCAAGAGACCACTTCCTAGGAAAGCAGACTTACCTTAAGTCACACTAAAGGGATGGGCAGTGTACAGAGATCCTGTAAGGAGTCCTTAAATGAGCGTCTGTCCTTTCCTGCCCAGCATCCCTACCCCTAGGGTAGCGCTTTACTGAGGTACACTCAGTCATGCTGCTAAACCATTC
The DNA here is from genome assembly GCA_028555095.1 of Dicrostonyx torquatus. Classification (NCBI taxonomy): domain Eukaryota; kingdom Metazoa; phylum Chordata; class Mammalia; order Rodentia; family Cricetidae; genus Dicrostonyx; species Dicrostonyx torquatus. The sequence continues at coordinate 330,942 of JAQHUG010000386.1, read as the reverse complement.
TGAAAGGCATCTCTTCTCCTCTTCTCATTTCTCTCTTCACTCTAAGCATGCTTTCCTTAACACTTTGTGTTCCCCCCAACATTCGGGACATTCTTACTCTTTCTCTAAAGCCTCCCTCTACGCCACACAATTGCTTGTCTGCCACTTGGCTTGTTGTATGAGGCGAGCAGACTGCGTTCTGCTGCCCGGCTAGCTTAACCCCCGAAATAGCCACACAGAAATTGTATTAATTAAATTATTGCCTGGCCCATTATGTCTAGTCTCTTCTTCGCCAACTCTCACATCCTGATCTAACCCATTTCTACCAATCTGTGTTCACCACAAGGTTGTGGCTTACCAGGAAAGATTCAACATGTCTGACCTGGAGGGTCCATGGCAGCTCTCTCTGCCTGCCTTCTTTCTCCCAGCATTCAGTTCTCTTTTCCCCACCCATCTAAGTTCTGCCCTATCAAAAGGCTAAGGCAGTTTCTTTATTCAACCAATGAAAGCAACACAAATACAGAAGAACCTCCTACACCAATGGCTGACTTCCGTGTTTAAATGGCATGATGTTTCTCCATCTCTCCTCCCTTCTCTTCCTCCAGGCAACTACTATGCTTTTACAGCTGTCCTACTCTGGTTTCTGTTTGTTTTGTTTTTCTCTTAAACTCTAATAAAACCATCCTTGAGTTTCCATTTGAGCTCTTCTTAAATCTTTGTGTTAATAAGACTAAGAATCCTGGGGAGATTCTGATTTCCCTTGTATCATCCAGCAACCATAAGGAGATCCCCAGAACCCAGGAGCACTGAGTCACCATGAGAAATAAGTGGTGAGCATGCTGGTAGAGGATGCAGACGACCTTTTAATTTGAGGGGAACAGCAAAGGGCAGAAAACAAGGTGTGCCCCAAATGTCCGCACATGTTGGACATATTTGTGCTCTGACAAAGACCTGGAGGAGTCTGCAAGAACATGCTGATGAGTAGGTTAGAATCAGGGTAGTGATACTACAGCCAATTTTCAACTTTTTTTTCCTTTCCTATATTTCCAATAGCAAATGCTATAACAAAGAGCAATAAACGAATATTTTAAAGAATGGTTGGTAGGTAACTTTCCAGACTTCAGAACTAGGTGGGTGAGTCCTTGGGCTTTGTACTGAGCAAAGGCCTGGGCAGCCAGGGAGCATTGCCCTGTGTGTTCGAGGCAGAAGAACTGAGCTATTGAAAGATCTGCACTGTTGTGCTCATCCACCCGACCCCTCCCTTTCACAGTCAAGGAAGAAAATGGCCATTTCCTCTGACTGCGCATGTTTTGGGCCAGGCCCTTGGGTAGATCTTCAGTTACAGTTCCATGTCCAACACTCAGTAGCCACCTTGAGGCTTTGGGAAAGCTCCTTTCCTCCCCACCTTCTTTCTCTTTTCATCTATCAAGCAGGGAAATGATGGCATCAGACTGTTATAAAGACAGGAATCAGCAGGACCACAGAACAGTCAGGGGTCTGGCATTTGTAAAGGATCATTATTGCTACTATAATGGACACATGGGGGTCCTGAGAGTCCTGTAAGTAGCCACTATTATCACTGCCACTAAGGAAACCAGGAAGAGTGCAGAATTTAAAACATACTCAAAACACAAGCGAGCAAAGTCTGCTCGAGTCCTTGCAGCTAGGAGATGAATGGGGCAGGATTCCTCGCATCTTTGTTGCCTGAGCCAGGCTTCCAGCTCTAATCTACTGTAATATTACTGGTGCTGACTTATTCAAAACCACAGTTAGTGAAGAGCTGAACTCAATCTACTTCAGAAAGGCTTGTAAACCCCTCCCCCGCTCCGACACCTTCCTCAATGTGTAAGTAAAATGATCAGGGCCGTTGTCTCCATAGAAAACTCATCTTTAAACTGGCTGATCCTGGGCTTCATACAGATGTGTCTGGACTTAGGTCCTGGAAGAAGCTGATGAGAGCCGTGCCTGGGCAGCTCAGGGAGGCTTCCCCAGGTCTGAGGATGGAGAGAGGGGCTGCGGAGCAGGAGTGACGTAGCAGTTGAGCAGAGGTCTAAGTGGTCCAAGTAGCTCAAGAGAAGGGAGGAGCCTGCCAGCTGAGAGAAGCTTGGATGCCAGCTGCCTGTTGTGTCACCAGACTGGAGCTGAGTCAAGTTGATACCCATGGGCCTATCACTTGCATCTCATGGGTTTCAACCTCTGGTTTTACTGCCTCAACCTCAAACAGGAAATGAATGTCCAGGTGAGCTATGACTTCAGAGAGGCTCAGATGCTGATGACTGGTTTTCTTTTCTTTTCTTTTCTTTTCTTTTCTTTTCTTTTCTTTCTTTCTTTCTTTTTTTTTTTTTTTTAGATCCTCCAAACAGTCACCTCTAAAATCATCAGTCTCTGTGGATTCAGAAAATTCAAGGTGAGCCAGGCTTGAGATGTTCTAATCCAGTGGTTCTCCCCCTTCCTAAAGCTGTGACCCTTTAATATAGCTCTGTGTGTCATGGTGACCTACAACCATAAAATTATTTTGTTGCTACTCCATAGCTGTAATTTTGCTACTGTTATGAATCATAATGCAAATATCTGATATGCAGGATGTCTGATATGTGACTCCCAAGGGGTCATGACCACAAGTTGAAAGCCACTCTTCCTAAAGATCTGTAAATCACTGCCAGCTGGCCAGACTGACCCCACTTGCTTTGTAGAGCCTTTGAGTTAAGGATATAGGCAGGAAGAGTGCTTCCTAACATCTGGAACTCATAGTTCAAGTTCCATACCTGGTGTGATTGGAATCCAATCAGGTCACTCACCTTCCATCTACAATAGCCACTGCTGGAGAGAGTAGGCCAGTGAAGGGATGTCCCGGGGAGATTTTTCAGCCTCTTCTCCCTGGAGGCCGAGAGCTGCACAGCTCTGCTCTACTACCCTCTCCGCTGTAATAAGACACAGTAAGTCCTTCCTGCTCTTCTGTTGTTTCTGCCAGGCATTTTGTCACAGCAACAAGAAGCTAACAAACACAGCTCTGTTCTGTTTTCCCCATCAAAGCTTTCAAACCTCCAGTTTTCTGTCACTAAGGAAAGGAAGCCAAGCCTAGAAGGCCAAAAAAACAAACAAAAACAAACAAACAAACAAAAAAAAAACCCATGCCTCCACCTAATTCCCAGATGGCCACCTGTACATGACCTTACAACTTCCCAATGGGTCTGGGAGTACAGCCCCTCTCTTTGTGGTATTACAGCCAAGCACAGAAGGCAGGTAGAGAGGTTATTCACTCCATGCCTGTTTCTGGAGCCAAGAGATGCCTGCCTCCCTACTGTGGCATCTTTATTCTTGCAATCTGCCCTTGTCCTGACCTCTCTAAGCAGTATGATGAGCCTTTTCCCTGTCGCTGGAGGTCACACTCTGCAGGCTACAGGTAGAGAGGGGGGCCCTGTGCAGTGGCCAAATCAAGTCTGCAGAGGGCAGCTGCTGCTATGGCTCCTGGTGGAATCCAAGTCTAGAGCCAATACTGCCTGTAGGGATTGATTCAGTGTCCAGGCTCACTAGCAACGACAGAGACACTCTTTAGTGTGACTTGGTCATGTGTTGTCTCTAGTTGGATAGCACCAAGTTTGTTGGTTTGTTTGTTTTTCTTCTGCCATCTAGAACATTCACTTATCTCCATAATGTTCTTTTGGTACATTTTTTTCCCACTTGAAACACCCAAAGTCCCTTTCCACTCCTTGCCACTCAACACCCTGACAGATGTAGGAAGACATAACAGAGGTGACTAGCTTCCCACAAACCCCATGCTCTGCACTCTGCTGCTCAGCTCTTTTGCCTTTGTATTTTGGCTCTGTCGCTAGTTTTTCTGAACAGACTGTGAACATAGCGCCTAGTGCCAATTCTGAACCTGATACATTTACCCCCTTGAACACTTTGGAAACCATATTTCAAAAACCTGCTTTATTTCTGTTATTTTTTTATTTTCTATGTATGAGTGTTTTGCCTCCATGTATGTATGTCCTACCATGTGCATGCCTGGTACCTCTGGAGGCTAGAGGCTGTCCGTTAGATTCCCTGGAACTGAACTGGTTTTGAGCCTCTGTGTGGATTCTGAGAACTGAACCCAGCTCTTCTGTAAATGCTCTTAACCACTGATTCATCTGCCCAGCCCCCTGGAAAATGCACTTTGAGAGAAAGCAGTATCACACACGGAAGGACCCTGAATTGCTAAGTCAAAGGGTGGATAATGGAGCAGCCAAGTAACATTAGACGGTAAAGAGAAAAACTAAGCAAAAGGAAGAAAGCAGGTCTGTGAGAGAGCCTGAATCTCTGGGCCACCGGACAGTGGGACAGACTGCAAACCCCCATCACATGTTGCATGAAGAAAAAGCACATACAGAAAGATAGAAGCCGCTGAGACCAAGGGCCCATGCAGTACTGCAGCACAGCTCTGTCTATCCTGTTGCGAAGGGTTTGAGGAGCAGAGTGAAAGGCAGGTACACAGAGCACAGCGAATACTGGTGAGGATGGTGTGAAATGGTACTGGTGTTATTGTTGGTTTGGGAAACCCTTCTGTGATTTTATTCCAGGCGTGATGAAAAGCTGCTAGAAGGATCTAAGGGCAAACAAACACCGCCAGACACCAAGGTGGAATGGTTGCCTTCCACATAGTTAAGAGACAAATGGCTCTGTGACAGGATCTCAAAAAAAAAAAAAATCTAATCAGCCCCTGGCCTCTATCTCACGCTTCTGTCCTTTGATGTGTATTGGGAGTTCCTGAGCCTGTAGTGTATTCCCATCAAAGGGTAGCATACTTTCTTTCCCTCTTCCCTTGCAGCCTAATGGCAGAGCCCAGCAATTCTGAAGCCATTCCTTGATTCTCAGGAGCTCCTGCCCAGCCTTGCCTGGTTACACCCTATTGCATGTGCAGAGCCTGGATGCCAGACATCAACCTCCCCCAGGGCTGGACTCTGAAAACAGACCAGGCTATGGAAGTGTGGATCCAGGCTCTCTGCCCTGTGTGACATGCCAAAGGAGGAGTCTCAGGATCTCTTACACTTTCATCACCCTCAGCATGTGTGCCCTGGGGAGAAGAGAGAAGACATTTGCATCTCTGGACCTGGCTCCCTCTGCCTGCCCTGGCCACATCCCCAGCCTAACCTCCACTTCCATGAGCTGAGGCAGCAGGAATTTATTTACAAGCTCATTATCCCTGTGACTCACATCCAGCTGGGGCTGGGGTGTAACAAGGAGCTGGGGAGTGGTCCTGCAAGCGGCTGTGCCCATGAGGCTGGGGAAGCTGTGAGCCAGGACCAGCCTCACCACACCCAGAGCCAAGAGGGCAGATGGGAGGAGTGGAAAGGAAACGCCAGCCCTCCAGCTTGTCTTGGCTCTAGTGATTCTAGGCCTTTCCCAAACTCTGTCCAGCACAGAGGCCTCAAATGGAAGGTTTGGCTGGCAGTCCGTTCTTGACTTTTACGTCCCCAAATGTTCCAGGGAACTTGGATGGCTAGAGAAACACTGACAAACATCTCTCCAGTTTCTTTCCCACTAGGAGATTCCTGCCCCTTGGCCGTGCTCCATCAGGCCCCTGGGTGGGAGGTTTTACACAAACACAGGCCATGGCCATGAGCTCACTCAAACTTCTTTTACAACCATGCTTTGTTCACAGTGAGTCTAGTTTCATCCAGTTTCCAGAGAAAAGCAAGGGACTCTGCAAGGTGTGGCCCAGCCAAGGAGAGATTAACAATATTAACCAAGGGGATATGCAGCAGCTTAACATCGTATAACTAAGTTAAACTGGATGTGCTCTTTGCCCCCATCAAAGACATCCTATTGTACTATTCTTAAACATGAGCGCTTCAATAATACAGCAGTTGCCTGAGAACTGAGATGGCCGTGACTAGTGGGAGGGTAGCGCCTACAGTGTGGATACACTGGACAAAGGAGCCAATCCCATCCCTGGCTGAGCACAGTGGCAAGGTTGCTTCATGCTACTCAGAATAGCACATGATTTGAAACGTTTACACCCAGAATTTTCCGTCTAATAATTTCAGAACGTGGTTAACCACAGGTGACTGAAACTGGAAAGCAAAACCACAGATGATAGAAGAGTGTAGCTGCCTCCCCTCTCTGATTGCCTTCTGGATGCAGATTGATTCTGTACCTGTCAGGAGAACAGGAACTTCCTAGGTCTTTCGAGCCGGAGAAGGGTTTACATAAGAAGAAGGTTAATTATAACATTGGCCTTGATTTCCCTCCTTTGTGCATCTAATGGGATGTGAATTTAGATGGGGGCAGGCCACGTGACTTAGTTTGCTCAAGAAAATATGACACATGTCATACAACTTCTAAGCTGAAACCTCAAGGGACCTGGCACTTTCCCAGTGGCCCTCCTGGACCCCTGCACAGTGGCATGAACACATGGCTAAGCTCAGTTGCTGCTACAGAATGAGAGAAGGTCCAGCCAATCAGCAACTAGTCTACACTGTAGCAGATTCAGACCCATGAGTGCACTCCACCAAGACCAGAGAAGCCACCTGTTGAGCCCAGCCCAGGCTCTGACCCACAGTGTGGTGACATCATTTTAAGTAATTAAGTTGCAGGGTGGTTTCTTGTGAAGAACATGCTAGATACAGGAATTACAGAACATTAGGGTCAGCAAGACAAATGAACAGTGCTGATACTATAAAGCAGGAAGGTTCTGCACAAACTTTCAGGAAGACATCACAGAAACAACAGGCATTGCTGTGAGGACCACAGAAGTGTTCTCCAGCACTGTAGTGATTTTAAACTCTCTGTGCCCTATGTCACCAATCTGCCTAACACAACTGGAGGATAATGACATAGCTGCTGCTTCCTCTGCATCTCTGAATCTTACCATTGCCTCTGTTGAAATATTATAAGATTCATTCAAAGAACCTTGAAAACATAGTTCTCAGGTATCTAGCCCCTGGTACAGAAAGAAGGTCATGAAAGCAGAAGATGTAAGCCTAAGTTGCCAACCCGTAAACTCAACCCAACAACTAGTAACCGGGCCCAAGACCCCACTGTGTCCTAGACACTTTTCTGAAGACACTTAGCATGGGAAGGGGTGGAGGGGACTTTCTGCTCCCTGTCACTCCTTCCACTATACGCCACTGGCACTGGATCTCTTGGGCATGGTGATTCAGGCATTATTGGTTCATTTCATCCTTACCCCTGTCTATCAGTTCCCTAATTGATACTTGTGGAACAGAAGAGTTTTGTGGGTTGAACCACAAAAAAGATTGATTACCTTGTTGTGTTCACTGTATTAAGATCTGCTCACTCTCTCTATCAATAAATTGACCTAGAACCTAGTAATAAAATAGGCTGAATGTCCAGATCTTCAAAGACACAGGAGGGTTTAGATGAGACCTACAAAATGAGGCTGGCTGGCACAGCTTCCTTCTGTTCATAGTACTGTGATAGTTACTTTAAGTGTCAACTTGGCACAGCCTAGAGTCACCTGGTAAGAGGATCTCAACCAAGAATAATATAGATCAGATTAGCCTATAGACATGTTGAGTTTGCAGGGTTGATTGTTGTTGGAGATAGGAAGACTCATCCTGAATATAGGTGGCACCATTCTCTAGACTGGGCGCTTAAGTGTATAAGAATGAAGAAAGCTAGCTGAGCACAGGCAGCGAGCATGCAAGGATGCATTTATTGTCTCTCTGTTCTTGGCTGTGAATGTGGTATGACTAGCTTGACTTCCCCCAGACCATGGACTGTAACCCAGAACTGTAAGCCAAATAAACCCTCTCCTGCTCTATGCCTCTTTCTGTCAGAGTATTTGTCAAATTAGCAGACATGAAATAGAAAAAGCACCAAAATTGGGGTGGAAGCAGATGATAAATTTTGATGGCAACTTGGCACAACACTGTAAAGATAAGAAAACTGTCCCAGGGTCCTGCCAAAGCCTTGGGATTTTAAGGCTGCAGTGAAAGACTTAGAACCCTCGTCCATTACATTATACTGAGGCAGCCCATCAGCCCAGACTCAAGACAAGCAGACAGGACCTGAGAAAAAAGGGAGGCTTCCTTAGGAAGGAAATCAGTTACCTGAACATGTAAATACATGAGGAATGTGGACCGTGGATGCTTTGCAGACCTCTGTCTAAGAAGAAGGTTGTTTGATATTTGTTGATACGACAAAATATCTAAAGTTAAAGTATCTTAGAGTTTATTGCTGTAATACAATACCCTGACCAAAAGAAACTTGGGGAAGAAAGGGTTTATTTATGCTTCCAACTCTCAGGCCACGCTCTATCACTGAGAGAAGTCAGGGCAGGAACTCAAGGTAGGAACCTAAGCAGCAACCATAGAGGAGCTCTGTTTCCTGGCTTGTTCCTCCTCTTTTGCTCAGTCAGCTTTCCTATACCATCTAGCACCAACCGCCCTCGGTGGGTTGGGCCCTCCTACATCAATTGTCAGCCAAGAAAACACAGTGCAGGCTTGTCTCCAGGCAAAGCTTGTGGATGCGTTTTCTCAACTGAGATTCCCTCTTCCTAGATGACTCTATCCTGGGTCAAGTTGTTATAAGACACACTAAATTAATAAGCATTAGAATCTATTGAGCTCATAGTTCTGGAGGCAAGGAAGGTGAAGAAATTGGTACTAGATTCTGGTAATGACCTTCTTGCTGCACCCAAGCATGGCAGAGGGTAGCGTATAGTGACGCCAGCCAGCACAAGTTTTCCTCTTTTTAAAAAGCCACTAATACTGTCATGGGGCCCCACCTTCCTGACCCTCACCTGATCCCAACAGTCTTCCACATGACACTCCTCTGAATACGTTAACATGTGACTCTGGGAATTAGGTTTCCAACAAACAAAGTTTTAGAAGGGACATATTCAACCTTTAGCATTCTCTTCCCAGGGCTGTCTTGCTCCTGATTCTATCTGTACAACTTCATCACTGTGAACTCGGTTACCACTGAGTGTCAGAGTCTGACTAGGCACATCTTCAGGCCTGCCACACACCCATCACCCTTTGTGGGATTGTTCAAGATGATCCATCTGACATAGTTCAAGTTTAGGCTCTTCATAGAAACCAGCACCAACCACTTGAGTTGGCACCATGCCCAGGACATCTCTATCTTTGAACTTGAGTTTCCAAGTTTTTCAGCCCTGTGCCTGCTCATCCAGTGAGTTCCAGAGCTTTCTGGGGTGGTTTCTAGCCAACGCCTTCCCTTTTTTGTTGTTCTTTTTGTTGTTTGTTTGTTTGATTGGTTGGTTTTATTTTGCTTTGCTTTGCTTTTTGAGACAGGATTTCTCTGTGTAGCCCTGGCTGTCCTGGAACTCACTATGTAGACCAGGATGGTCTTAAACCTGGAGATCCACCTGCCTCTGCCTCGCAAGTTCTGGGATTAAAGATATGCACCACCACTGCCTGGCCATCCCCTCTCTTGATACACACCTATTAACTTTTTGTCACCCATAAGTAACCTCCCAGATCTTCTGCCTGACAATCAAGATCCTCTTGAGACTATTCTGAACTACCCCTCAAAACCTTTCACCCCATTCCCTAACCATACTAGGTGTCTAACATGCCCAAAGCTGGGAGGTTTCTTCAAGGTGAAAACTGGCAACACCCCCCACCACAACCCGCTCTCTCTTCAGGATCAGGCTTGGTGAATTTTCAATGCTCTCTTAGTGATGCATGTCTGACATGCAGCCTAGGAACTCTGTGAAAGCTGGGCACACACCAGCCTCCTCTCTATATCCCTGGGCCCTAATGTTGCTATTCAGAGGCAGAAGTTGCCCAGGGGCTGTGAAATTCAGGACAGAATACATGCAATCAATTATTTAGAGATAGCCACAAATAAGTTTAGCACTTACTGTGAACCAGACAGTTTTCAGAAGTCATTAGCTTATTCAATCCTTACCAAAGATATTGCTATTAGCACACTGGTTGGAAACAGCGAAGTGAGAAGAGCAGAGTTTGAACAATGTACCCACATCCTTCAGGAAGCACATGATGAGCCCAGTATTCAAAGCTAGAATGTTCACACACTTAGCCACTAGACACATGGTCTCTTTCATATCCATCTTCCATGGTAAAACCAGCTCCATCAAAACACGGCATCCAATCCAGAGCTTATTGTATACTCGGTGTACTGGATGGTGTTATATCAACTCAATCCAAACTGAAGTTATTTGTGAGGAGGGAGCCCCAATTAAGAAAATGTCTGCTTAAGATCAGGCTGTAGGCAAGCCTATAGGGCATTTTCTTAATTAGTGATTTATAATGAAGGACCCAGCCATTGTGGGTGGGGCCACCTCTGGGCTGGTGGTCCTGGGTTCTGTAAGAAAACAGACTAAGCAAGTCATAGGGAGCAAGCCAGTAAGCAGCACCTCTCCATGGCCTCTGCATCAGCTTCTGTCTCCAGGTTTCTACCCTGCTTGAGTTCCTGTTCTGACTTCCTTTGATGATTAACTGTGATGTGGATGTATAATTTGAATAAACCCTTTCCTCCCCAAGTTGCTTTGGTTATGGTGTCTCATCACAGCAATAGAAACCCTAAGGAACAGAGGCAGGCGGATCTCTGTGAGTTCGAGACCAGCCTGGTCTACAAGAGCTAGTTCCAGGACAGGCTCCAAAGCTACAGAGAAACCCTGTCTCGAAAAACCAAAAAAAAAAAAAAGGAAAAAAAAAAAAAGAAAAAAAAGAAAGATAGAAACCCTAAGGAACTAGGCAATCTCTCTACCAATTTAGCTACATTCCCAGTTGGTGTGGGATTCCCCTCTGTGTGCTGTGATTACCATTAGTGAATAAAGAAACTTCTTTGGACCTATAACAGAGCAGGGCAGAACTTATGTAGGTGGGGGAAACTAAATTGAATGCTGGGAGAAAGGAGGCAGAAGCAGAGAGCAGCCATGTAGCCCTGACGGACACAGACACTGGAAGTTTACCCAGTAAGACAGCTTCGTGGCAATACACAGATTACTAGAAATGGGTTAAATTAAGATATAAGAGTTAGCCAATATGAAGCTAGAGCTAATGGGCCAAGCAGTGATTTAAATAAAATGGTTTCCCTGTGATTATTTCGGGAGTCTGGGCAGCCGGGAAATGAACAAGCAGCTCCTACAACACCAGTTCCCATTTTCTGACTTCTTGCTACTGGGATTCCATTGTGGCTGTCAGTGAAAATGTGCAAATCACTTATCCCTGTGCTAGTTTTTTGTTTGTTTGGTTTTTCTTCCCCCTCCCCCCTCCTCATATATAGTTCAAATCCCACTTTCTATGGGACCCCATGATCCTTTTCATGAAACCAGAAGACCTTATTTCCCTTATCACCCGAAAACCATAACATCATATACTTTTCACCGAGATCTAGTTATCCTCACCTGGCCTCGCCCTCTCCTCTTAGGTCTTCTCCCAGAGAGACAGGGGCCCCTTCCTGCCAAGTTAGTGCCCCAGCTGACAAAGTTTGGGATCCTAAACCTGCTGGCTTTCTCTAAAACACTGCCTGCCTTCCTTCCTGCCTGTCTGCCTGCCCTTCTTGTGTGTGTGTGTGTGTGTGTGTGTGTGTTCACAGAAATATGTGCATGTACGTAGAAACTAGAGTGTCAGTCTTCCTTAGCAGCTATCCACTTTAGTTCTGGAAACAGGCCTACTCACTGAACCTTGTTGATTTGCTAGATTGGTTAGCCAGGAAGCGCAGGGAGCCTCCAGCCTCACCCGCTCTGCACTCGTAAGTGCTGTGCTGGCCTTTTGCCTGGGCACTGGGGACTGAATGCAGCCTCACACTTGGGCAGCAAGCACTGTGCAGACTGAACCATCTCCCCAGCCTTAACTCACTCACTCCAGCCTACGGTAGCCAAACTCCGATAATGCCTCCACTGCCAGCAAACACTACCGGCCCCCACACCATCACCACCAAAATGAGTGCCCTGGTCATGCATAGCCTGGAACTATCCTGCTGTTGGGAAGTTCAAGCTAGTCAAGTGAAGGTGATGCTTACCAGTTCCCAACTATCCCAGCCACCCAAACAAGGTGTCACACATGCAAATGAAGGAGTCATCTTGCTCACAGGAACTATTAAGACCACTTACAGCTGAAGCAGTCTCCTGTTTTGAAAGCCACCCCAACAGGGGCCTAGATATAGAACAGAGACAGAACAAGCCCATGTGCTGTGTCAGATTTCAAACACATCAAAAGTGTCAGCCATGATGTGACTTTTTTTAATTTTTATTGAGCTCTATATTTTTCTCTGCTTCCCTCCCTGCCTCTCCCCTCCCCTTCAACCCTCCCCCAAGGTCCCCATGCTCCCAATTTACTCAAAAGATCTTGTCTTTTTCTACTTCCCATGTAAATTAGATCTATGTATGTCTCTCTTAGGGTCCTCATTGTTGTCTAAGTTCTCTGGGAGTGTGATTTGTGGGCTGGTTTTCTTTGCTTTATGTTTAAAACCCACTTTTGAGTGAGTACAAGTGATAATTGTCTTTCTGGGTCTGGGTTACCTCACTCAAAATGGTGTTTTCTAGCGCCATCCATTTTCCTGAAAAATTCCAGCTGTCGCTATTTTTTTCTGCTGTGTAGTACTCCATTGTGTAAATGTACCGCATTTTCCTTATCCATTCTTTGATCGAGGGACATGTAGGTTGATTTCAGATTCTGGCTATGACAAACAAAGCTGCTATGAACATAGTTGAGCACATGTCCTTGTGAAATGATTGAGCATCCTTTGGATATATACCCAAAAGTGGTATTACTGGGTCTTGAGGAAGGTTGTTTCCTAAGTTTCTGAGAACTCACCACACTGACATCCAAAGGGGCTGTACCAGCTTGGATTCCCACCAGCAATGCAGAAGTGTTCCCTTTTTCCCACAACCTCTCTAGCATAAGTTGTCATCAGTGTTTTTGATCTTGGCCATTCTTATAGGTATAAGATGGATTCTCAGAGTTATTTTGATTTGCATTTCTCTGATGATGTTATGGATGTTGAACATTTCCTTAAGTTTCTTTCAGCCATTTTAGATTCCTCTGTTGAGAGTTCTCTGTTTAGGTCTGTACTCCATTTTTCTTATTGGATTATTTGTTCAAGAAATTTGATGACCAATTTCTTGAGTTCTTTGTATATTCTAGAGATGAGACCTCTGTCTGATGTGGGGTTAGTAAAGATCTTTTCCCATTTTTTAGGCTGTCGTTTTGTCTTGTTGACTGTGTCCTTTGCTTTATGGAAGCTTTTCAGTTTCAGGAGATCCCATTTATTAATTGTTTCTCTCAGTGTCAGTGCTGCTGGGTTTATATTTAGGAAGTGGTCTCCTGTGCCAATGAGTTCAAGTGTATTTCTCTTCTATAAGGTTCAGTGTGGCTGGCTTTATGTTGTGGTCTTTGATCCATTTGGACTTGAGTTTTGTGCATGGTGATAGATATGTGTCTATTTTCATTCTTCTACATGTTGATATCCAGTTATTCCAGCACCATTTGTTAAATATGCTTTCTTTTTTCCATTTGATATTTTTTGCTTTTTTTGTCAAAAATCAAATGTTTGAATGCATGTGGATTAATATTTGGGTCTTCAATTCAGTTCCATTGGTCCTCCTGTCTGTTCTTATGCCAGTACCAGGCTGGTTTCAGTACTGTAGCTCTGCTGTAGAGTTTGAAGTCAGGGATTGTGATGTCTCCAGAAGCTCTTTTATTGCCCAGGATTATTTTGGCTATCCTGGGTTTTTTACTTTTCCATATGAAGTTGAGTACCATTCTTTCTAGGTCTGTGAAAATTTTTGTTGGAATTTTGATGGGCATTTCATTGAATCTATAGGTTGTTTTTGGTAAGATTGCTATTTTTACTATGTTAATTCTACCTACCCAAGAGCATGGGAGATCTTTCCACTTTCTGGTGTCTTCTTCCATTTCTTTCTTCAAAGATTTGAAGTTCTTATCATACAAGTCTTCCGCTTGTTTGGTTAGAGTTACTCTGAGATATTTTATGCTATTTGTGGCTATTGTGAAGGGTATTGTTTCTCTGATTTCTTCCCCAGCCCTTTTATCATCTGTGTACAGGAGGGCTACTGATTTTTTTAAATTAATCTTGTATCCTGATACATTACTGAAAGTAATTGTATAAGTTCCTTGGTAGAATTTGGGGGTCTCTTATGTAAACTATCATATCATCAGCAAATAGTGAGAGTTGACTTCTTCTTTTCCTTGATCTCCTTTTGGTGTCTTATTGCTCTAACTAGGACCTCAAAAACTATATTGAATAGATATGGAGAGAGTGGACAACCTTGTCTTGTTCCTGATTTCAGTGGGATTACTGTGAGTTTCTCTCCATTTAGTTTGATGTTGGTTGTTGGCTTGCTGTATATTGCCTTTATTATGTTTAGGTATGTTCCTTGTATCCCTGCTTTCTTCAAGACCTTTATCATGAAGGGATGTTGTATTTTGTTGAAAGCTTTTTCAGCATCTAATGAGATGATCATGTGGTTTTTATTTTTCAGTTTGTTTATATGGTGGATTACGTTGACAGATTTTCATATGTTGAACCATCCCTGCATCTCTGGGACGAAGCCAACTTGATCATGGTGGATGATGGTTCTGGTGTGTTCTTGGATTTGATTTGCCAGTATTTTATTTAGTATTTTTACATCAATGTTCATGAGTGAGATTGGTCTATAATTCTCTTTCTTAGCAATGTCTTTCTGTGGTTTGGATATCAGTGTAATTGTAACCTCATAAAAAGAGTTTGGCAATGCTTCTTCTGTTTCTATTGTGTGGAATAATTTGAGGAGTATTGGTATTGATTCTTCTTTGAAAATCTTGTAGAATTCTGAGCTGAAACCAGCCATGATGTGATTTTATGTTTAAGGCAGTCTCTCCCCGATAGTCCATGCTACCTCTGGTAGCTCATATGGATTCTTCTTTATTGGCTTGTCACTGTTGAGCATGCACAAACAGCTTCTGTTTCACAAAGTGAGGACTGTGCAGAGCAGGAGAGGGAGGTTGGTGATGGATAAAAGCGAAGAGGAGAAAGATGAAGAAGAAGAGAGAGGATTACAGAGGGAAAAAAAATCGGGAAATAAAGAGGAAGAGAAGGGGTTGTAGGAGGATGGGAAGGAAGAAAAGAGAGAGAAGGGAGATGGGAAATGCCATTCTGCCATCTGCAGATCCTCCACTTCTTTCCTCTTCCTTTCTTCCTTCCTTTCTTCCTTCATTCCTTCCTTTCTTCCTTCCTTTCTAATAATTTACTTAAATGTACTTTATGTACATTACTCTGAAGGTGTTGGAATCCTTGGAACTGCAGTTACAGATAGTTGTGGGCTGCCATGTGGATGCCGAGAACTGAACCTAGGTCCTCTGGAAGAGCAACCAATACTCTTAACTGCTGAGCCATCACTCTAGGCCTGAGCTTTTACTTTTTCCTCTTCTTTTTCGAAAGTGATGATGGTCCCCAGCCTTGCACATCTCATTCTCTCCTGTGAGTTGAGTTCTTCCACACTTTCACACTGAATAGAACCACACCCACCCTTCTCAGGAGCCTTGTTGATCTGACAAACACATCCATAGTCCCTACCTGCACACTGGTGTTTGATCCTTCAGTGTCTTTGTAGGCTTCCACCCTGTAGCTCTGCCTCCTTCCTGAGAGGGTTCCAACGGCTGGTTCCACCAACGAGTTCTGCTTTCTAGGCTAACTGCATATTCTCTGTTCCCATCATAGCCAGTTCATCTCTCTACTATTCTGTTAGTGCTTTTTTTTTTTTTGGTGGGGGGAGTTGGTGCATGTGCTCTGTGGGCCTGGAGCTGGGTAACAGAGAGGATCCTATAGTATATTGTATATTTCCAACTTTCCAAAAGGTTTGATGTAGTGAGTTTCCTGCCCCACTCATTTTTTAAAATTTAAAAATTTATTTACCTCAGCATGAGTACACACGCTGCAGTGGAGGACATCTTGATGGTGTTAGTTTTCCCCTTACATCATATGGATCCCTAGGACAGAACTCACATTATCTGGCTTGGTGACAAGAACTTTTACCCAGTGAGCCATCTCATTGCCTTCCCGTCTTGTGTCTATCTCCCAGTGAGGAGGTTCCCAGAGCCAGACGCAAGCAACACAATCAGTATCTCATGCATTCTTCTCGGATATCTTATGGATACACATATATGATGTATATACACACATGTCTACTTACCCTTATAGACATCTCTTCACTTCCCCACAAGATCAGGCATTGACATCACACTAAAGACTATCTGGATTTCTTCACTCTACACTCTGGCAGCCATTCCATGTCAGGTACATCACGAGTGTCTCCCTGCTGCTTTCTGCTTGTATGATATAATTCTATATGCACACACCTGATTTATTTTAGCATCTCTCTTTGGATGCCCATTTCTGTTGCTCTCTGCCTTTTGCTTTTAAAACCAGTGTAATAATGGATCTCACATGCCTCATTTCTCTTGTGGGGGAAGAGTCCTTAGAAGTCATGTCATTGGGTCAATAGCATTTGTGAAGTCAGTGACTACCACTAGTCCTGCCCCCTTCCCAGTTGAATGGTTTCCAAGGTCAACAGCACTGTACAACTGGCTGTCTCCCCACACGGGGTGTTACTAAGAGTTTTGGTTGTTCTTGGCAACTCTGAGAGATGAAAATGATGTCTTAGTGGACCTTAGATCGTGTTTCTCTCTTTGGGAGGAAGGGAACATCTCTGGAGCTTTGGTCAATATTCACTTTTCTGTTTTTCTCTTCAGTGTTTTGTTCTGGTTTTCAGAAATTATATAGTAGAGAAATGTACTTTGATCAATGGTATGTGTCACAAAGAGTTCCTCATGTCTGCCACTTGCTTTTGTACTTTTAGGTTTGCTATGCACAGGTTTTTGTTTATTGATTTGGTTTTTGTTATTGTTTGTCTGAAAGAGATTTAAGTAGTTCAGACTGGTCTCAAACTCACTATGTAGCTAAGGATGACCTTAACTCCTGATCCTCCTGCCCCTACCCCTCTAATGGTGAAATTACAGATTTGTACAACCACGCCCAGTTCAGTTCTGCCATTTGTAAATGTTAGCAATTAGTCATCGGTCTCCTCTCTTCTGGCTTCTAGGTTGCTCTCATTCTGGTTGTAACACTCCTGGGTTTCTGCTATGTTTATGGTATCATTTAATTACATTAGCATCTTTGTTTCACATGGAATTTGTTCTAGTATGAAGTTTGCAATGTGGCTCCAACTTTTTGCTTCTCCAGTTTCCCTGACTGGAGAATTTCCTGAAAAATACATTTTCACACTCAGTTTGAAATGGTGTATCACGTTTGGCTAAGTTTCCATCTGTAAGTTCTGGGTTTATTTGTACTGTTGGGCTGTCCAGTCTCTCACTATTGCAATGCTTGATATCAACAGATAGGTAAGTTCCCTCATGGCTGTCCCTGTTTCAGCTATGTCCTAGCTAGTTCCCCTGTCAAGAATTGTGACAGGTTCTATTGTGGGAAAGGGTTTTACCCTGTAAAGATTTGTTTCTTGTACTTGTTTAATAAAATGCTGATTGACCAGTAGCCAGGCAGGAAGTAGAGGCAGGGAGAACAGGAGAATTCTGGGAAGAAGAAAGAGTCAGTCTGCAGCCGTCATCCAGACACAGAGAAAGCAAGATGTGACTGCTTCACCAAAAAAGGTACCAAGCCACATGGCTAACACAGACAAGAATTATGGGCTAATATAAGTTATAAGAGTTAATAAGAAGCCTGAACTAATAAGCCAAGCAGTTTATAATTAATGTAGACCTCTATGTATTTCTTTGGGACTGAATGGCTGCAGGACCTGTCAATAAGGTTCATGGGTTTTTCTCTTTTTGGAGACAAGTCAGCTTGTCCTGTTTCCTGGGTTCTGGTAGAAGGTACAGGTGACAGCACTTTAATCAGGGTTAGGAGATGGTTCTGAGGGTAAAAGTGCCTACAGTACAAGTATGAAGACCTGAGATCGAATCCTCAGGACCCCCAAAAACCTGGGGTACTACAGTAGCACACATCTGTAATTCCAGGGAGATGGCAGGTGGAAACAGGAATCTCTCCAGAAACTTGCAGGCCAAGAAGCCTGCTGTACACGGCAGCAGAACAGCAAAGGGAGCCTGTCTCAGACCAGATAACATGGAGGACTAGTGTCCAAGGTTGTCCTCTGACTTCTGCATGTATATACACACACAGGCCGGGGGAGGGTGCTTTATTAGTCATATCAGCAGCAGTGGCCAGAGTAGCAACACATGTGATGACCACATGAGTCCCAGGAGCCATAGCAGAGATGAAGAGGCTGCACACCCTCTGGTTGTATTAGCAGGGGAAGGTCTTTGAGTGGAGTCAAGTCTATCTCCACCAGATCTCTGATGTCTACCCCAGAGGGAACCATCACTTGTATCCTGTGGCAGTATGCAAATTTCTCTTCATGCTTGAGGGCAACACACTCTGTGGCCATGCATGCTCATTGCAAAATCTGGAGTAGGGGTAGACTCTGCTCAGCCAAAGCAACAACGTAAGGAGTCCATGGAGAACTGTCTGGATACTTATTTATTTTTCCATAGGAACGCTGGAATCATTTTGTCTAAACACTGACAACAAAGGCTTGGTTTCTATCGAGACTCTTATTAAATTCTGAATCATCTGAGGGAAAACAGACAATTTCACGATGTTTGTTTTCATGTCCAAGAACATTATTCAAATGCTTCTTGTTGCTTGGAAGCATTTTAATACCTTCTCTGCTTAGATCTTGCACGTTTCTTCTTATGTTTATTCCTAGGTTTTTCAGCTTTTTTGTTGTGGCTATAAATGTTTTCTGTTCCCATTTTATCTTCTAACAGGCTGCCATTAAGTCTTGCTCTTTAAATGAATGCTTTTCCTCCAGGGTCCCTCCTTGACTGTCTTCCTTTCTTCCTCGAGATTTCCCAGGATGATCTTGTTCTCTCCCAAGCCTTCCTGAGCATCTGCCAGCTGATGCCTCCAGATCATCATCGCTACCCTGTGCTCTCCTAGGAGCGCCTCATGCAGATGCTGTACCTGCCCCATGAGCATGCCAAGCTTTGAAATTAAACTCTCATTCTTGTCCCCAAACCTGCTACTTCTGCCATGCACCAGGCTCTATCACGATGTGCCAGGAAGCAGCAGGCAAGGTGGCATGTGAACAGAGACAAGCAGCTAACGAGATTTGGTGCAAGCTAGAGCAAAGTCTACTCAGACTGGGGTGGGAGCTGACACCTTGAATATGAAGGGAGCATGGAGTGTCTGGACAGGCATTCTCGGGACAAAAAAAGCGGAGTTAAAGTTGCAGAGAGGGGCATCCAGACCTAGGGTACAGCATGAGCAAAGGGACAGAGAGGTGAAAGGGTGCTAGGCACAGTGAACCTGCTGGCCACCAAGCATAAAACTCACAGGAATGGGCTTGTACATTGAGTGTTGCCTGCCACACTTGGTGCTTCAGATACACACAGATGAGGCCAGAATTGAGTGTAAGGAGCCTGTAACTGATGAACCCTGCTAAGACAGCTAGCTGGGCAGGCCAGGAGTGCCACCGACCAAACCAAAACGCACACCTAATGTGAGAAGAAAGTGCAGAGACCTTAGAGGTCAAGCTGGAAGGACTAGATGTGGAGTACAGACAGAGAGGCACAAGTGTGATTCCAAATACAGAGCAAGTCGGTAGAAATGAAACCCAACCAAGGCTGGGAGCAATAGCGCAGGGGTAAAAAACTCAGCGGTGGACTGAGCACCTGCTCTGGGCAAAGTCCCCTTGTCAGTTCTTTGTGTGAATCTCCTCAATTGCTTCTCAGCGAGTAGCCCTCAAAACAGGTGGTGTAAGTGCCCAACTGCAGCGGAGAAAGTGGAGGCGCAGCGAGCAGTTGCTCAGGCCATAGTTAGAAGGGAAGAGAGCTGGGATCTGAGCCCAGGCCTAACCTCTTTGCCACCCCATCTTATCCGCTCAGCTTTGGATGTTGTAAA
Source organism: Dicrostonyx torquatus (assembly GCA_028555095.1). Lineage (NCBI taxonomy): Eukaryota > Metazoa > Chordata > Mammalia > Rodentia > Cricetidae > Dicrostonyx > Dicrostonyx torquatus. Next base: position 311,049 of record JAQHUG010000386.1, on the reverse strand, counting down.
AGGCAGTGACCTCTCACACTTCCCATGAGAGAATGTGGAGTTGGATGGGATCAAGGAAGCCGTGAGGTAGTGTCAGCTCCTGGGTGGCGGGAACCCTTACGTGTATTTAGATGTGGAAGGGCGGCTGGTGCTGTGGAGAGACCATCCTTACCCAGGTTCCCCTGTGCAGGACCTGGGGAGGCTTCCACATTGACCTTTCCCTGTGAACCAGGGCTTGTAAGCAGAACAGAGGCCAAGCAGAGTCATATCAGAGGGGACACTCTGACGGATGCAAGCCAAACAGCACCTCGTTTTCCTGGACACAAAGAATACTTCACAGGTTCCTCCCTACCTCCCACCCAGGAGTTGAACGGTAGAGGTAGCTGCCCTCACCTATATATAGGCGGCAAGGACTGTAAGTCCTTCTGCCCTTTTGCAACCAGTTGCTTTCTTATTTGGACTTGGGTTGTTTGCTTTGAGACAGGGTTCAAGGCATAGGACATGGCTGGGGAGGCATGGGGTAATCACCTACTTGTGAAATGCAGCTGGACACAATTGCAAAAATTGTAATCTCAGCAGTTGGGAGGCTAAGGCAGAAAAAGAGTTTGAAGTTAGCCTGTCCTAGAGCCATCAGCAGGACCTTATGACATCACACGAAGATGGCAGGGCTTCCCTGGCTGGCAGTTGCTCTAACACCCTGCAAAGGGGAGTCTCCTTACTGCAGACTTCAGAGCTGGGGCTAGTGAGGAGAACCACGCTCTCTCCTCCCCCTGCCAGTTTCAAAGCTTTGGCCCTCTGACTGCTGGTGAGTAGCCAAGAACTCTCCTGGAAGCCCAACCATTCCCGGGGCGACAGTGCAAATGTCCACAGGGGAGGGGACATGGATAACCAGAAGCCAGAGCTGAGCAGTTGAAGAGCTACAGGAGCCTCAAGCCCAGCTCCAAGCCATAATAGCCAGCTGAGAGAGTGCCTCCTATTGCCAGGGCTTCTGATCTAGAAGAGAACTAGACATCTAGTCAAGTTTAAACTGATCTTCCTCCTCCTCCCTTCTGACCCTCCTCCCCCTCCATCCTCCCAACCCTCTCCCACTCTCCTCCCCTTCTTTCCTGTGTGTCAGGTGTCTTCCTCCATCTCCTCCCACTGAACCCGAAACTTCCTATTCCTCTAGACTGGCTTGCCAGTGAACCACATGGATTCTCCTTCCACCTTTCCAAGTATTATCAACCCATGGGAAGATCGGAACTCAGGCCTTCATGATCGAATAACTAACATTTTACCATAACACATCATTCTCCAAATGATGTGTGTGCCTATGTAAACACACACACAGAAAGATTATTTCCAAGTTTGTGAGCCAACACCATCCTCCCATGTGCATCAGTCCAAAACCTGAAAGACCCACAGGTGTCTAGGGACCCTGCACCTGTGTGCTGATGCCCATTTACATGAGCTGCCATGCCGCCAAGGTCTGCGCCCTCCAAAGATCCATGCAGCAGAGGGCAAAGCTGCTTCCTGAGATGCCCCTGAGGGATGACATTGTCCACAAGGGCAAGTGATGATGGCGGCAGCGTCAAAGAGGAGGCGCCTGCGCGCTACGGAGGCAGGAGGAGCAGGGCACCCACAGGGCTGGCCTGGAGAGCTGGAAAATCCCAGGCATCCGTTCTGCTTCCAGGTCCGGGTTATTCCCTCTGTCCCCAACCACGCAAACGGAGCAGTGGGGAGGAAATGGGAGGGAACAGAAAAGCGCTGGCAGTGTAGCAGCTGCACCCTGGGCACTGCGGGAGGGAGGAGGGCGGCGTGCAGCCGCGGCCATTAGTCACCAGATGTCACCTTCTGCTGCCAAGGTGGCGGCTGGCTCAGACAATGGCTGCACGGTGGAGGGGCGGGCCCAGCCAACCCCAAAGCCTCGCCTCTGCTGACACCTACTGCCCTAGGATCACAATCCGAAGCTGCCCGACCCTGGGGCTCTTTGCTGGGGCCGTTCCCTTGCCTGGCCTCAGCATCACCTGCTCCACGTTCCCTCTCGGTATCTGCATAACTGTGTCATTTTTCAGGATGCATGCTGTCGTCACCTCCTGCGTTTCTTACCTGCCTCCCTGCCCCTCCTTCAATTTCAGAACCCTGTCTCTCAATGTACACAACGGTTTTGACTAGAGAACAGGCTATGTGTGCCACAGCGGGACCCCCATTTTCTGCGGGACCCCCATTTTCCTGCCCTGTGGAGAGCATCTGATACTCAGAACTGAGATCTGCAATGCTGTAAGACCAAGTTCATCTCCATCATAGTGCACTTGGCCCCATGCAGAAAGAAAAATAAATAAAAATGCTTCCCTCACTGCAGAAATCCAACCAGGGAATTGCTGCATTTCTCCCTGCCCATTGGGCACAGATCCTTCCTCCCCCTGAAAAAAGGGGGTAGGGTCATCTTATAATCTTATAGTCTGTAAGTGGTGGCTAATATAGTGAGAGAACTTTTGTGGTCGTTTTGAATATGCCCAGGAGAGTGCATACCATCCCCAGATCCTGGAGTGCTGATGCCAAGACCACTAGGGTGTGGATGCAGTCCATGCTCTGAGACTATAAGATGCAGTCCCAGGTTCCTCCCTCCAAACCACTGTCCGAATCTAATGGAACAGGAAGTAGACGTGTTAAGCTCTGTCAGCCACGCATGCATCTGATATTGGACTTTTGTTTTTATAAACGTTTCAAAATGCAAACATTATTCTCAGTTCAGGGAAGTACCAGAGAGGGCAGCCACCCCCATGTGCTTATCTGTAGTCACCTGCCCATACTTGCAGCATTCAGGGAAGGAACTCAGCTTGGCAGCATGCTGGGGTCAGGGACAGCCAGACCCACTGAGGTTAGAGTTCTAGTTTGTCTCTAGGAAGCTCATGACCTTGACCACGCCTCAGGGGTACAGGGAAACATCGTTGGATGGTCTTGAAAGTCTGTTGGAGGTGCATTGGTTTCTAGCACTTGTTCCTTCCTGCATTTGTCCAGTGCTATACACGAGTTCAAGTGCACAGACTGAGCAAGCAAGGGAAGGCTGAGCTCCAGCCACAGAAAAGCAAACCACCTGTTCCAGATAGGTGATAGAATCCCAGCTCCTTCCTTATCTGTGTGACTTCCCATAAAACAATCCATCTTTCTGAGCCTCTACTTCTCCCATTAGAAATAATATATCAGTTACCAACTTTCTCCTGGAATGCTCAGTGTGGCTGGTTGGCCTTGCCCAGGACGACACCTAACGCCATTCCTGACACCTAACAAACCAAAGGGGACGGAGTCATTGAACTGCTCTACTATGAGCTTTCCATTGTGGGGAAGCAAACTCCTTAGAAGAGGTGGAGGAGTCTCAGCTCTAGAGGGGTGACGGCAATGTAGCCACGGAGCACTGCCTGGGGGAGGAACCACTACAACCTTGCCCCTTCTTGGAGCCACTGGTCTTGGGTCGGGAAAATAAGCGGAAAGGAGAAGTGGCTTTGGAGCCATGCTGTCCCTTGAGAACAAGAACCCCAAGTGAAATGGGGACTGAGAAACTCCTCTGTTTCGATAATAGCCAAGATTAGGCCAGTTAGAGTCTTGTTGAAGGGGCTGGAGCGATGGCTCAGAGGTTAAGAGCACTGACTGCTCTTCCAGAGGTCCTGAGTTCAATTCCCAGCAACTACATGGTGGCTCACAACCATCTGTAATGAGATCTGGTGCCCTCTTCTGGCCTGCAAGCATACATGGAAGGAATGTTCTATACATAATAAATAAATAAATCTAAAAAAAAAGAGTCTTGTTGACATAAACATCCTTACAGGAAGTACAGTACCCTTTATTACAAAGTCATGCTTGCCTGGTGGAAAATACAGATGAGTCAGAAAGAGACAAGTGACGCCACCACAAGCTCCCAAACATGCCCAGCAAAGTTCCGCTTGGGCCTAGGAAGTCCCACATCTTCCTTCATGCTTTGCTTTCCTGGTAACAACTGTGAACCTGGGGGACTTTTGCTGCTCAGGGCTGAGACACCTCCACTTATAAACTGAGCCTCATGGCTTTCCCTCTGCGTATCTGTCTTAAGCCACTTCTGATACATAAGTTTCATGCATCTCCTCTCACACATTTCATAGGATCTGCACATTTTCACACATAGATAGGTAGACAACAGAGAGATTGTAGTAAGAGATTGCAGGCTGTGTCCCACCGCCACCTAGCTCCCAGCCAACGGCTAGCTTATACCCGAAATAACCACACAGAAATTGCATTAATTAAATTACTGCCTGGCCATTAGTTCTAGCCTCTATTGGCTAATTCTTACATCTTATTTCAACCCATTTTTAATAGTCTGTAAGTCACCACGAGGTAGTGGGCTTACCGGGAAGATTCAGCTTGTCTGACCCTGGCGGCTTCATGGTGGCTCTCTCTCCCTGACTCAGTCTTCTTCCCAGCATACTATTCTCTTTTACCCACCTATCTAAGTCCTGCCCTATCAAAAGGCCAAGGCAGCTTCTTTATTAACCAATAAAAGCAACACAAAATACAGAAGAACCCTCCTACACCAAGAGATAGATGCTAGGCAGTTATAGATAGATAGACATATAGATAGATGATTGATTGATAGATAGTTGATAGATAGATGATAGGTAGATAGATAGATGATAGATAGATGATAGGTAGGTAGATAGATAGATAGATAGATAGATAGATGATAGACAGATATAGTAGACGATAGACAGAGATAGATGATGATGATGGTGATGATGATGATAATAAGATAGATGATAGGTAGATAGATAGATGATAGATATGACAGATACAGATGATAGCTATAGATAGGTAGATAGATAGACATATAGATAGACAAATAGTGATGATAGATGATAGATAGATAGATAGATAGATAGATAGATAGATAGATAGATAGATAGATAGATGATAGAAAGAGATAGAGATAGATTTAGGTTTCAATTTTAAAGTCTGTTTTCCAGGCAATGGGTCTGTGAAATGACATGTGTCCTGAGCCTTAGAACTGTTCCTGGAACCTGAATATGTGTTCTGAGATATGGACAAAGACCTGTACAATCAACCCAAGTTTTCATGTCCAAGAAAACAGGTCTAGATACCATTTTCTAGGCCCAGAACACATTCTATTACTGGGTGAAGTTGGGGCAGGAACCTGGGGGGCAGGAACTGAAGTAGAGGCTATGGGTGAATGCTACTTACTGACTTATTCATCATGGTTCACTCATTCTGCTTTCTTATACCAACCAGGACTACCTACCTGGGGGTGGTACCTCCCTCATTGAAATGGATACCCCAACATCAATTATGAATTATGGAAATACCCTACAGTCTTGCCTATAGGGAAGACTTATAGACTCTATAGGATCTATAATATAGAGACATTTTCTCAATTAAGATTCCTAGCCGGGAGGTGGTGGCGCACACCTTTAATCCCAGCACTCAGGAGGCAGAGGCAGGCGGATCTCTGTGAGTTCGAGACCAGCCTGGTCTACAAGAGCTAGTTCCAGGACAGGCTCCAAAGCTACAGAGAAACCCTGTCTTGAAAAACAAACAAACAAACAAAAAATCAATTAAGATTCCTTCTTCCCAGATAACCCTAGTTTGCATCAAGTTGACATAAAAACTAACCAGCACAAGAATCCAGAGATGGACTGCAAGGAAACACCAGAGGAATAGAAACTGCAGCCTCTAACAACCTTCTAGGCACCTACTGCAACAAGAAGAACACATGACAGGGAGGCTGAAGCTGGGGACAGTTGTGGAAGGGTCTCTACCTGGTGTGAGCTCGCACCAGGATGCTTCAAGCTCTGATAACCAGTTGTGTGACCATGGACAGGTTACTTCTCCTGTCTGAGACCTCATGTCTCAGAAATGACTTGCAGACATGTTATTCCTTTTCATGAGGTTGTTGTGGAGGATGTACACACAGGAATGGCTTTAAGAAAGGCTCCTTCCTCATCTGCCTCCATTCCCTTTTGGTCCCACAGTTATCATACAGGATTGTACTGAGCACCTCAGGCATGCTACACACTTAAGAAGAAAAGCAAAGGCTGCCCTCACTGCACTGCAGGTTAGAGAGCAAAGCACTACCAGCAAATGAGCCAGGGCTTACAAGTGTGCATGATGCTGTGGAGACGTCTCAAGTGGCTAAGTGTCCAAATTACCTCCTCCAGCTGGGGTTGAGGGAGAGACAGAGGAACAGTCACTCTTGTGAGAGGTAAGGACTGTGAGAAGAAAAGTTGAGGGGCTCACACTCCTTGACACGTGTATTATTGCTTTTCTGTTTTATAGGATGTGGTACATAATTTAATAATGTAGCAATATTTTGTTTACTATTGTCAAAGAAAAAGGTCTTTCTCAAATTAATTTTTAAAAAAATACTAAGGTTTTTCACTCATGTAAGTGCATCTCTTTTGACTGCTTGACTGATTTATTTTCAAGTTTGCTATTGTATTCAGAGGATTGGCCGAATCAGTTATCTCCCTGCATCGCATGGGTTCTAGGGATCAGATTCAAGTTATCAGCCTTGGTGACAAGCATCTATAACTACCAAGCCACCTCAGCAGCTCTGTATTTTAAATTTCAAAAGGAACATATTAGGGTGGAGATGTAACTCAGTTGTGAGTGCCTTCCCAGCATTCAGGAAGCATCCAGGGGGTTCAGTCTCTAGGACAACATAAAACCTGATGTGGCAGCATTCTGGGAAGTAGAGGCAGGAGGATCAGAAGTTACAAGTTCATCCCTTCTTACATAATAAGTTGGAGGCCACCCTAAGCCATATGAGACCCTCATCAGAAAACAAACTACCTTAAAAGTACCTCTCAATTGTAGATCATTTGCATAACATGGGAATCCCTAGACTGAAGTCCCAGTGCCACCGAAACTGCAAAGTGGTACTGCTCTCCTTTGTTACATAGGGGGTTTGGGTCCCCTCTGGATGCAACGCTCTGCAGGGTTCAGGCCACGGTGTGAAGTGATGCAGTATCTGCTTGTATCCTGAGCAGTTTCTCTCTGGTATGCTCTGCGCTCTGAGGAAAGCTGTTACTTTGTATTACTTTGTATGGTTCAGGGGACGGTGACAAGAGTAGATTTGATGTCTTTCCAAGTATGTTTGATTCAGAGTCGAACGGCCCTGAATTTGAACCCACAGACAAGGAAGGGACACATGGTGATGTTAGACTGGAATGCTAAAGGCACTGTCTGCACCCACTAAGAAGGGGGACGTAGTGAGGCCAGCTGAGATGCTCATGGAACAATCCAGGTGAGTGACACCCTTAGCTTAGGCTCAGAGGGTCTAACGGGAGAGGAGCCAGCAAGGATGCCATCACATGGACGAAATAGCCTCAGGCCTGCAACCCACACTGCAGGACAGGCCTCTTAGACCACAGTGGAGGCTCTTGGCCTCACTTCCCTGTGTGGGAAAAGCCCAACTGGGCTGCAGGCCAGGTGTGGAGAGAGAAGATGAAGCCATTTGCCGCCCAGTGCAGCCCTCCGCTTAGAGTGGGATGACAGAGACATGTGTCTCCCAGCAAGATTCCCAAGATCAAAAGCCCGCAAAGCTTCCAGCTTCCGGAGCTCTGGGAGCCCCGTGTCAGGAACTGCCTTCCAATGGGAAGCAACAGAGAAATAATGGCTAATATTTCACCAGAATGGCAGGAAGATCATCCCCAGCTTCTAGAAACAGATTAAAAATCAGATTGTGACTTGGGATAGAGAACAGCCCTGATTCTCATTAGCGATTGCAAATGAGAGTACCAAAACACGCCTAAGGCTGCCTGCAAGACATAATACCTGTTTCAGAGCTGAGACCCAAACCAGGACTAGGAGCCTGGCTTCAGGGAGGCACCCCGGTGCTTGTCACTCAGTGTTTCTGAGCAGATTTGTTGCTGGAACCTGAGTTCAGCGTGTACTCAAGGAAAGAGGCTGAGGACTTCTTCCATGTGGAACTGAGCATGAGTGACCCCCAGTGGGAGACACTTTCTGCAGAACAGAGGGCCCTGCCAACTCATGAGCAAACTCACCAACTTGGGAAAGGCAGTGGCTGGCATTGAGAGGGTTGGCATTTCTGTAGTCTTCTCTCTCTTGAGCCCCTCCATCTAGACTCTATTGCAAGCCTCAATGTCTAACATTCTGAGGAGCAGGCACCTCTGTGTATATTTATTTAATCCTCACGATAGCCCCAGGAGACAGGTACTTACATTATGCCCATTTTATAGAGGAAGAAAGTAAGCCACAAAGAGGCAGACTAAGTGGGCCAAGGGAATCCCATTGCCAGGAGACTGATTTCCGGCCTGAGCTCTTACCCTCAGCCTCTCCTGTCTCTTGAGGACTGTGGGTTTCCATAGGTCTGTCCCTTCCTGCATGCATCACCAGCTGTCAGTGATCTTAAGGTTTAGGCTGTGAGCTCAGGAGAGAACCAAGGCTCCCAAATCCCCACAGACCTGGATACAAATCCTGCTTCTATTACTTCTGGGCACACTCGAACATCTTTTGGCTTTTGTGGATATTTTCCAATGGATTATGCTCTTACACAGACTTGTGCTGAGAAGGAAGAATGATTGAGTAGAAGGAACCAGGCTCTGGGAAGGGCCAGATGCACCTCCAGCCACGTGCTAATGGGACCCTAGGGCTCCTTGAAATACTCTTTTCCTCTCTTGGGCTTTGCTCTTTGCCTCTGAGCCACAGGCCCACCTCTGCTGGGAAGCCCTTCATCACTCTATGCTTAGAGTGCTCCTCCCTGGGCATCTAGGGACTCTGGAGAGCTACCATTGTATCCCATTCCCATCTAGAAAGGTAGCACACCAGGGTTACCTGGTGTTTGAGGGTGTCACATCTTCTGCTGTCATTAAAGGTAGGGCTTGGCTATGGTCAGTCAGCCTGCATTCAAAACACTCCCTTTCCTGCCCTCATGTTCTTAAGAATCCTGGACCTTATTGCTGTAACCTCCCCCATCCATTGTCCCTACACACACAGGAGCTTTGTCCAAATCCACTTCCCAGCCCCCATCTAGGGGCCAGGAGAGGGGACACATTCTGAAATACAAGGATATTCTTGCCAAGCTGCCCTGGGGACAGTCCCTGAAAGGGAGTCCTGAGGCCAGGCAAAAGGGTCAGGTTACTAGAGAGATAATCTGATTATATCCAGTTAGTGGTGGGAGGAGGAAAGGAATCAGAGTCTTGAGCCTGGAAAAATGGAGAAATAAACCAACCAGGATGCTGAAGCCCAAAGTGGGAACAGAATACAGAAGAAGCAAAAAGTCATGGCTTCCCCTTCCCATTCTTTCACTAATCTGCACCTCCAAGCTAGGGGGCGGGGCCTACAGAGACTCCCAGACCTCTCAGAAGGACAGCATTGATTTTCAGCCAGAATAGACCCTGTCCTCATTCCTCCAGGTCCTCCAAGGGATCCCATGTGAAGTTTCAGGGGAGGGTCAGGGCCTAAGCTCCCTGAGCACTCTCATCGTGGCTTCTCTTATTCCCTCTCCAGGCATCAAGCTTGGCAAAGTGGCCTCATTGCTCTCTGGGGGGCTGGTGAGCACCCCCTAACCCAGCAGCCAGCAGCTGGCCTGTCAACCTGAGAGAGAATCTTCCCCCAGGGAGGCTCCTAATTTAATCAGCTTCACAAATCAGCTCGATGGGCTTAATTGATCTTTTTCACTCCTAATATTGTCGCTGTCACTGTCTGAGTTGTGACTTCCCCAGCCACCCCTGTGTATCACACTCAGCCAGCCAGAAGGGGTGAGGGGAGATGCACTCCAGGAGCCTGTGCCCCAGATACACCTTGGAGGGACAGAAACAGGAAACTGAGAAGAGCAAACAAAGCCAGACCCCCGATGAGTCACCTGCCTGTAGCCCCAGTCGAGACACTTAAGGTCCTATCTGAGCCTCAGTTTTCCCATCTATGAAGATTACCATACTCTATGCTCTAGGATTCATATTCTCCGCATGTTTGTCCAATGCCTGGTACATCCTAGGCATCGTGGTAGGTGGACGCCGCTAAGACTCTCATACCCTCAGTGGAGCATATGGTCCAGAACCACTTAGGAAATAGTGTGCTGTGTCCTGGTGCTGGGGGTACGGTATGGGGAGCTGGGGGGAAAGGCTTCTTGCAGGAGTGGTGCTCAGCTAGAGACAGGGAAAGAGAAAGTGAAAGCCCTTCCCAGGGAAAAGCCCAGTGCCTCTCCCTGAAGGCTGGAGGGCTCCAAGCTGACCAGTATAGATGGAGGCTGAGAGTTCATCAGGGTACAGACTAGACGAGGTCAGACCAGAGACTCCTAAGCTCTGGGCTCCTACAGTAAGAGTGGTGCTGCTGTCTCCCATGGAAACACAGGCTTTTGTACCTACATGTAACTAATTTAAAAGATCGACAAGACAAAGTCATCCTTCCTACATTAAGTGTGACCACACACACACACACACACACACACACACACACACACACACACACACACGAGAGAGAGAGAGAGAGAGAGAGAGATTTCAGCCTGTTCTCTTTCTTTGATTTAAGAAAATGCAGGTCATGAGCCCCAGCACAATTTCTAGGCCCTAATGAGTGTGGGTGCCCAGTCAAGGGATGTATGATCTTCTGGTTTGCAGCCAGGATTTGGAGACCTGACTGAACACCAGGAGCCATGGGAAGCCCTGGGTTCTGTTTTCTGGGGTGATCTAATGACACTTTCAGTTGATAGTGACGCCTGGCTGCTGTGTGGGAGTCATTTGGAAGCCAGAAGTGGAGGTAAGGGGGTCAGTGGGGAGGCAGCAAGGTTGCAGACAAGGTTGTTTGGATCAACAGTAAATAGGCTCCAAGCTGAGATCCCATATCCTAAAATCTGAAATCCAAAACGGCCCAGAACCAAAAGAACCTTTGGAGCACCCATATGATGCCAAGTGGGAAATTCCACACCCGATCTCTCCACGGGCTTCAGTACAAACACAGGCAGACTAACAGAGCCATGAAACTGCCCCCATGCTACGTATAGAGGCGATGCAAAACAGTGACTTTTATGTTTACATTGGATTCCAATCCCCAAGATGTCTCATTACATGTATGCAAATATTCCAGAATCTGGCAGGGGTGAGGGTGGGGAGTGGGATCTGAATTCTAAAGCATCTCTGGTCCTAAGCATTTCAGATAAGGGATGCTGAGCCTGGAAGAGGAGTGGGAAATATCATGCCAATTAAAAGCATGTTTTAGCCATGTGTAATGACTCATGCCTATAATCCTAGAACAGGGGAAGCTGACATAGGAGAACTGCTGTGAGCCCAAGGCCAGTTTGGGCTACAAAGTCAAGTTTTAGATCAGTTATGTCAGCCTGCCATAAAACAGCAGCCGCAACAACAAAAACCAGCTCCCTCTCCCCACTTCCTGCGGGCAACCTGGGTTCAGATGCCAGCTGTAGAGCCGCCCAGTTGTAATCTTGAGGGGAGCTTTCTGCTCTTTTTCCCAACTACAAGATGGATCCTAGAAGTCCCTCCTACCTAGACTCTCCTAGAATCATAGTCAGGTTTAGAAACAATGGCCCATGTACTTATCCAAGTGTTTAGTCCACAGCAAGTGTTCCACGTGTGAGCGTTACCAACACAAACAGGCTCATCAGGACTCCTGGACGTGTTCAGTGTCTGTCCTAGGGAAGTGACAGATCATGACTCCTGGCCCACTAGGAGTGTCTAGAATCATACTGGATTTCTTTTCATTTAAACTGATTTTGAACTTGACAAAGCTCCCGGGCTCAGCTTATGCTCTTATCTGCAGGTGTTCAAGCGGAAGCCCAGACTAATGAAGGTCACATGTGAAGAGGTCACAGTTCCACGCAAGTGTTGCTGGGTTTCCTTGGACTCTAGCCCCGTGCTGGGCTGCCAAAGTGTTGCTGTTTGTTTTTCACTCTGTTGGCTCTTTTTTTTAGGGGGGGGGCTCTGCCACCCAGCTCCCAAAGAAAGCACATATGGAGTCTCATTCTTTCTTATAATGCCCGACCTTAGCTTGGCTTGTTTCTTCTCAGCTTTTCTTAAATTATCCCATCTACCTCTGCCTTTGGGCTTTTACCTTTTCTCTATTTCTGTATACCTTTCATTATCTCTTACTCAGCAGCATACTGTGTAGCTGGGTGAATGTCCCCCACCTCCTTGCTTTATCTTGTTCCCTCCTTCCTTTCCAAGATTTCCCTTTCTATTTCTTCTCTCCTGCCAGCCCTACCTATCCTTTCTCCTGCCTCACTATTGGCTGTTCAGCCTTTATTAGACCATCAGGTATTTTAGACAGGCAAAGTAACACAGCTTCATAGAGTTAAGCAAATTCAACACTTCTTTGCACCATTAAACAAATGTTCTACAGCACAAACAGATGTACCACATCTTAAACTAATATTCCACAACGTACAAGTGTTCACAGGTTCACCTAGACCTATTCTGTGAGCCGAGTTCATTTCTGGATAGTGGCATGTGGATCTGATATTCTGTGGCTCTGTGTTGTCCTTGTAAACACAGGTAGATCCAGACCTGTGCAGTAAGCTCCTAAACAGACATCACTCTCCTGTTTCTCAGCTTGTCCCCAGAAGCCTCTGTGGGGCCGAGTAGACAGGAGTACAGAGGAGCAGCAGGCTATTCAGGGAATGGTACCACAGAACAGGCTCTGTCTTCACTAGAAGTCTGGTTCTAGAGGGCAGAAGAAGATGCGGTCAGGCATCCCCAATGGCAAGGATACTTGCCTTTAAGACTCAGTGAGGTACAGAGAAGTAGCTGGGGAGTGCAGGGTCTGCAGCCCATTCTAGCATCAGGCATGGGTGCAGAGAGAAGCTGTGGCCCTCACTCCAGCACCTTCCAACCGTTGCAGACTCACTGGCGGTAGAGCCATAAGTGTCCTCAGGCATCTTCTGAGCTAAGAGCTTCACCGAGGCCAAAGGCAGACAGACAAGCTCCTGCCTCTGGTTGTGACAGGCACCTATACAGCATGGTCTCATTTAGGCACGTATTTCCCCAGGCATCATCTAATGATACGGGTGCTGAGATAAACCAGTTAACAGACAGGAGGGTTAGGCACAACAGAGGTCTGGAGGCAGAGGCACTCAAGACAGAGCCAGCCAGTCTCCTCCCAAGTCGAGGTTCAGAACTTTTGCGTGATAATCAGAATGTAGGTGTGGAGGAAATTTACTGGGTACCTAATCACTAGCAAGACTTCTCGCGTACCGGGAAAGCCACCCCACCCCATTATCAGTCTTTAATTCTCCTAACAGCGGTTTTAAAATATGCCAGTTAGGCTGAAGACATAGCTCTAGTAAAGAATTTGGCACAAGCATGTAAAAACCTGACTTTGAGCTCCAAATTCCACATAAAAAGCCAGGCATGGTGACACATCCCACACAGACTGGTGGGATGGGGTAGGAGAGGAAGGCCTCTAGGGCTTGCTGGCCATCCAGCCTAGCTGAGCCTGCAAGTTTTAGGACAATGAGAGATCCTGCCTCTAAAGCAAGGAGGACAGTTCCTCGGGAGCCACACCTGAGGCTGACCTCTGCCCCCACAGACATGCACCCTTGCATACACACAACAGAAGCATGTCAGTGATGATGTGAGTCAATTCCTCATTGCCAATTTCCATTTATAAATGCTTTTATGACAACGTCACAGTGAATGGCTCTCAATTGCTTCCATTTCATGAAGTGAATGGTTTTGGTCCCAGAAACACCTTGCAATAAAAATCATCTTCTTCACAAAGTGGTTGTGAATTCATAGGACCTAGAATACTCCACCAACGGTGAGAGAAAAGTGCTGGCTGTCGTTCGCTCCTCTTTGCTCCTACTCTGAAGCTGTAAGAATATTCTCCTTAGGGAACGAAGACTAGATAGATCAGAAACCTCCCCGGGAGGACTCATTCCAGTGCCGTGGGATTTGATGTCCAAGGAAGGGGTCCATAGGCTAGACTTGGAATCCTCAGATTTGTATGGTGGTAGCCAGGAAACTGTCTAACCTAGCAACCTTGGGGAACCTCCAAATTTTGTGACACCCCTCTTGTCATAGATTCATTAACTTGAGACAAACTTATACACATCTGGGAAGAGGAAATCTCACTGAGGATTGCCGCCACCAGACTGGCCTGTGTGTGTGTGTGTGTGTGTGTGCATGTGTGTGGGTGGGTGCATGTGTGTATGTGTGCATGTGTGTGTACGTGTGTGCGTGTATGCATTGTGTGCATGTGTACATGCATATGTGTATGTATGTGCATGTGTACATGCATGCATGCACACATGAATGTGTGTGTGCATGCGTGTATGTGGTGGGAGGCATATTCTTGGCTAGTGGTTGATGTGGAAGGGCCCAGCTGTCTGTGGGCAGAACCATTCCTGGATGGTTGGTCCTAAGTTGCTGAAGAAAGGCAGCTGATCCGCAGGAGAAGCCAACAAGCAGCATTCCTCTGTGTGTTCTGTTCCAAGATCCTGCCCTAGCTTCCCTCAATGATGGACTAGAAGCTAAATAATGCTTAAGTTAAATAACTTGGTTTAATAACTGTAAGCTAAATATCACAGAGACAGAAAGCAAACTAGGACACTTCCTGGCCCCCGTTTCACCATGCCAGCAGACACCATGCACTTACGAAGAGCAGAGTAGTTCAAGAGGAAGGTTTTTCTCTCCAAATTAGGGGTTACAACTCAACCAAGGATATTTTCTCAGAGGTGGTAGCCACTCCACAGGGGTTCTGTAGGCTCTATAGGAGTTCATCAGACAGATAAAGAAAGAAAACTGAAGATGAAGAAATTTGTGTAAAGGTTCAGAGTTCATATGATAGTCTATGTACCAACACGAGATTATATGGGTTAAGGTGCAAAGGGAAATGAAAGGCAGTGAAAACAGAGGTGAAAGGCTAGGGAGAGTTTAAATCACCTGGGGCCACAGGAGAAAGGCAGAAAAGGGAAGGTGTGGAGACCTGGAGTTGACATCATTTGAAGGAGTTCACAGTGCCCTGGAAATATCAGCTTGAAGGTGGAAGGCGTTGGGGAAGAGCACAGAGGCCTTCCCTATGCTGTAAGGTGCTTTCCCTCTGCTCCAGTGCTGAGCTCAGGGGGTGTGGAGATCTAACCAGTGCAGTGTGGAGCTGGAGACGGAGATCACAGGGGCCTAAGAAAGGCGTGGGAGTGGGGTCCCTGTACTCGGAAGTGTGTTTAGCAGAGTCACTGCTAGAGATTCAAACAGCAGGTGAATTTCTTAGTTTTCTTCCAGCCCTGGAAGTCTCCCTTACTATTTTGTCTTGCATTAGAATGGATTTGAGAAGTTGCCTCTGGGGTGGGGGGCGGGGGGATAGTAATCAAAATGTAAATACCACGGGAATAATAGGTTTGGCCTAATTATCAGCGATTACTCAGTTTGTCATTATTTCTGTACAATATATCCCAAAGTTCCGGAAAACAAATCAAAGAAACTACCACGGCCAATGCCATTAATAGAAGCAAAACACTTCAAGACGAGAATTTAATTTACTGGGTGAGTTCTTGAGGCACGTTTTTGTTGATGAATATTTATAAAAGTGGGTTAGGCTGGACCTAATAATGATTGCAAAATATTTTAATGCTGTCCCCCTCATTAATTTACCTTTAATGAATGACTTGATAAAGCGTGGCTGTTTGTATGTAATGATTTCATTAATAGCTATGGCATATGCAAGCGTTTTGCACACATTTGAATGGCACCTGAATGAAATGATACCTTAAATTACACAGTAGACGAAGGTATATTTGTTGAAATGTGCAGAGTCCCTGCCTCATTGTAGTCAAGCTCTAGGAATTTGCTGCATTCCGAACAGCAATGATATAAAGAGGCTTGAATGACCATGTTCTTCAGTTTCTGAGTTTCCCCTCAAAACTGGTCTCTGTGAAAAGCCTGCACACAAAACCTGTAGACAGAGAATCACAAGGAGATGGAGCCTCCTGGCTGTCCCGACCCCACTCATTTCCATCTTTAAGATTTGCTTCAACCAGCTGGGTGGTGGTGGCGCACACCTTTAATCCCAGCACTCGGGAGGCAGAGGCAGGTGGATCTCTGTGAGTTCGAGGCCAGCCTGGTCTACAAGAGCTAGTTCCAGGACAGGCTCTAAAACTACAGTGAAACCCTGTCTCAAAAAAACAAAACAAAACAAACAAACAAAAAGAATTGCTTCAACTTTCCCTTAGGAGCAGAGGCCCAGCCAGAGACAGTGTGTCCTATAATGAAGGCAAGTGTGTGCAGGACTAGGCCAAGGGAAGAGGAGGGGAGGGTGGTTTGTTGTGGGAGGAGTCAGAGAGGGGAGAGGCCACACTAACAAGGAACAGGCATCTGTGAAGATTCCTCCTTCAGACTTGTTTCTTCTTGCCCCCTCTTTGACCCTCACCTGCTACATATAAGGGCCAGACCCTATTGTCTTAAGGATGTCATGCCAACTTAAGCTTTGTTTGAACTGGTTTGAGAGAACAAGGAAGCCCCCTTCTACATAAGAATGGGCTCCCTTTGGCTGGCTTTGGACCCTTGAGATGACTCACAAGGGTAAAGCCGGTTGCCATGCAAGGCTGGTAACCTGAACTCAATCCCCGGAAGCCACGTAAAGGTGGAAGGAGAGGACTGACTCCACAAAGTTGTCCCTTGACCCCTACATGTACACCCCCATACGAAAGGAAATACACATTGAACTATTAAAAATGTAAAAGGATCCCTTTGACTACCCCTTGGCTGCTCCTGCTTCCCTCGGAAGTTTCTGCCTGTGTCTGTCTCACGAGTTTGCTTTTTTATTTGTTCAGTGCAGGAATCATGCTGCTTCTATTCACTGCAAGTGGCAGAGAGACAAGAGGGAGAGAAGGAGGGAGGGTGGGAGGGGAAGGGAATGGGGAGAAAAACTGATTAAATGAGATTTGAATCTCAGAGCCAAGCAGGCCACTTGGGATCAATGTCATTGGCCCTGTGAGCAACCATGTTGCCTGCTGCCACCCTGTCCAGGCCCTCATGTCTCCCCTGACTCAGGTCTGTTCTCTGTCCACCCCCCCCATCCATTTCCTCCTGCCACCACGTGGGCAGGCCTGGAGGAAGCAAGGTGCTTGCGAACCAATGTGAACAGTGGCCCTCAATGGGTGCCTCCTATGATTCTCTGTCTTTGCACCCCTTGGACCCCCCCCACTCCCTCCCCATCTTATCTACCTCAAAGGATTGTTCCATTAGATGCATTTTTCCCAAATGGGAACAGACTCCATAGAACAGAATGCTTACTGGAATTGCTGGAGCTAGCTAAGTCTTCAGCACAAGGGTAGCTGGGTACAGAGGTGTGACTCAGCCACTCAACAGGTCACTTCTCCCAGAGATATTCCCACTGTTAAGTGCATAAGCCAAAGGAATGAATTAGCATGGTAAAATGTTTGACTTAAGGGCAGGTAAACAGGTGACAAAAAACCTGGTGCCAAGATTCAGCACAGAGGGTCAAGCAGATCTGGGTTCAAATTCCTCCTTTTCCACTTAGGAACCAGGTAGCCTTGAGCAAGCCCCTCTATGTTCTGGGACTATTTCCTAATATGTGAAAGGGACATGACCATCCCACGCACTAAGGTAGCGAGGGAGAAAGAACACCTGAAGAGAGGCTTGGTCCTAGGCTCAGCCAGAAGAGGAATCAAAGGTAGGACAGAGATGGCAACAGCACCCTCAGGCCCGCTGCTTAAACCCCACCTCTGTGCCCTGCAGTGGGCTGATAGCAGCTATCCTTAGGCTGGTGCCTGGATGGGAAGGGCTGTGTACCTGTGCCTACTCTGCCACCCTCATCTTTGAGCTGTCCCCCACCGCCGCGGGAAGATTTATGGAAAGATTAAGGGTCCTTTTTTTTCAATATCTATTAATATTCATGGCAGTCTTCACAGCCATCTGCTTTTAACGATTTTGTTTGCAAAGACCTGAGATTAAAATATGGCCTGCTCGTGCTCTGAAGCATCCGAACTGAGGGCGATAAAACAAAGGCCCTTTCAAGAGCTGCAAGCCGGCCGTCATTCCACCTGCAGCCCAGAGACTAATGACTACGGGGAGGGAGGGGGGCCAGGGAGGCTCCCGACCTGACTGCGATCAGACCAGAGCCTCCACTTCCCTGCTCCCCTCAGGCTCAGCAGGGTTAATTGAGGAGGGGAAAGAGGCAGCCCCTGCTCTCTTCCTGACATCTCACACAGGATCTCTCCAGTAAGGGGAAGATGCTGGTGACAGCCCTGGGGACACAAGGCTCTGAAATCCTGGAATCAGCACCCTGGAGAGAGGCTTGTGGACGCTGCGGTTGCCCAGAGGCACAGACAGGGTTGGGGTGCATGGGTCTGCACCCCTACAGCATGGCATGTCCTTCTCTGTCGAAGAGGCCCTGTAAGATGCCATCTGAACTTGGGTTTCCTTGATTCCACTCCTGTAGCAGACACCTCTGTTCTGCTCTGCCTGAACAGCCCTACTTGTCACCAATATCTCAAGGGTTCTTTGGATCACAATAGCACCCCACCAGATCAGTGAGCTTCCTTTTAAAGAGCACAAAGGAGGGGAAAGCTATGAGACTGTACCTCCCGGTGGTTGTGTTGACCCTTCCCTCCACAGCCACAGGGGCACCACTCGGGGGTCTTCAGTGGCTCTGAGCAACTTGGGCTTTTCTGTTTCTGTACAAAGGGTTCTAAGAGGCTCTGAGCTGCATGACGGAAGATGCCTGCTCTGGGAACAATGATAAACCGCAGAATAACAGATAAACCCCTGTTCCTGGGGACTCTTCCTCGTATCAACCAGGCATCTTAGAGATTTCCCATATTGAATTCCACCCTTAGGATAGGCAAGACCACCAGTTTCGTCTCCCTGACCCCAAATCCATACTCTATGCCACCTGCCACTGGACCATGAGTCATCTGCAGCGCCCATACCTGCTCCTCCCCGCTCTCCTCCAGGTGAGGTGGAGCTCCACGCACCAGGCCTGTAGCAGTCCAGCTCTAGGGAGACCCCATGTGTTGCCCCAGGTTAGCATCTCTTACTTTCAAAATGGGTCACACTAATCATCCCCAACTTCTTCTGACATATCACACCAGAGCCTGCCACTCTTGGGGACAAACCCCCCTGTCCACCTCCAACACCTCCAAGCTTTCATTCTCTCTTCCTATCATCTGTGTTCCTTCTCTTTTACCCATTAAGACCCCCAAATCCAGGACCTCCACAAAGCCTTCCAGGGAGTGCCAAAGCCAATACCATCAGCAGAATTTGCTACTCCAAAAGCGTCTCCATAACAGCAGCACCTGAGCAATGCTTGAGAAAGTGCAGCACAGAGAGGGGGTGACTTACTCAACATTGCACAGTTGCCATGTGATGGCCCTGCATTCTAACCCATTGAGTCTGGCCTCCAAGCCTTCTCTGTCCTGCCTCCCTCCCTCCCTCACCTGTACTACCCATGGACACACACCATATACGTCACTGTCATGTCACAGTTGATCATGGAAAGCAGACTACTGTCTAACTGTGTTTCTTCCCTGATGCCCTTGAAGGAGTCCACTGAGTGTCTGTGTCCCCAGCACAGAGCCAGCACAAAAAGGACCTGGGAGGGATTCCTAAGGATGCAGAGAAGGAAAGGAAGAATGTATCTCTGGCTACAGTCTGTGAAGGGCTTGTATAATGTGTAAAGGGTGTGTGTGTGTGTGTGTGTGTGTGTGTGTGTTCATGTTCTCAAATGCATGCCTGTACATGCATGTGTACTGAGGAGTCTCCTGAGCCCGAGCCAGCTTTCAGCCACATGAATAGTTAAAGCCCTTAAACCGGCACCGCTTCGTCACTGATATTTTTACAAAGTTGTCACAGAGAAATATCATTTTTCTTCCTCCTTTATTTCATTTTCTTTGGGATATAGTAATTAACAAAAGCCGTTAGATGCCAGCAAAACTGTTTCTTTTGAAGTTTCTACATGGCTGTCATCCGGAAGATAAAGGCAGATTATTCAATCTTGACATTCTAATTGTGGATGCCAGATAAAAGCCTGGATTAGACACTTCACAGCCCTACTCAGGGAGGGGAAGATGGGCAGGAGAGACCACACTGAGCCACGTGGGCTGGGGCAGGAGGAGCTCCACCCAGAGGGTTCTGGACCCTGGCCACACAGCTTGGCTTCTCTCGTTTAGAGTCAGACATCTCCGTATTACACAGTATTAGAGGGGAAGGAGGCGCGTTCCAGGAGGTTGACACTCCGGGTTCCAAACCTGGGTTTACTCCTCCGGGCGACCCCCTGGACTGAAGTCCATGTGGTAGACACTCCCTCCCTGTGGCCTGGGCTTGGAAAAGGAAGGAGGGGGCCGGTGGAAGGGACAAGTCCCTGCCTGCTAAGAGTCTGCCAGAGCTGTCCAGGAGCAGTATCTCCCTGTAGGCAGCAGTTGCTGACTGCCAGAGACAGAGGGATCTTCACGGATGAAGATGTTCCAGTCACGCCAAGAACGAAGGCAGACTCTCAGGAGAGGCCAAGAGGCCAGCGTTTAGACACCCTGAAGAGTACATTCACTCTGAAGACTAGAAACTTCTACAATGCAGAGGTAATGCTATCTGATTTCCCAGACCAATCCTGGACAAGAGTACCTATGACCTTGTAATTCAGCTTGTCCTGTGAGCAGCCATGAGCCAACACATGCTCTCTGTCCTCCATGAAACCTACATGACAGACAAGTGTTTGCCCTTCACTGGACCAAATGTTTATACTGATAAGAACACAGACACTGCATCAGTCAGGTTCCAATCAGGACTCATAATCCACTCTGGGTATTTTAAGCAGGGAATTTAACACAAGGGTTGATGGAGGCAAAGACTGGAAGACCGCAAAGACAAGCCTTGGCTCAGCACCAGCCCGGGTCCCAGGGGAGACAGGGAAGTGGCATTAACAGGGCCCAGAACCAAGAGAAACAGACCTGTAAGCTCAGTATGTCTCAGGAGCTATAAACACTGCTAGAGAAAGGAAAAGACAAAGACTGGGGTGGTGCCCTGAGTCTCTCTGATTCCCAGGTCCTCTCTTTTCCATTTTGCTCCATGGAATCTCACAAGCTTAACTGAACAACACCCTGAAAACAGAGCCCTTGGGCCATTCCCTGAGCCACAAAGGAGAGCAGGGGTGGGGTGAGGAGAGGCTCTAAGGCCTGGGGATGAACTGACCAAGCACCCTTGCCAGCCTTGCAACCTCATGAGCTGAATTGCAAAGTTCTGCAAACAACTCTATGAGACCTGCCTTCTTCTGTGCCGTCCAGTCTATTCCTTGCAGACCTAGGGCACTCCTCCCCTTCAGTTCCCACCAGATCTCCTCAGGACTCAGAGGACGCTGGATTTGTACTCCACGCTTTAAACCAGTGTATCTATTTTATGGAGAGACAAACTGAGCCCAAATCAAGAAGAAAGGATGAACCCCAAGTTACAAAGGTCTGAGAAAGCTGGAGCCCAAATGTTGGGCTGATTAACAAGGAGGAGGAAGCAAGACTGTCCATTGGACCATTGAGAAAGCACTCCTGCTGGGCGGTGGTGGTGCATGCCTTTAATCCCAGCACTTGGGAGGCA
>JAQHUG010000386.1:262607-289462 GCA_028555095.1 Dicrostonyx torquatus | reverse complement strand
AGAGAGAGAGAGAGAGAGAGAGAGAGAGAGAGAGAGAGAGAGAGAGAGAGAAAGTACTCCTGTGTCCATCTTCACTGAGCCTTGTCAGGAAAGACAGCAGAGATAAAACAGGGACAAGAGAAACAAGCCCTGAGGCTGCTCAGGGACCCACACTGTCACTTCATTGTTGTGTGGCCATAGCCAAGTCAGTCTCTGTGTGCTATGGCAGGCAGGGAGATTCAACTGGACAACACCTGGAGCCTCCCTCACAATACCGAGCTGAGGTTCTGTTTCCTGGACAGAGGTGAGAGAAATCCATCCCTCCAGGAGGCAGCTGGATGCAAGGAGGGTCCTTAGAAAGAGAAGTCAAGGGGGGAGACACTGGGAAATATAAATCTGCTGGTGAGGCTCTCTCAGAAAGGGCTTTAATTAATTGTTTTTATACGACATAAGAGCGACTCATTACCGAACAGCTTTGATTTGTGACACCTGCATTATAGATGACTTTTAAATTAACATTTCCCCAATAAAAGGTGTCAGTAGAGAGCTGAAGGCGCCCAGAGAAATATAAAAGGGTAATAGTATGAAAATACAAACAAACACCAGCCCAGCCTGACAAAGGGGGCTGCTTAATCAATTTTACAATTAATTAAGGCTGACTGGGAGAGCTGGGACCCTAGAGGCAGTTCAAGGGACCAGGTAGAGTCTCAGGCATCAAATGCTACCAGCAGGAAAATGTTTGGGCTTGAGAGAGAGGCCTGGTGTGGATTCAGGGTGTGCCGCCTGACTTCCCCCAGATCTGCCTGGGGGAGCTTGCTTTCTCTCCTTACCCTGCTGAGTGCATTATGCATTAGTTTCCTAAGTCTTTCTAGAGTGTCAATGTGTCCCAGGTAGCAAGATGGATCTGCCCAAATGAGAGGTCAGGGGTCCATGTGTCTGGTCCAGGAAGAATGAAGGGCAGAGTGATGGAAGGAACTAGAAAGCCAGAGAGAGACTTCAGAGGTGTCTGCAAATGTAATTAAGCATTTGGAGTTTTTTTCAAGGCCTCCAGTGAAGAGTAGCAGGCAAGAAAACCGTGTGATAAAGTCTGCAGTTTAGATAGCTGTGGCTGCCCATCGGATGAATGGAGAGAAGGAAGGGAAGTTGCCAAAATGAAGCTAGTATATGCATTGAGTTCAGAGAGATGAACTGCAGAGAGGGGCACTGCAAAGAGCGAAAATGCAGATCTGGCCAACAGACCTTGTCTTGTCCTTAGAAAGCAGCTCATAAAGGAATTACCTACAGGGCCCCCAGTGAAAACTAGGCACTGGATAATTCCAAGCCAGGATTGGGGATGCTGCTGCAGGCAATGTGGTTTGAGTAGAGCTACTAGGCAGGGCCTCTCCTAGAAAATTGGAAAATCCAGAGTACCTAGAGAGAGCCAGACCAACACTCGGGATGATTGCCTACATTGCAAGGGCCAAAGACTGGAAAGATCAGAATAAGTGTGGAATTGCCTGTCCCTCATTTCTGCAGCATTAGCTGTGGAATGTAGAAAGAGTTTCCCAGACCCTATGGAAAAGTTCCAGGCTCTTTCTACTCTAGGGAATATGTTCATGGCAGGGACCTTGTCTCCACCTGATTCTAACAGGAACCTACTTTTATCACTACCCAAGAGCTCTCTCTAAACCCCAGGTGAACTCAAGGTCCCCCAGACAATCAGATGTACCCTTTCCCGAAGTCTCTTCTTCCTTGTTCTCAACCTCAAAGAAAGAGGTCATCATCTACCCAACTGCTCCAAAGGGAACTGGGAATGACCTAGTGCTGTCTGTCTCCCATGCGCAGATCCCCTTAGTTATTTACCTTATGGCTCCCTGCCCACTGTACCCATCCCATCTTCACATCTTCCTGGCGGGACCGCAGTCCTTCCCTGCCCCCATCTTCTACTCATCCATATACCCTAGACACAGTGGCTGAAGGGATCATTGTAAATGGGCCCACACACACCTTGTACAGCTGCCAGGACTAGGCTTGGAGGCTTCCTTTGTCCCCAAGCCAAAACCAAACTCTGTCACCATACTGAGTCCAACCTCTACCTCTCCCACATTGCCCACTTCTGTGTCTCACTCTCCGGGCTCTTGGGCGCCATCCACTCTACCTCTGTCATCCATCTCTTTAACACCTATATTCCTTTTACAGAGAACTTTTTAAAGATTTGTTTTCTAATTATTTGAATACATATGTGTCTATGTATGAATACATGCATGTGAATACAGGTGCCTGTCGGGAGCTGAGGCATTGGATCTCCCTGGAGCTGGAATGTAAGCCTCCCAGTATAGGTGCTGGGAATGGAACTCAGGTTTTCTGCAAGAGCAATATGTGCTCTTAACCTCTGAGCTGTCTCCAGCTCTGTTGGTAACATTCTAAATGCCCTGTCCAGCATTGCTCCCATAACCCACTGCTGTCTGGACACTTTCCAGCCCACGCTTCCAGCCTCAGGTTTATCAACCCTAAGCCTTTTGAGATTATTTGCTTCTGCTGAGCTGCAAGCTTCAGCGATTTTGGAATCTTCTGTTTCGATCACCTTCGTACTCCAGGACCTGGTTAGTAGACCTTGTAGGCCGAATGAATAGAGCATAGGCAAATGAATGGCTGGCTCCATTGATGTCTCATACCAGCACATCTCACACTTACTAGGAGTCAATGAAGCCAACAGGACATCTTTGCTCTCAGTACACACTTTACCACAAGTCTATGATAAAGCTGCTCCCTCAGGAAAGATGTTGGTATATCACTGAAACAGTAATGAGAGTTTGTCTGCATCACATACCTAGTGGGGATAAGGGAGAGGGTCTCTAAACAATGTCTGCATAGGCTTATACTCATGTGATAATGTCTTCTCTATGTCCTTCCAGAATCCAAGAAAACAAAAATATTGTCTGAGCTTCCTAGCTAGAATATATAAATGCTTTGGGTTCCTTTGCCTAACAGATTGGTTTTACCAGCTGGTTTTGAAACAGAGAATGACAGACCATACTTTTAGGATAGGGGAGAAGTGGAGATCAGACTCCTGTGTCCAGGGCAAAGTCGAACAAGCGAGTGTGTCCTCAGGTCAGTGATGAGACCTTGGATTCAGGGAATGGTAAATGAAGACAGTATTGACCACTGGGCAGGGAATGGGGGTGTGTTTATGTCTGTGTACATATGTGTGAGGCCCATTCCCAGGGCTCAGGGTAGCAACCAGGTGAGGGTCAAGGTTTCCAGAATGGCTTTAGAAAGTCTATATTCAGTAAGCAGCAAGTAGAGTGAAAAGGTTGGGTTTGAGGTCAAGTATAAACATGGGTCCTCCCAAAAGGGAAGAGATGGTGTATGCCTAGAGAAACCTAGGAAGACACTAGAGAGGAGGCAGCCTTGTCTGGAAAGGTTGGGATGTTCAAAGAGCAGGAACTTCCCAGGGAGGCCATCGCTTCCTACCTTTTAGCCTTCCTTTAGGAAAGCACCTCAGAAGGCCAGCTTCTTCTCGGAAGTTAAGGAAAAACATCAGTCAGAACCTGACATAATATCAAATCTATCTGTATCCCATGAGAAGAGCTCAAGACCAAGAGGGAAGATATCTCCTGTGCCCCTTGAACAAAACTGCAAAGTGGGGGTCCCTCTGTGAGCATGAACTGCAGTCCTCTTCATTCACTATGTAACACATGAGAGGCTAGAGGCCCAGCGGGCCAAAGGCCTTGTGGACATCCCACAGGACCAGACAGAAGGGGAACTCAAAGCAACACGGCCCTGACTCTAAGTCTACACACGTAGGTGAATTTGCTATCTTTGGTTCTGATTATTCTGAAGCACAGATGAATAACTGGCAGCTGATGCTAAAAATACATGTTGTGGGGTTGATTGACAGCACAAGCTGAGTGATGTACAAACACGGAATGATTCTATTTCTCTCGATAACTGATACTGGCTTTGCTCTGCCAGTGCTTCTCCCACAGGCTGCCGGTTAATAGGGAACTTATGGATCGTGGCATCTTCCTCCTTTCTGGTGAGTCCCTCACCTCATTTCTCTTTGCAGAAGTCACTTTTGAATTATTAAAAAGTGTCAACTGTCCAGTTCAAAGCCACTTCCTGTGTAGCTCCTGCCAGAACCAGCACTGGAAACTAGAGCCCTCTGCTCGGGTGATTGTAGATGTCCCAGTGTGGAGGACTAGCCATGACTCCGCAGGCTGCTGCCACCTGACATTGCCCACCAGTGTCCTAACCCGTGCTAAGACCACCTGCCAGCTGATTATGTGATGTTGTTGAAGACTTTCAAGTCCTGAACAGATACCTTCTCCTTGACCTTCTGAAATCTGAGTCCACCGAGGTGTGGCTTCTTCCCCTCTGTTGGTGATAAGTTTGGAACTGGAGCATGGCAGTTATCACCTGGTGACTCTGCCTTTCTCTTTATAGAAAGAAGGATGCAGGAGGCACCCTACTTCTGTTTGAAAAAGAAAAAAACAAAACAGCAACTTCTCTTTTACCAACCCTTACAGTGAGTATTAAGGGGATAAATATGGCCAGACCAAGGTCACCCTGTAGAACACGACCAGGAGTCTACACACTATGGTCATGTAGCTTCAGACCCTGCCTATTTTTTGGTTGGATCAGGAACTAAGAATGACTTTTTACATATGTTACTGCTTGGGAAAAAATTCATCTGGAATATAAGAAGACAACCACAGTTATTCATCTGTGTATTCCCAAAGGCTCCTTCCCGAGCTGTCATGGCAGAGCTGAGTATCAGTAATGAATTCTATTTTCTAGCTGATCTTTTATAGATAGACTTTGCCAACCTCAGATCAAGACTACATTTCCCAGGCTCCCTTGCATCTAGGTGGGCCATGTGCTCTGAAGTACAGGACCCTGAGGGCTATTGACTCTGTCTGCTTTGGTCCTCTGAAAGAGCAGTACATAATCTTAACCACTGAACCATCTTTCCAGCCCCTCATTTCTACCTCTTCTGAGCTCTCTCCAATTCCTGGCAGAGCCAAACAGCTGTAATGCTAACATCATGACAAGACTCTTAGAGTTCCAGGACCATGGCCCAGGTGACTCCATCACAGAATGAAGGAATGCAGGGCTGTCCTACCAGCTCCAGCTCTATGAGGAGAAAGGTATGCCACAAACCAGAGTAACCTGGATGAAGGAACCTCACTGAGGAATCACATCCATCGGATTAGCCTATGGACATATATGTGGGGCATTTTCTTGATTAGTGATTGATGTGGTAGGGCCCAACGCACTGAGGGTGATGCCACCCATGGGCAGGTGGTCCTGAGTGGTATAGGAAAGCAGGATTAGAAGCTAGAGAGATGGCTCAGTGGTTTTCAGAGGACCTGGGTTCAATTTGTGAGTTCACATGGCAGCTTACAACTGTCTGCAACTCTAGTTCCAGAGGCTCTGACAACCTCACACAGACATTCATGTAGGGACACCATCAATGCACATAAAATAAAAATTAATCATTAAAAAATGAAGGAGAAGAAGAAGGCAAGCAGCTAGAGCAAGTCATGGAGAAGAAGCCAGTGAGCAATGCTCCTCTCTGGCCTCTGCTTCAGTTCTTGCTTCCGGATTCCTGTCTTAACTTTCCTCAACGACTAACTGTAGCCTGAAAGCTAAATATGCCCTTCCCTTTATAAGATGCTTTTGGTCAGCAACAGGAACCCAACTAGAAAAGAAGGCATCTTGGATGCTCTACACCACTGAGTTACCCAGCATCCTGTCCTTACCCTGGGTGGTGCAGATGCCCAGCTGGGCATTATTTCCAGAATTCCCTGCCTGTCGGTCCCAGTGGCTTACTGAAGGCCACTGTCCTTGTGTAATAGGACTGCTTAACAGATGAGGGAGTGAATGCCTGTAACTCAGCATTTCCCCAGCAGCTGATAAGGAAATGCTTACACCAGAGTTTCTTTGCTTGCAGGGAAGAGAGGGCCTCAAAGAGAGAGGCTGGAGCAATGCAAAGTGGATCCTGACAGAATCCCAGGAGAGGCCAGGGCAGTGGGCTTTGTGGGGTCACCCCCAGCAGGTTGACAAAGGTGTACTATTAGAACCAGGGTCTCTCTCACTCCATCAGTGAAACTTACTGTCCTTTCTCTACCAGCGAACGCCTGATCACTCACAGCAAGCCATTTGCTGGGTTCCCAATCTTATGTCAGCTCTAGATACATCAAACTATCCCCACTCTAAACTCAGTCGCTTCCCTAGCTTTCTCTAAACAGAAAGCAGACTGGCCCAGCTGTGCCATGGAATCACACCACCCACATCATATGGTGTGGGCAGTCTTTGTTTCAAATACCCACCCTGGTCTGTTCCACTGAGGCCTGGGGGACCTGGCTGCTGTGCACACATGTGCTGGGAACAGAGTTCCTTAGCCAGTCTCTAAAGGCTCAGGAGCTTTGAGGTAAAGAGTACGGATTCTGGGCCAGAAGACTGGGTTCATCTCCACTTCCCAGCGCTGTGACCAAAGCAAGTTGGAACAGTCATTTGCATTTCTATAAAATCAGAATCACAGTAAAAAATAAACACCTGCCTCCTAGGGCTGTCAAAGATGAGATGAATTGGTGCACATTGGGCAGTGAACATGCAGGAAGTCCCGGAGGATGGATTAGCATATGGTTATACCTTTGCGGTGAAGCCACCCAGCAGGCGATTCAGGCCCACTTGAGAAAGGAAGGTAACTCTTCACAGACGAGCTTCCTAAGGTGTCACAGGGCACAAGGGCCACCCTCTGTTGAAGACTGTTCTATCCGTCCAAGACACAAACTTCCTACAACTGTGGAACCTTCACATTCAGTGGCCCACAGAAACCTTCAGGAATCTTTGTGACGGGAGCTCCAAGAAAGTTAACAGGTTGCCCCAACACACTCATTTTAGGGCTAACCTCATCAGCCTGAGTAACTCCGAGAGTCTGCTGTTAAATCCTTCCCCTTTGAAGGTAGACATGCTGCAGACAGAGGCCAGGTTCTCAGGAGCAAGGTGGCTTGGACTGTCCTTGAGAGAGAGTAGATGATATAGACAAAGATGGAGGAGACTTAGAAAGGGAAATAAGACAGCCCCACCTCAGCATCACATCCAGCGATGGAGGGCACTGCCTCATATTTGGTCAAACCTGTCACGCTGTGTTATTCAAATATATGGAGACTACAGTCTCCATGTAGTAAGCAGGGCACTAACCCACAGGACTCACAGGTCCTACTAGCTCTGCCTCCCAGACCTCTGTGACCTTGACAACGGTCCTGTCCCAACCATAGCAGCTACATATGGTAGCCCAAAAGACTGCAGGGCTGTCTCTCTAGTCCTACCATTCGCTCGTTGCTTCTGCTGTGTTCCTGGGGCAGACTCCAAGTGCTGGACACCCTGTGCCTTCCGTACCAGCCTGGAACCAAAATACTTCACTCGCCAATTTATTGTATGCTTTAGAATCATGGGAAAAAAAATAAAACTATTATTCTCAAAACCCCAGTCAGTCTCTTAATGACTACTGCACTAATTAGTAGCAGCTGTTAATGAAGTGTGCAGGTACAAGCCTAGCCTCATCAATTAATCCATACATGCTCCTGGGCTGCAGTAATATTTAAAGGGGAAATCAATAGCTGGCAGCCGGGCCTGGGGAGGTCAGCCTGATGGGCGTGGAAGATGGGGCATTTCAAGGTATTTACAGCTAAAACAGCCTATGCCTGAGTCCAGCACTCCAAGTAAGTAGAGACAAGGACAGCCCTGGATGGCCATACAGATGCCACATCCCTGCAGCGGGCCAGGAGAAGCTGGCAGGCATAGGAGAGAGCATCTGCTGCTCTCCCGTCTCTCAGTCAACAGAGCTCCAGACACCCAGAACCACGGTTCCTCTCCAGCCCTTTGCCAAGATCTCCTATCCCAAATTCTACTCATTCTTTCAGAGTTCGAGGGATGGGGATTGCTGTGCCCCACCTTTGACAGATGCAGGGGTCAAGGCTGCAAGTAAAGCGTGGACCTGTCCAAGGGGTGAGAGTAACAACCACTCCCCTCGTCTGTGAAGCTGTCACCTGGACACCCCTCACTGCAGCCTGGCTCTGACCCAATGGGGTAAAAAGAGATCATCCCTAGATCACAGGGAGCTGGAAGCACTGGAGTGGCTGGTCATTGGCTAGATTGACGCACCAAGACCATGTGCTCAGTCAGCACACTCAGACTCCTGAGGCGCCATGAGCCCCAAGACTCTGTGTGATTTCCAGGGTCACGAAGTGCCACCGCTGTATTCATCTCCTATTGCCGTTCTAACAAAGCACCTCGGGTTTAGTGGCTGAACAGATGCAAACTGTTACCATCTGCAGACATCAGAAGTCAGCCGTGCACCTCACTGGGCTAAAATCAAGATCCCGTGAGGCTGCCTTCCTGCTGGAAACTCCATGCTCTGTTCTGCGGCCCTCTGAACGCAGTCTCTGCAGCCCGCCTGCATCCCTTGGCTTGCGGCCCCTTTCCTCCATCTTTAAGCCAGTCAATCACTCAGCTGCTTCCACTCACTGCTACCCCCGCCCCCGCCAACTCTTCTTCCACTTCTCTGCTTCAGAGACTTTCGTGTCTTCATGGGGCCCACAGAGGTAATCCAGGGCCAGCTGACACAAGACACTTTACCACCACTGCAATGTCCTACTTGCTGTAGAAAGCGACATAGCACAAGTTCCAGGCATTAAGACATAACCACCTTTGGGGGGCTCTGTCTCTGCCTGCTGCTGTCTCCTCCACCTTCTATTTCTTCCCTGGGAGCCACCTGTGTTCCCCCTCCACACAAGCACCTGTCTCAGTCAGCCATGAGCATAAAGAAGCCAGACAGGAAATGAGCAGTAATGAAAGGCAGCCTTTCCAACTTTCTCCTGCACTCACACAGACACAGGCACTGAAGCTCAACACCAGCACCACCCCCATTGAGCTCCAGTGACCCTGGAAATGGCTGGGGCCCTGAGCTTGCCTGGCCCATGACATGTCCCCAGTCATAAGGCCAGAGTCCCGTACAGAGCAGGTCACTTGATTTAGAGTTCTTCTTTCCACCACAGGCAAGGTCACTGCCCCCACCCAAGGCTCCTAGCACAGGTCACGGTGCAAGTAAGGCAGATGGACAAAATATAGCAGCTGGACAGCTGGCAGTTGCTACTGAAAGTGGGTGGCCATATGTACGTGCACTTGGCCGCCCCTTGGGTCTTACCTCACTGGAAGGCAAGACAGACGCAGCCCTCTTATAGAAAGGCCCTAAGCAGGAGTATGTGCCGCATGCTTCAGAGGGCGTGGCAGAAACTTGAGGTGCAGCAGTTGCTAGGGGAGGAACTGAGAGCTTTGAGCAGGTCTGGAAGAGCCACAGGGAAACACTAACTCGAATTGCAAATTCATAACCTTTTCCTGATTGGACGTTATTCCAAGATGTGCGCCACACATGTTCTAAGGGTGTGCTGGGTGGGGGCCTAGAGTGAACTGGTATCAGGTCGAAAGAGACAGCCCTCCCCTTCCATTGGGTACTAGGGAACTTGATCTCTAAAGCATAGGGGGCAGATGACCCAGCCCAGCCCAGGCCCCAGCTATAAACTCTCTTCCCTTCTGGCCAATCATGAACATTTTATGCTTCTCAATGCACACATAAGCAGCTTTGGGGATGTAATGTGGAATTTCCTCTGGACCCACGGAGCTAGGCTGACCTGTGAGTGCTGGCCACGGATCACAGAGGAGGTGTGGACATCAGACTGTTCATTTGTCAGCTAATTCAAGAATGCTGTCATCACGCCGCCTAGGACCGTGTGGTGGGATGCTCTCTGAGCATAATCAAACCAGGGCTGTCATTTCACAAGAAATGGGGTCACAATTATGCTAATGGGAGGCATACAAATTTCTCACCTCTCTGAAGGGGAGCTTGAGGAGGAATTAATTCTCACAGTGGTGATGCGGATTTGATTGCTAATGGCTGAGAAGAAATCAGCCCAGCCAGGAGCAAGCATCAAACCCTGACTTCCCTTCTCCCTGCCTCCTCAGAGCAGGCTCAGCCCTCCCCCTCTGCAGAACCAGCAGGGAAAAAAAACCACTGATAGTTGGCACATAACAGCAGTTTGCAAGATGCAGGACTAGGAGGAGAGAAAGCTCATCACTACAGGGAAGGGGTTGGCCCTCCAAAGACAGACTACACCCACACAGCCAATGTGCAGGCTGGTGGAAATGATAAAAGCAGTCACGGAGCCCGGTTCCACACTCTCCACCCTTCTCTGACACCCTTCAACATGCAAGTACAGAGCAATCACCACAGTGAGTGCTGTGATCCTCACTGAAGGGCTGGCCCAGTGGGTGAAACACTGGCTGTGCAAACTTGAGGGCCTGTGTTGGCTCTCCAGAACCTACCTGAAAAGGGTGGATGCTGAAGCACATGTCTATCACCCCAGCGCTCCTGCTGTGAGATGAAAGGCAGAGGCCAGAGATGGGAGAAGCCCTGGGAGCCAGCTACACAGTACACAGTGGCAAACAAGAGACCTTGTCGCAAGGTGAAAGGATCAACATCTGAGGTTTCTGTCCTCTAAGCTTCACATACATGCTATGCCGTGTACACACACACACACACACACACACACACACACACACAGCAGGTCCCAAATCCTGCTTTGTCAGAGATTATGGCAGAAGTCAGATTAGAGACAGGAAGGTACAACGATTTGCACATACTCTGTCCACACCAAAACTCCTATTGGAGTTTAATGGCCTACATAATGGTTATTGGCAAGTAACAAGAAGTTTAAGAGATGTTTGACTGTGAGAGCTCATAAAGAAGCTACCACAGTCACCACAAGAGGGGACTTGTTATCACAAGAGTGGTTTTTTTGTTTTTTTTTTGTTTTTTTGTTTTTTTTCAGAATATCCAGCTTTTCCTTGCACATTCTCTATTGCCCTTCGGCTTTCTGTAATGAGTTAAAGCGACAAAGAGTCCTCACCAGATGGATCTGCTCTGCCTTGACCTCTCTAGCTTCCAAGGCAGTGAGCTCATAAGCTCAGCACACCTCTTTTTGTATAAACTGCCTTGTCTCAAGTATTCTACAGGAAAGGGACTGTCCATACCCTCTGCTCCTTGGTAGCCAAAACCTCTTCCCTGTGAACTACTGAGGGTAACAAGAAGCTCACTGCAGACAGGAGGGAGGAATGCCACACCCTCACATCTCCACAGAAGAGGCTGGCAGAGACAAGCCCTGAGAAACAGGCCAGACCTGACCAACAGCCACGGGTGTTGCATTAGTTCTTTGCAGCATTAGCAAATTAAGGTGGGATCTCTGTCCCTTACAGGATACAAGGCAAGGCTGGAGGGTGAAAACTTCTGGAAACTCCGCCACCTCCCTGGAGAGGTCAAGAGTGTGCTGTCTTCCCTGGCTGCAGAGACCTCACCGGGGTGAGGGGGGACTGAAGAGAGGTAGGAAAGGGGTTTCATCTTGCCAAGTGGCATATCTGCTTCTTTCAAAGGCTGAGCCCTGGTGTCCACTACCAAACTCATCAGCTCTCCCAGTCCACAGAACTCCTTAGTGCAATAATCTCATCCCTCCAAGACCTCTAGCACTGCCAATCTCCACTCCATCCTCACCCCACAGCAGCCACTCCAGGGGCCCCTCCCTCTCATCCCCACTTTCTTTCACCCTTGAATCACTGTTCCCTGGGCCTGCCTTCTGCTAGGCATTGTGTTAACTCCAAGGGGTCCCGTGCTTCTGGCTCCCACAGAAAGTCTCAATGAGGGACCTACCAGAACTGCACAGCCTTAGGGGGTTTTGATGGAAAGTGTGCAGTGGTACCAAGCACAGAAAAAGTTCAGAGGGTGGAAAGGAGGGAGGGATCTTGCAAGCAGTGGGAGTAAGGCATCTGCCAAACCTGAATTGACAGAGGCATGACGAGGATGATACGTCAATAATCGCCAGCTGAGGGGTGAGTTCCTAAGGGTAGGAAGATGCCTGATCACTTCCAGCCTCCAAAGGCCCCTTAGCGTGTCTGGAATTGCTCCTGAGAACTTTGTAGACTATCTGGAAGAAGTGGCATGATCAGATGGATAAAGGGATGACAGAGGGAGCCACAGACAAGGGCAGGTGGTCGGCTCCAAGGATGTTGTCGTGGGTAAGGTCAGAGGAAGAGGTGGTGTAAAGGTAGATCCTGGAAGTTGGGGTGAGGAGTGACACAGGGAATGAGAGGGAAGAAGAATCTGAACACTTCCTGTGTGCAGCGCCTGGAATAGACATTCCTCTGCGTAGTCTCATTAACCCCTTAGCTTTGTGTGTTGACACGGGCGCTACAACCATGTCAGACATGTGGAAACCGGTTCTGATGAGGCTCTCCAGCTTACTCTAGTGTCCCCGTTTGCTTTTCTGTTGCTATGGTGAATATCGTGACCAAAAACGACTTAGGAAGGAAAAGATTTATTCGACTTACATGTTCTAATCACAATCCATCAATGAGGGAAGTCTGGGCAGGATCACAAGCAGAAGAAGAGGCCAGGGACCATGGAAAAAGACACGTTAGAAAAGTAAGCTTGTTAGCTTACTTGTTAGCTTACTTTTCTCTGGCTTGTTTAGCAGCTTTTCTCATTCAGCCATGGCCCATCTGCCAAGGGATAGTGCTGCCCACAGTGGGCTGTGTGTTCTATATCAGGGAGCAACTAAGCAGAAGACCCAAAGATAACCACAGGCCAATCTGATACGGGCAATTCCTCAAGTGAGCTTTCTTCTCAGGTAACTCCAGGTTGTCAAGTTGGCAGCGTTAAAATCACACATAGGGTAAAATTCTCCAACGGGTAGGATCAGGGATTAAGGTTTCTGGGACCATGTGAGCATGGGTCCTCTTGCACAGAGAAGTCAGAGGAGGAGAAATGAATCCAGAAATGCAACAAGGTCAGTTATGGGTGTGTCTCATGACCAGGAATACATCAAGGCAATGGTGAATAATGAAAGACATGGAGCTGAGGTTCAAGGGTAAAAAAAAAAAAAAAAAAAATCCAGAGGCAGTCTCTGAAGGAAACTTCAGAGACAGAAGGGTTCTCTGTGTGGTTGTGTGTGCCTGTGTCTATGTGTGTCTATATCTGTGTGTCTGTGTGTACCTCTGTTTATATGTCTGTATCTCTGTATGTGTGTCTGTATGCATCTGTGTGCCTCTGTCTATATGTACCTGTGTCTGTGTGTGTCTGTGTCTCTGTGTGTCTGTCTGTGTGTGCCTCTATGTGTGTCCATATCTGTGTGTGTCTATGTATGTCTGCATCTGTGTATGTATCTATCTCTCTGTGTCTGTCTTTGCCTGTGTGAGTCTCTGTGTGTGTCTCTATGTGTATGAGTCTGTGTCTGTATGTTTTTGTGTGTGTCTGTGTAAGTGTCTATATCAGTGTGTGTGTCTGTGTGTCTGTGTGTCTATATCTGTGTATGTGTGTTTGTGTTAGAATAAGAAGAGAGGGAACCAAAGCCAGAGTTTGGTCTAGAAAGCAACCCCATGGAGAAAGGGGGTGGAGAAGGGTGGATAGAAAAGGGTTAACAGTTAATCTGCAAAGCATTCTCTACCTTCACCCAGGGATACTCCAGGCAAGACAGGAAAATGACCTGGTCCAATTTCCTCATAATCCTGCTAGTGACAGAGCCCCTGGCAAACACCCTAATGATACTGGCAAGCATTGAGCTTCTTATCTGTGGAATGCTTTTAGCAAGATGTGCCCTATCTGCCCAGGACTGCCTGCCGTAAACAAACATGGAACCTCTGCATTTATGGGGTGGTGCCCTGGGAAAGGTTATCCAAACTATAAAACAAGCACAGAATTAGGTAGAGATTTTCGTTACCAAAATGGCTCCCTCTGGAGAGGGATGCCCCTCATGTATCATGTAAAGACCCCTTGTGACATATCTGGGCTGTGCCTCAACCTTGTGTGTACAGTGCCATGGAGAACTGCACTAAGGCCCACTCCATATCCCATATGCCTCTCTACTTGCATTTTTCAGCTATTGGTGAGGCTTAATACTCTTCACACTGGCTCTGAGCTTCAGTTTATGAATCTTATTTGACCATCAGACCCTTTGTGTCTTATCTCAAAGACACACATTTACTAAACTGCTACATGATTTTTAGAGGCTTCTTCTCAGCCCAGAGTTGAGCCAGGCTACAGGAAAAGCAACTTGACCTTGCCAGGGGACAAGTCTCTGGTCAGGGAAGATGTGTGATGATGTCAGCAGTGGTATCTTCCTAGACATCATGACACTATGCAATGATGTCATAAATGTGGAAGAAGTCCAAGGTCAGCTCTGGAGAGGACCCTTAGTCACTGCCCAGAAAACAGTGGTAGAGGGTCAGTGTAGGAACTAAAAGCCAGAATACAGGCTCACTCTGGAGAAAAATGGCTGGGCCCTGGCTAGGGCAGGGCAGTGAGAAGGAGGAGAAGCTGGTAAATGTAGATCTATCCTGGTATTGGATGTTCAGGACTTGGGAGTTGACTGAATTTTTATGGGTAGGTGGGGCTATATGGGTGAGCAGTCGAATGCAAGGATTTGAGGTTGGCCACTTTTAGATAACTGGGTAGGAAATAATCCTGGTCAAAAGGAAGGGATGGGTGAGCTAGGGGAGGACATCAGCTTTGGATATTTCAGGCTCTTGAGAACATCCTCACTTGCAGTCATATCTTGAGGGTGGTTGAATATCTGATTCTGAATCTCGAAGAAGTCACTGACTTTGGGATAAAAAGCATATTTTAGTTGGTACCTGGTGGCTTGGGATACATAAGATGGCAAAAGAAATGAGAATCAGAAAGATGAACAGTCCAAGGCCAAGGATCATCATCAATTATGACAAGCTTTCTCAAAATGTAGCCCAAACGTAACCAAAGGTGTTTATAAAAGGCAGATTCTTGGCCCTGCATCAAAATTACAGAATCAGAATGTGCAGTGTGTGGAGTCTGAGATTCTCATCTACATTCTAATGAGAAGCCTGGATGGTGTTTAAGCACTTCAGCCTTTGAGAAACACCGAGGTAAAGAATGAGCAAAGGGGAAATTTGTTCCAAGGAGACAGAGGAGGAAAAAAATGGAAAACAAAACAAAGAGCAAACCAACAACAACAACAACAAAACCAAAACACAAAAAAATCAATCGAGCTCCTGCCATAAAAACAGGCATCCAAGGTGTTGAGGTAGGAGCCCTTGTTGCACCGCTTCTGCAAACTGAAGCAAGGACAAAGAGGCATCCTTTGGAGTTGGCAGCATGGTGGTCATGATGCTGATTTGGTCAAAGCAACTTGAGAAGGGATGAGGATGAGGCAGATGTCTCATTGAAATAGGCTGAAGGGCAGGTGGTAAGTGATGGAAGAGGAGCGTTTAGACCCATTCCCTAAGCAGTTGGCTATGAATGGGCCGAGCAGTGATAAAACAGAAGCAGGTTAGTGTAAGGAGTGTGAAGACCTGGAAAAATGCCATTGTGAGTGTGAAGATGCAAATGTATCTGATTACGGATGGGACATCAGAGTGGCTTCTGGGCAACGAGGCCCATAGAGCAGAAGCAAGTGATGGATTAAGACTAATGGTGGCTTTAGTCTCGGTTTGGAAGAGATCTGTAGGACGAGCACACTGACTGTGTCTTTACGTGTCAAATTGTGGCAGTGAAGAGTTAATGTCCTCTTTGGATGTTCACCGTGTTCTCTCAAAGCAAGAAGAGGGATTAACTTGTGGACAAGATGGAAGTCACAGCAGATCTAATCTCTGTTAATGATGGCTACTATTTCAGGAGCGCAGTTACTCTGACGCAGAAGTTACCATGGATTAGAAGAAGCTATTATAACCAGTTCGTCAGAGCCTAGCCAAGGCATTCTGATTTCTACAGTATTCACGATCATGTCCTTCTAAGTCACATACAGTTTCTAAACCTGTAGTCTACAGACCTTTGCTTCTCCACTTCTCCCCTCAGATGGGCTTAATGAGTGAAAAAGTCTCCAGAAGTCTTAGGGGAAAGAGCCAGAAGACAAGTTGCTTTTTGAGGGTCCCAGAAGGGGTGCATTGGTTCTTCAAGCCTGTCAACCTGGCGTGCCTAGAAGGCCATCTCCCAGCCTCACGGTAGCAGAAAGTCAAGGAACTTCAGTGTTCCTGAGAGAAGAACTTAATGAGGGAAGGATTTATTCTGGATCACAGTTTCAGAGGATTAAGTCTGATTTGTTGGCTCCATACCCTTAGGCAGAATGTCATGAAGGCAAGAACATTGCGATAGTTAACCTCGGTTGTGAACTTGACACATCTGGAAAGAGGGAACGTCAACTGAAGTACTGTCTCCCTCAGACTGGCCTGTGGGCATGTCTATAGATCACGTTCTTGTTTGCTAAATGATGTAGGAAGGCTCAGGCCACTGTGAGCGGTGCCATCCCTAGGCAAGTGGGCTGTATAAGAAAGGTAGCTGACTACACAATCATCAGCAGAGAGACCAGAGAGGCTTCATCCAGAAACTGATGAGACAAATACAGAGTCCCACAGCCAAACATTAGGCAGAGCTCAGGGAGTGCCTGTGAGAAGTGGGAGGAAGGGTCAGAAGAACCAATGGTGTCAGGGACACCACAAGAACACGGCCTACAGAATCAAATGACTGGGACTCATGAGGTTTGCAGAGATCAGGGAGCCTGTATGGGTCTGACCTAGGTCCTCTTCATATTTGTTTTGGCTAGGTAGCTTGGTGCTCTTGTGGGATTCCTAACAGTGAGAGCAGGGGCTGTCTCTGACTCTTTTGCTTGCTTATGGGACTCTATTCCTTCTATTGGGTTGCCCCATCCAACCATGCCTGATCATATTGTAGTATGTGACAACATGTTTGGTTGATGTCTCTGGTAGGCCTGCTCTTGTCTGAGGGAAGCAGGGGTGAGTGAATCTGGGGGAGAGAGAAGGTGGGGGAGTAGAGACTGGGGAGAAAGGAGAGAGAGGAAACTGCATTTGGGATGTAATCTATGAGAGAAGAGTAAAAATAAAAAATAAAGGCAGCTGAATGTGAGCCTGGAAGCAAGCCAGTAAGTGTATTCCTCCCCTGGCTTCTGCTTCAAAGTTCTGTCACTGGTTCCTGCCTTGGCTTCCCCTAATGATGGACTGGAACCTGTAAGCTAAAATAAGCTCCTTTTGCCACGGCTGCTCTTGATCTTGGTGTTTGTCTCAGTAGCAGAAATAACTAGAAAAAGCATGTGGTAGAAGCTATATACCTCGTGGCTATGAGGAAGCAGAGAAAGAGGGAGGGACTAGAAACCAGGCCATACTCACCTATGACCTATGACCATACTCACCTATTCCTTTGCGTTGGCCAAATCCTAACCCTCTAGAGTTTCTAGAACCTCCCATAATCAAGCCATAACAGGGTATCATTCTAGGAAACAACTTCATGACAATTACTTCTACTCGAAATCACATCGTCTTGAGCACAGGGACTAAGTACAGACCCAGCAAAGGTCCCAGGGGGAGACATTGGGGTAGAATGGCAGCCAGCAGGGTTCTTCCCTCTTTGTTTACAGTTCAGCAGAGGCTACACCACTTTCTCTGGGGTCTGCTGCTGAGTGGTTCACTTCATCAGGGCCTGCAGGGGGGGGGTCTCTGGAGAAATTCAACGGGCTCTGTGTAAATGACTCAAGTCATCTGAGAGCTGTCCAAAGTCAGTCAGCAGACCCAGCATGGAGGTTCACAGCAGGCAGCCAAGCAGCCAGTGGGGACTGTAAAGATGTGGTCTCGAGTCCATGTTTGGGCTTCTGTGGACACTGGATCCCTGTGAAGAGTCAGCAGAAGGCCCAGTCGTGCCCCAGCTTCACAAGTGAGAGTGAGGTCAAACCTGCAGGCGGCATGGATACGCTGCCAACCTTGAGAATCCCAGTCAAGGCTGAGCAAACTCTACAAACCAGAAATGTAGAGTCATCAGTGTTCAGTTCTGACCTCTCCTGAATGCTTACTCAGAGCTCACAAGAGGATAAACAAAACCCAAGGCCACCTCACTCATCTGAAGATCTGTCATGTCACTAGAACCTTCCCTCCCTGTGCTTGGCAATAGGCAGGAAATCGATGCTTCAGAGTTTACAGCCAAG
Organism: Dicrostonyx torquatus; assembly: GCA_028555095.1. NCBI lineage: Eukaryota > Metazoa > Chordata > Mammalia > Rodentia > Cricetidae > Dicrostonyx > Dicrostonyx torquatus. Next base: position 271,430 of record JAQHUG010000386.1, on the reverse strand, counting down.
GGCATCTGGCTCCTGTGTGCCCTTCTGAAGCACACACAAGCAGACGAGACTCTGTGCAGCCATCATGGACTCTGTGAATACACTGTTCTCCGGGCTGACAAGGTACCCATCTGACGGACCTTAAGTAGCTTCTTAGTCTTTTGGTCATTATCTCCTGAAGACAACTTTGTGCCTTTGATTTTCTTCTTTTTATGGGCTATTCAGGACCTCCCTCCCTCACATCCAAACCCTTGAGGGTATTTTTACATGTGAGAGCACACCTCACCATCATCTTTCAGGCAAGGAAACCAAGAGCCGCTCAGATCCAAGGTAAATAGAGATCTAAGCTGAGTGGGTCTGAGGGGGGCTGGAAATAAAAAGCCATATTGAGGGGAGACAAGAAGAGGGCTCCTAGATTCAAAGCCAGATAGGTAGAATGAGACTCAACCCTAGGATGGAAGGAGAGTGTTCAGGTGACTGGTAAAAAGGGAGGAAATTAAGCTAAGGCTAAGATGTTCCCAGATCAACCCATAACCAGCAGGATAACCAGGGACCATGCGTTGAGTCTGCTATTTTGTGAATCAAAAATAAAACTAAAAGCCAGGGCAAATGCTATAGCCCCGTGGCAGAGTGCCTGCCTCCCACAGGCAAGGCCTTGGATTAGATATCCAGTACCACAAAAGTAAAACAAAATAAATGTGTACATGATTTTGTGATAATTTAACATCAACTTGACACAACCTAGCATTGCTAGGGAAGGTGTTACCTAGATCTGGTGGACCCATGAGCATGCCTTGTTGACCTATTTGAGATTGTCTTGACTGCTAACTGGCCCAGTTCACTGAGAGTGGCACCATTCCCTAGGCTAAGCCATGAACCATGCAAGAGTAAAGGAAGTTAGCTGATAGCAGGCAAGTAGACAGCTCGGTGGCATTTGTTTTTCTCTACTCTTGACAAGATGTGATGTAGCTGCATGAGTTCCTGCCTTGACTTCTCTCCATGAGGGGCTGTAACCTGGAATTGTATGGCAAATAAACCCTTACTCCCCACTAAAGTTACTTTTCAGTCAGGGTGTTTTATCACAGCAACAGAAAGGAAACAAGAGTGGATTTCAATATGGCCTAAATAGCTGAGACTCAGGGTATGGCCAGAACCTGTTCCTGCCAAGCATTCTGGGTACCTCAAGCCTGGGATCTGCCCTGCTGAGATTTACTACGTTGTATTGCTCTGGGTGAGACTAAATCCAGACTGGTTGATGAAAGCTTTCTGATTTGTCCGTTTAAAGTGCTACAAAGAAAGACCGAGAGAAGCTGATCTGGTTTCAAGTCCCACTGAATCCCACTAGGCCTGATTTTTCTCTCTCCCTCCCAGAACCACTCAGTGAGTCCTTCTAGGCTTTATATACCCTGAGCCGGGGGGTTCCAGCAGCCCCAAGCTGACAGCATCCCAACCCCATGTGTGAAGAGTTCTCTCCTGCAAGAAACTCCAGACCAGCATTGAACTAACTTTGCCTACCCATCCCTGAACCAGTCAGTGTGGCTGGAAGAGATGCACTGATTTGCCAGGCAAGGGTCACATGCCTACCCTGAAGAACCCTGCCTCGTCTACATGGACTCAGAGTGGGAGTGGAGTGGGTTACCATGGAAAAAGGCACACTGTGGGCAAAAGGAGAATTGAATACTGGACAGGTGGCAGGTGCCCCAGCCAGTGCCTGGTCAGTCACACACTAAGATCTCATTCTGTGTAGGACTGGAGCATCTTTGTTCACAGCAACAAGCTGTATCACTCAGGAAAAGAGACCTAACAGGTTTTACAGGTGTTTATGGGAAAAGAAGACACAGAAAGAGAGAAGTGGGAGAGAGACATCTCAGGATCATGATTCTAATAAGAATCACAACAAAAAAGGCACTAGGCTTGTCAGAGTCTGGACGCCACCAGGACGTGAGAGGAACGGCCTGTGATAAGCAGGACTGAAGAGGAAAGCACATTCAGAGTGGAGTGGGAGATTTCTGAGGACAGCAGAGAAAAGAAACCAGGTCATAGGTATTACTCTTGCAGAGTGGCAACATAGAAAGCCATCAGAGGCCTGCCTGCCTCCTGCCGGAGAAGTGAGCATCCCAGATTTCACACCTGAACTTTTAATCAACTCCCCTCCTGGCTGGTTGATACCAGAGAGCAGGATGGGGGAAGAGACAAACAGCGAGGCAGATCTAGGGTAGCTGAGACAGGCAGTCAGACATCATGTCCAAACAACCTTGAGCTCCTCCGGGACAGCTGCCCTGCTGTCCCACGGGGCTCCCAAGGGCACTACTCTTTTTCGACTATATCTGCATTCCGAGGAAGATCATTTTGTTTCCAAAGTTGATTTTTTTTTCTCACTAATTTTTATAATGTAATTCTTTATTGATTCTTCAGGAATTTCATATCGTGTACCCCAATCCGACTCACCTTTCAGTACCTCTATATTCTCCCCCAAACCCTTGCTCCCACCAAAAGAAATCTCTTCCCCAAATCAATTAAAAACAAAACAAACAGGAACCACCTCACCTCTCCATCTTTTCAGTACTGCTTCCTTCATCCTTGTGGCACTGGGTGCTGCAGTGTATCACGCAGTACACGCTTTTGTACAATCAGCCCCATCCACAAAATGTTCGCTGCAATGAGTCGTTGGTCTGGTTCAAAGCCACAGGCACACCATTATCACTCTACCCTCTCGCATATCCTACTGATGCCCTGAGTCATGGGGGTCCTGTGGTTTTTGTTCTGCTGGACCAGTACCTTCACATACTACAGTAGGTGATAGATGGGGGTAGATGTTAGGGTGTGCCAACCCAAAGTCCAGGACATGGTTCTGGCTGGTAGTTGAGCTGGTTTGTCCTAGACACTGGGACCACCCCCCTCAGGCAAGGGGCAGAGCCACCTATCCTGGACCCAGGTCATCAGGGCCAGCTCTCCCATGCCCATGGTGAGGGGCAGGACCAGCTCTCCTGCTTTAGTAACCAGCAAAGGTCAGCTATCCCAGGGTCAGTGAGGGGCAGGGCTGGCTCAGCATGACCCTTAGATTTCATCACAAATGGTTCCTATGACTTCCTGTGGCAACATGGGCCATGGACATCATCACAGACCCCCAACTGCAGCAACAACATGGACACAGATATGGCCCTCAGCAATAGCTTGGGCCCAGACGTCACCACGGCCCAGGTGTCAGCACAGGCCAGCTAGATCAGTATGGCCCCAGTGGCAGCAAGGCCCTTGGACACCAACATGGCCTTAGGTGACTGTCCAGGCCCCAGGCATCCACACTGCCCTCAATGATGCCAGGAACCATGGATATCAACTCTGGCCCTGGCTGCTGCTGGATTACAAACCCAGGTCTGGCCCTGGGCAGCAACCTGGGCCTAGATGATGCCGTGATACCGTGTGGCAGTGTAGACCACCCTCAGTGGTAAAAACCTCAGACACCAACACGGCCACAGGTTGTGACTTAGACCCTGCGCATCTATATGGCCTTTGGTGTTACCATAGACTACTGACATCACTACAGACCCTGGCTGTGGTAGGAGCCTGAACCCAGACATGATTCTCAGTAGCAGCCCAGACTGAGACATCACCACGACCACAGGTAGCAGCACAGGCCACTGTAATCAGCATGACCCCAGTGGCAACATGGCCCTTGGATACCAACATGGTCCCAGGTGGCATCCCAGACACCTGGCATTGACATGACCTTCAATGGTATCAGGAACCATGGACATCAACATAGACCCTGGCTGCGGTGGAGCCGTGGACCCAGACATGGCCCTCAGCAGCAGCCCACAGCTGACTCTTAAAGACCACCTCATATACTGTGTAATTCAGCACCCAGAAGTCAACTGTTGAAAAATACAGATGCCCAAGCCTTCCTGTAAACATCAATTCAAGTTCACAGTGGGTCCTGTGCATTCGTATCCTCCGTTTGATCCTGGGAAGAGTCTGGTGCAGTTGCCAAGCAGGACAGCCACTGTCTCAGAGGCCCATGGATAAGTTTGGAAGGGACCAGAGCTAGCACACCATGATGACAGGTCCACTCTAGCCTGATGTTCCTTTTGTTGGTCATAAAGCTTGGCTGGGACACAGCCACACCTACTCTCTCAGATTCTCTCCTAGGATGTTTTCATAGTGTTGTTACCCATATGGCTCAAAAAGCCACAAAATTTATGCTATAGTGTTTTCCAGAAAGAGTTTGACTTCCCCTGGGAGAGTAGGCAACTTCAGAAGCCCAGACTTGTGCCTGCTGGGGAAAGATTAAGAACCAAAAGGCCCCAGTTCTTCCTCTTGTCCTTTGTCTGGGGTATCACAGGCTCCCATTGTCTGAAATGTATGGAAGGCTCCAAGTGGTTCACCTACTAAGAAATTTATTCCTAGAAATAGCCTTACTTTGAAGACCCTCTTTTCCTCACTGGAGGGAATTGTAGTACAACTGTCAATCAAAACACTCAGCTTTCTCCTTGGGCATGTGACCCAAACTGAACCAACACATATCTTGAGCCTGTTAAGGGAGACCCACTTCTCCCTGGAGCACTGGGAAACTGTTGATCACTGCTAAACCATTGTTAAAATCCTTCTTATTAAAAAAGCACAATGAAGGCCTGGGAAGATGGCTTAGGTGGTAGAGTGTCTGCTGCACAAGGCCACATAAGCCTGAGAAACAGTTCAGATCCCCAGCACCCATGTGAGATCCAGCCTTAGAGGTGGCATATGTAACCCCAGAACCGGGCCATGGGGCCTACCGATTCCCGGAGCTCATTGGCTAGCCAGTCCATAGCAATCAGCGAGTTCTGCAGGTTCAATGGAAGACACCTTCACACAAAAGAAGGAAAAAAGTGAAGGAAAAGGAAGATACCAAGGTAACTGGAGTTGACTTTTTTCATAATTTTTTTACAATATAATATTTTCATTGATTATTGGAGAGTTTCACATAATGCACACTGATGACATTCACTTCCCTGTCTCCCATGTCCACCCACCCCACCCTTGTGACTTCTCTCAAGAAAAAGAACAGATAAAACAACAACAAAAATATAAAAAAGTCCAATTTGTGTTGCCCATATACTTCCTGGGGCATGCTCAAACTCCCAGTGGCCAGCCCCTTAAAAACACTGACTCTCTCCCCATCTCTGCCAGAAGCCATCAACTGTGAAGAGCTATAGGGACTTCAAGGTCCCTATAACAATTTTTAAGAGTTCTCTTCCATAGCTTCCTGTCTAGACTGTTTCTTTTCTTTCTTCTTCTTTTTTTTTTCTTTTTTGAAAGGGGGTTTGTGGGAGAGAGGTTGTCACAGAAGCCTTCTGTGTCCCTTCATTCTCAACTGTGAGTCTGCAGTCATCGACACCACTGCCAAAGAAGCTTCCTTGCCCTTTACAGTCGGCAGCAGGACAGATCATGGGTTGGGTTTTCATATAATTCCTGACATCACCATTGTTCATGAACCTCAGCATGGTCTCCAGCGGCAGTATAGACCACGGATACCAACATGGCCTCCTGTGGGAGCACAGATCACAAGCATCGATACAGTCCTCAACTGCAGCATGGACCAGAGTCACCATTATGGCCCTCAACATGACCTCAGGAGATCACACAGCCACAGACATTAACATGGCTTCAGGTGTCAGCACAGACCATGGATATCAGCATGGTCTTCTGTGGTAGCATGAGCCATTGACATTCACACGGTCCAGGCAGCTCTAGAACCACTAATACCAGCATGGCCCTTGGCAGCAGCACAGACTACAGACGTCCACAAGACCTTAAGAAGCAGCTTGGGCCACACATATCAACAGGGCCCACAGTGGAGACATTGGCCATGGACATCAACATGACTTCCAGCAGTCCCACAGACATCCGCGTGGACCTTGGGCATTAACACAGCCAGGGGTGGCAGCACAGACCACAGACACCCGCATTTCCCCCAGCTATAGCACAGATCACTGGTATCAAGATGGTTTCTGGAGCACCATGGACCCTGGAGGTCTCTTGAAGAGGCCCAGTGCAGAAAATGAACCATTCTCCATCTCGGACACCCTCGTGTTCCTCAGAGCCAGATGATCATGTGGCTGGGTAGCATGTTTGGGGGCAGAGCCTAGCCAAGCTTCTAGGCTGCTACACACCACCCTGCTGGCCCTACTCGGCAACAACATCCCACTGCACACCTTGAAGCTTTCTCCCACACCTGCCACCACCATAATGTCCCCAGATCCCCCTCTCTCCACCGCACACGAGCTGCCTCCTTCCTCCATCTTCCTACCTCCCCATCACATATTTGTTCATCGATGAGGCATTACAAACTGCAGTGTGTCCCACAGTACATTTTTTTCCCAAACAGTTTTAAGTGCAAATACTTATGGCAACGAGTCATTGGTCTGGTTCAAGGTTTCTTGTTTCTGAGGCACTGTAAATGCTGGACTATCATCAAGACTCGTCATGGATATCCTGCTGTTGCCCAGAGTCAGGATGATCTTGCGGCTAGGCAAGGCATCCAGGGGCAGGTTCCATGAGAGCTCCAGCTGGCTGCACATCTCCTGTCTTTGGTGCTGGCTGCACATCTCCTGTCCTTGGTGCCGGCTGCACCCAGGCTCACAGGGCATGACCATGGCGCTTGCAGCCTCCAAGCAGCAGTGCTGCTCCAAGCTCTCCTTCTCCCAGCAGAGCAAACAGTTTGGGCTGCAGCCACTGCGACTCTATGCTGCAAGCCAGTTCGTGGGCCGAGGGCCAGCCCTGTTCAGTAACGCCATGTTCTTTGCCCCATGCTGTTGTGCTCTCCCATATTGCTCCCATACCCTTCAATGCCATAGCTCCTCCATGGTGGCTTCCCTGCATGTCTGCTGCAGGTTGTCAGCTGCAACCTAGTACAGAATACCCAGATTGGAGTTGACTTTAATCTTCTAAGTGCATCCATGCACAAATGAACATACACACCTTATTTTAAAATCACAATTAGTGTTAGTGACATGGTCTTTAAATTTATATTTATAAACATTCCTGGTATTCATTATCCCACAAATAAGCAAAGGCTGCAGGAGATGGGCCAGCTTGACTCTCTAGTTAGCAGTTCCTGGACTCCCCCTCCTTGTTGCCTTGCTCACCTGACTGTTTTGAGAAGAAAAAGAAATTCTGTCAGTCAAACAGCTAACTAGATCACTCCTAGGCCAGCACCAGCCATCTTAAACACTCCACTTAGATACTTAGACAACTAAGCAAAGATTGTAATTGATTATTGTTGCTCTTGAAGGCACAGTCTTAGCCAGGGCTGTTGAAGTAATTTGTACTAAACTTGTGTATGGCAAATCTCTGTGAACTCTGGATGATCGTGTAGCTATTTCCGGAGAGGCCAGAGAGGGAGCATGTGCCCTGAGAGGTCATGATTGGTACAAAACATGAGCCTCAAAAACTGCATGGAGTAAAAAGATAAACGGCAGTGATTGGTCCGGAACCTAGATAAGCAGGTTGCCCAGGGTCACCGTGATGGGATGGGCCAGCTTGCCTCTCTAGTTAGCATCTACTGGACTCTTCCCTGGTCTGTCACAGCAATGGGGCTTCCCATAGTGGTCTTCCCTGGCCTGTTCTCAGCAGTCAGTGCTAGCTGGTAACACAGAGAAGGCAGAGTGGAGAAGCGATGACAATGACAGATGAATAGTGGGAAGCCCAGGTTGCAAAAAGAGCAAGAGGGGAGAAGCAGCTGAGTGGTTCTTGTGAAGCCAGGGCAGGAAAAAGAAGGGCAATAGGAAGCAGAGAGATGCCGGGAGAAGGCGGAGAATGGAGGCTGCGGGATAGACAGCAGTGAGGAGAGGGGCGAGAAGCCCTGAGTATCAGGAGTGTTCCAGAGAGCTGCCAGGTCTTCAGAGCTCCAGATCTCAGACCTCGGGCCAAGAGCTGTAACACTAACCTGGCTAAGGAAAGACTTAGTGGTCCCAGCGCCTGGGATGCACACATGTGTACTAGCTCTGGCTGCAGCTAAGGGCTGACGAATTCTGTCTAGGCCTGTCTAGATGTAATCACGACTAAAGGCTAGAGAATCCTAGGCCCACAGCAGGGCTGTAACACTTGTGGGTGGGGGGGCATGGTGAGCAATATCACAGCTCTGTGGCAATAGAGGGCCCCATCTGCTGATGCTCCAACCGCTGTTTTTTCCAATCTATTGAAGACCAGCCCTTCTCCTTACCTGCCCATGATTTCAGTCTAAGTGGAGCAAAAAGACTGCTGATTGGCAGCAGTCTGTCCTTGGCATCTGAATCTGGAGGTGAGAAGAGAAACACTGACAGCCATTCTGACCTCTTTCCCTTCACAAAGGCTAAGGAGAGCCTGCTCTCGGAGTGCCTGGGCTTCCACTCGGCCCTGAGACTAGCACTCCCTCCCTGGCTTTGACTTATCTCCTCCCAACATCCCTCTTAAGGTCTATTAGAATTTAAGGCAGTTGCTTACATTGCTCCCTCCCAAAACCCAAGTGATATAAAATACAAGGACTTAACAGATCATGGGGTGTGGAGCTGTCCATTTTATAGTTGGACGCCTGGACCTTCTGGTGACAAGTGGCTGTTGGAACATGAACCCAGAACTTTGTCACACCTCCTCCTTCCCAGTGTCACCCAGTTCTCCAATCCCCACAACCACTTAGAGTCGGCAGCAGACAGAATCAATTTTCAAAATATAAGAATCATTTTGCAAATTAATAAATAGATAATAAGGAGTCTCCTCATGTTGCCAGGAATAAAGACAACTCTATGAAAAGAACCCTCCCCAGTGAGCACTTTCTATCTCCTCTCCTCTCTCTCTCTCTCTCTCTCTCTCTCTCTCTCTCTCTCTCTCTCT
>JAQHUG010000386.1:181439-262565 GCA_028555095.1 Dicrostonyx torquatus | reverse complement strand
TGTCTCTCTCTGTGTGTGTATGTGCATAATTCATATTAGGTATTTAATAGCATCAAAAGATCAAGTGGGGGGAATGTTAAATATGAATGGGATGAATGACATTTCTGTGCAAGGAATAATGACTTAATGACTTTACTCACCCAGGTCCCCACACCATAAGGTACAAACACTGAGAAGGGGCTGAGGAGAGAAACAGAGTGCAGGGGTAGGTGTTGTGTGAAAGTCAGACTAGCAGGCGGGTAAGGGGAGGAAGGGATAAGATGGAAGAAACTACCAGTGTGTGCCCTGGGTCTTGGCATGTGTTGCTGTTTCCCAGGGTGTCTCTCAGGCATAAAGCGGCAGGGTTTCCGAGTCCCTCCCCTACTAGGATGGCCAGGACATCCACAGCCTATCTGGACAGAAACTATGTGTGTCTTGTAGCTGGCAGAGCACCTCTACTGGTCCTGATCACCCAAGATAACCAGCTAGAGCCCATGATGGCAGGCCTTTTGTGCAGTGGAGTTCACCCAGTGGGTCATAACAAACAATACGTATGTTATGGAGGCAATGTTGACAGCCTTCTCAAAACCATGTGCTGCGATCTTAACCTATTAAGCAATGCTACTGGGTGGTGGGGCCTCTGGGTAAGGGACAAAGGAGCTATAAGGGTAGAGCCATCTCAAACAGCATTAGTGTCCTTATGAAAGAGGTGCCAGAGAGACAAGACATCTTTGAAGCAGCAAGTGGGCCTATATCAGACACCAAATTTGACATCTTGGTATTGGATTTGAAGCCTCTAGAACAATGAGAAGTAAGTCCCTGGCCTACACTAGCCACCAAGCCCATGCCAGTTTGTTATAGCAGCCCAGAAAAACAAAATACAAGGTCACAGTGTGAGCTGTAAAAGCAGACAGACCATACCTGCCAATCCTGGACTGTTATATTCTAGCTAGGACACTCTGAGCAGAGGACTCAACAGCTCTCAAACTAGAGATTTAGCTTTGTCACCTGTGAGATGTCCCCTGCACCTCTCCCACAATGTAACTGAAGGGTGACATGAGGTGACACACACCAGCCTCTTAGCCTATCGTGATGGCCAATACTATCAAATTGACAGGATCTAGACTCATCCTGTGGTTATGCCTATAAGGGATAATCTAGATTAATTTAACTGAGTTGGGAAGACTCACCTCAACTGCGGCAGTGCCATAACCTAGGCTGGGATCCTGGGCAGAATAAAAAGAGATCGAGCAAGATGCCAGTATCCATTCATTGTTCTCTGATCTTGATTCATTCATTGCTCTCTGTTCTGATTCATTTACATTCTTTGCTCTCTGATTCTGGATGCAATGACACCTGACACCTGCTCACACTGAAGACCTCCCCCACTTGGATGGACTGCACTCACTCATTCATTCATTGTTCTCTGATTCTGGATGCAATGACACCTGACACCTGACACCTGCTCACACTGAAGACCTCCCCCCATTCGGATGGACTGCACTCATTCATTCATTGCTCTCTGATTCTGGACGCAATGACACCTGACACCTGCTCACACTGAAGACCTCCCTGACTCGGATGGACTGCACTCACTCATGCATTCATTGTTCTGATTCTGGATGCAATGACACCTGACACCTGACACCTGCTCACACTGAAGACCTCCCCCACTCGGATGGACTGCATTCACTCATGCATTCATTGCTCTCTGATTGTAGATGCAATGACACCTGACACCTGCTCACACTGCTATACCTTCCGCCATCGGACAGACTGCACTCCCTAGAACCTTGAGCCAAAACAAGCCTGTCCTTCTTGAAGTCGCTGATGTCTGGTGTTGTCACCACAGTCAGAGAAGTAACTTATGTACCTTCACAAAAACAGACTTCCCTTCCCTGCACCTGTCTGCTTCCGCACACGCCAATATCATTCTGAGCCTGGTATCCCACCGTGTTTGTTCACAGTGGTCCAGGAACCAGGCCCAGCTTCCCTCTCAAGTGGCAGGATTGCAGGAAGGGCAGATGTCTTCCTCATCCAGACCTCTTGGTGAAAGTCACGTGATACAGGACACTGTCATGCAAAGGCAGCTGTGAGTCCAGGCGGCAGTAACCTACAACATCACATAGTCTGCTTCCGTGGTCTTGCCCTCTCCCTTCTACCTGTGAAAACCTTCACCACGCCAGACAACACCAGTGGCTTCTCGGCAGGCAGCTTTTTGTTACTCTTGACATGCTCAGTTCCACTGAGGCAAACAGATAACCTGTGAGAAACAAAGAGGGGGTGGAGATTCTGCTTCATCTGTAGAGATTGGGCTAACTGGTTGGGAAAACAGTAACAAAAATAATGGCAGCATAACGTACAGGGAACCTGTGAACCAAGAACTCCACGTGAAACAGCACCTTTAATCTCACAATAACCATGCAAGATAGGTAATATCATCAGGCCCATTTTACACAGAGGAACTTGAGACTCAGAAAAGTGAAGTAATTTGTCCAAGGTCACACAGTAAATAAGTGCTTTGGGTCATCTGGTTTTAAAGTCTAAACCTTGAACAACTTCACAGAGATTTGCAATCAGAAAAGTATCTGGAAGCAGGAATCTGGGAAATGAGGGTTGGTAAGGCCTGCCTAGAAAGCGAATACGTCATGGTAGTGCTCTCCCAGAGTCCCTCCAGAATAGGCAAGGTAGGAGTCCTAGTCTTTGTCCCACCTCAGGTTGTTTTTCTTGTCCCAGCATGCTTCCTGCTGCAGTAAAGCTTACACTAAGAGAGTCTGCAGCATGTGCAGGGAGGAAGTCATGGGGGGACCATACCAAGTCCTGCAGCCAGGCTTGGATGGGTGGCTGCAAAAGGCCCCCACTCTACCCAGGAGCCAGAACAAGTCACAGTGAATGCTAGGAGGACCCCAGAACTGGATCAGCAGGTCCAAAATAGATGACTATTCCACCCCTAATTATGAGCTGTAACGATAAAATGGAAATATTATATCCATCTTGTTCAGTTTATGTCTCTAGACCTGGATTTACAGGATGGTACCTTGTAATTAGACAATATTTATTCAAAAGGAGTGGGCACTCATAAAACAGGATGAGTAGTTGAGAGTACTTGCTGCTTTTACAGAAGACCAAGGTTCGGGTCCCAGCCCAGACATAAATGGTTCACAACTTCCTGCAACCCCAGTTCCAGGGTATCCAACACCCTCTTCTGACCTCCAAGCCACCTGCATGCACATGGCACACATATATACAACCAGACCCATGCACAAGCACAGTAAATAAAATAAGTAATTTTCAGTGAGTAAACAAAGTGGATGGGGGGAAGCCAGCATCTCTCAGCCTTGGCACTGCTGGGTTTGGGAGTGATAAATTACTAGCTTTAGGGGTGCCCTGCATAGCAGTATCTGGGTCTTAGGTACACTAGATTTGAATGTCCTTTTCCTATGATACCACAATCAAAATTGTCCCCAGTAGACCCTATAATATGTAAAACAAAATCCTCAGCTTATGCCACTAACTGGAAGACAGATCCCAGTATTTATCTGTGTGTCCAATGGCTAGGGTATGGCGCAGCCCCAGAAGCCTGGGAGGGCTGAAAGGAAGCACAGCAATCTAGGAGTTCTCTGATGAGAAGTGAGAATGGTGTTAGGTTGGCTCTGGGGCCGGGGAGTGATATTAACACCTGGCCACAGGGCAGGCAGGAGTGAGAGAAGGGGAATCGGACCAGACACCAGCTAAGGACAAAAGAAGGCACAGCAGATTGGACAACAGAAATCTCCATGCAACTCCTGAACCTTTGGCCTTGCAACAGCAACCCTCTTTTGTCTCTGCTTTGAGGCCTGCTCTGTCAAGTGTGGCTTCCCACCCAGGAGGGCTATGGATCAACGTGATCTTGGCAGATCCACTCACAGGAATTAGCCAGTGACATTGAGGCTGCAGGATGCCTCTTTATTATTACACACACACTCGCCTGTCTGCACTTCCCAATACTGATTTGTTTAATTCTAAAACAAACAAACAAACAAACACCTATCCACTCAGACACTGAGCTGGGCTACAAGAGATAGGACTGACTCAGCCATTTCCCTGTCTTTAGCATAAAAGGGTCTAAAAAATAATTTAAGCTTCTCTGGAGTGAGGTCATTTAATGAATCTTCTCGATGCTAAGAGGTTTTATATTCCTTTTTTAAAACCCTCCCCCAAGCACGGGGCTATGATATTACCTTGGAGAGCCAAGAGATGGAGTGATACACGTATGCACAGCACACTGGGAGGAAGGAGGTGGTTTCCTTGGCAACAACATCCATGTTCTGACTTCCCTCGGCTAAATTGGAATATATTGAAATATCTGCTTTGGGCGCCTCTCTCTCGGAGGGAAATGAGTGGTTTTCCTATTCCATAAGCCTGCAGCTGGGGAGAGATATTCTGTGAGTTTGATGCATCTGAATGGAGAAAAAGCAGCCTGCCGGCTGTCAAAAGTCCTCTGTCTGTCTTTGCAAAAAACAAGTGTCTTTCCTTGAGCCAAGGGGAAAAGAAAGACACAAGCAAAGGAGGCTCGCCTACCTGACCCAGCAGATAGCAAAAGACTCCATCTTAGGCTGCCTGCATCCTCACAGTGTATTTCCAAACACTCCCAGTTCCATAGGAAAAAAAAAAATCTACACACATGTGTCTGCCTCCAATGGAGAGAATAGGGGTCTTCAGATCAGATCTGCTCAAATCCTGGCCAATAGGTAGGTACACAGCTAAGCACCCAAAGCATGTGCCCGGCACACAGAGATGTTAGTACCATGTCTATGGAGCTGAGTGTTTGCCTGGCTGCACCATTAACTTTCTGCATGATTTAGTGTAAGTTCTGTAAACTCAATAAGCTTGATTTCCTTTTCTGTAAGATGAATAGGAGCATCCTTCCACCAAGGCCCCTGTGGCGGTCAGAAAAGGTGAGCTGTGTGATCCTGGCACCATGAAGACATTCAGTTCTGTTTTCTTCTCAATGCCAAGAAACAGAACATTCTATGCCTTTCCCATAATGAAGATTTACCAGAAGGAAGAGCATCTTGGGGGTCTTGGGGTGGGAGGCTTACCCCAATAACCCAGATCTTCCCTTGCATAGTTTTGTCCCCAAGTGTTTTACAGAGCTCAGATGGACCAGGCTGGGAAGGGTGTGAAGAGAACAGAGTAAAGATTCAGGTGTAACTTGAGACCAAGTCACCAGCCTCAGGGGGAGAGGGGCAGGCCAGGCCAGGCCAGGGGCAGGCAGGAAAATGTATGGGAACACCAGCTACCAGCAGGGCTAACAATGAGAAGACAGGGTTTTACAGGAAGGACCAGCTGTGTGTCTCAGGGACATGCCCTAGAATATGGTTTGTCCTCTCCAAGACTCAGGTTGGATATTTTAAAAAAGTTTTTATTGTGTTCATTTTGTGTGGGAAGTGATGGTGTGGGTGCCCGTGTCAGAATATGTATGTAGAGGTCAGAGGACAGCACCAGGTAGTCGGTTCTCTCCTTCCCCCATGTGGGTCCCAGGAATTGAACTGGGGTCATCAGGCTTGGCAGCAAACACTTTGGGACTGCACTCACCACTTTTCACCCTCTGCTAAAGCTGTTTTAAACCAAGTGCAGGGACCCGGGGCTCCCATTTGAGATCCAGATTCCAGAATTGGTTCTAAAGAACTTAGGAATACAAAACGGTGTTGCAGTCCCTTTCCAAGACTAGTGTGTAAACGCTTAGAGTTAAACTCTGTCAGTGTTGCTGTGGTCTGCAGGATGACCATGCTGGCTTCCCTCCAGTCAGAAGGTGGCTGCGCCATACATGGAGACTGACGGCAGTGAGTGCAATCCCGCCACCTGTGCTTTGGTGCCTTCCCATTTTACATCTGAGGCTGTCCATGAGCGAGAGATTTGATGCTTAGCAAAAGAAGGTCCAAGCCCTGAACCTTTTCCCTAGATTAGTGGTTCTGAACCCATTGGGTCGTGACCCCTTGGGGTCAAAGAACCCTTTAACAAGGGTCACTTAGACCATCAAAAAGCCCAGATGTTTACATTATGATTCATAACAGTAGCAAAATTGCAGTTATGATGCAGCAACGAAAATAATTTTATTTTCCTTGGGTTGGGTGTCACCATGACATGAGGTCACAGCATTGGGAAGGTTGAGAACACTACTCTGATTAAGTTAAAAAGAGAACTACACAAATAGTAATATTCCTAAGTTCTTCTACAGAAATGAGCTACTTTTTAAAATCTCCAGAAAGAGGGATGTTGGCTGAAGGGATATCTGCATATCCTTCATATTGATGTATGTTTGCAAATGAATTCTAAAGCTAAAATAATCAAACTGATATAAGACCCGCAATTATAGTAACAGGAGAGGGATAGAACAAACACAGCATATCTGAAGTGTTAATATACTTTTAAGATGAGTTTTCAAACAGAAAAAAGACGAAGTAGAGAGGGATGTGTGTTGGGGTCACATCGGCCTGTAAGTTGGCTGATGGATGTGATTAAGATACATTGAGATACATTGTATACATGTACAAGATTTTCTAAGAAGAAAACAAGGGAATTTCATGTCATTCTATGTGGATAGAATGGAACAGCCAAGGAACAAACTAAAATTCTATTCCCTACCTCACACCATACCTTGGAATCAATTCTGCATGGGTTAAATATTAAAATTAAAAATAGGCAGGGTTAAATAGATGGACCTTTGCTTTGAGGCATCTTATATGGCCCATCCTCTCAGCCGACTCTTAGGCTGTGGTTATTACTGGGACAACCTGTAAACAAGGGGCTGTCTGCCAACATCTTAGCTGCATGATGCACTCTCGCTCTCTCTCCCTCTCCTTCTCCCCTGCCCTGGCTCTCCTTCCTTCCCTTCCTCTTTCTTCTCAGCATTCCTTACCTCTAACATAGCTCTGAAGGAAGTCTACACTCGCCTATTCGCCCACCCTGGCATGTACACAAAGCCAGAAGTACACAAGACACACACCCAAGACAACCTCTGCGATGGGAATGGCAAAAGCCCTTGAGGGAGTGTCCACTGTTCCTGCTGCCAGAAACAATCCTTCAGCTTCTGAGAGGACTCCAGCAATCCCCTGTGCTGTTTTCCCCTCCTCTCCATTTTTCTCTTTCCAGCCCTCCAGCGTGGTGAAGATCAAAATATGGGACTGAAATGAGCAAGGTTAAAGAAAGGAGTTAATGTGTGCATTTTCCTTTAAATGTAAATTTTCTATACACGAAAATATTCTTTATTTACTGTTCCCACCTCTTCCTGAACAATTTAGTCTAGAGGCGTTGTGTGGAGGTTTGGACTCCACACAAAATAGTGTAGGAGCCAGGTGGAAGCTGGGCACACTGTTGGGGGTAGGAAGGGGATCAGAGCAGGAACAGAGCAAGGAAGCCAGCAGAAAGGGGGAGGTGGCCCAAGACAGTGTCGGTCAGCTTTCCAACACCACGAAGAGATACCTGAGGCAATCAGAAGAGGAGGAAAGGCCTGACTTTTCTCATTGTTCAAAGGCCCGAACGCTTTGGGCTATAGCAAGACTGAGCATCATGGTAAGAAGCGAGTAACTGAGCAAAGCTGATTATCTCATGCCAGCCAGAAAGGGAGATGGGGAGGCAGGGGAGGGCCCAATATTCCCTACAAGGTCATGCTTCTAATGACCTAACTCCCTCCCACCATGTCCCACCCCCTAAAGTGTCCACCACCTTCCAATGAGGTGGCCAGCCGGTGAGCAAGCCTATGGGGACATCTCAGATCCAAATTATAACAGTGTCAGGGTCCAAAGGAGTGAGGGGGTATGAGGGGCGTGGGACAGTCCAGCACGTAGTGCTGCAGTCTGCAGAGATGGAAGAACTGCCCATGAAAGGGTGTTGAAATCCATCTGTCGGGATAGGAAGCAGGCTGTCTGCAGAGCAAGGAAAGTGGTAGGAAGATTTTGATCAAATAACTCAGTATGGAAGGTGATGGAAGGGGAGACAGGGTTCACACTGGTATAGAACACATGGCAATGGAGAAAGATGCTTTGCAGTGTATTTGAAGATGGTTTACCCCTCCAGAATTCATTTTGGAATCCTGCTGCCATGGAGACAGAGGATATGCTGGGAGGACATTAGTTCATTGAGCATTAATGCAGTTCATTAACTCAGTGGTTAAGAGCACTGACTGCTCTTCCAGAGGACCCAGGTTCAATTTTCAGTACCCACATGTCAGCTCACACCTGTCTAACTCCAGTTACAGGGGATCCAACACCCTCACACAGACATACATGCAGGCAAAATACCAATGAACATAAAATAAACATAAATTAGATATTTTAAAAGTGCTTTCAGAAAACCTGGCTGTAGGCAAGCCTGTAAGGCATTTTCTAAATTAATGATTGATGGGAAGGGTCCAGCCATTGTGGGTGGGGTCACCCCTGGGCTGGTCCTGGGTTCGATAAGACAGTAATCTGAGCAGAACATAGGAAGCAAGCCAGAAAGCAGCACCCCTCCTTGGCCTCTGCATCAGTTCCTGCTCCAGATTCCTGCATCGTTTAAGTTCCTGTCCTAACTTCCTTTGATGATGAACATCAACATGCAAGTGTAAGCCAAATAACCCTTTCCTTCCCGAGTTGCCCTGTTTCATCACAGCTATAGAAACCCTAACTAATCACCGAGAAAGTTAGAGAAGGGACTCAAGGCAGGAACTGAAACAGAGCCATGAAGGAACACTGCTACTGACTTGCTAAGTTTGCTTTTTTATACCATCTGGGATCACTTGCTCAGATGAGGTGGTGCCAGTAAGCAGCTCCCCTCCATGCCCTCTGCATCAGCTCCTGCCTCCAGGTTCCTGCCCTGTTTGAGTTCCTGTCCTGACTTCCTTTGATGATGAACAGTGCTGTGGAAATACAAACCAAATCAACCCTTCCCTCCCGAGGTTGCTTTTGATAATGGTGTTTCATCACAGCAATGGTAACACTAGCTAAAAGACAGCCTCTATTTTCTACACATACATGAATATGGCAGCCATTAAGCATGTCTTATTTTCCACTTCACTGTGGCAGCCATTACTAATTAATCAAATATGATTTGATATATACAATATAGAGAATGAAATGTAAATATAAATGTGCTTATGTGGATGTGTTCACTGACAGAACCAGAGACCCATGACTGCAGTAGAAATGAGCGCCCCTAGCACCCAGATATTGGCTCCTGTATGAGTTACTTTTCTCTTGCTGTATAAAACATGACCAGCACAACTTCCAGAAGAAGAAGGGTTTTTGTGGCTCACAGTTCCAGAGGGAGAACCCATCAGAGTAGGGAGGCACAGTGACAAGCAACAGGCATGATGGAAGGAATAGCCTGTGTCTTCAAATCACAAACATGAAGCAGAAAAAGCCAACTGAAGTGATGCAGACCATAAACACCCAAATCCCTCCCCCTAGTGACACACTTTTTCCAGGAAGGTCACTCCCAGTAACTTGGAATCAAGTATTCAAGTGCCTGAACTATGGGGAACATTCAAAAAATGAAATCTGCATATCCAACACTTTCAAAGTATATTCACAAACACCTATTGCAGTATGGCTTGTAGAGAGAATCCACTTAATTTTGTAACAATAAGGTATCAGATAAATTAACCCCAATACAATTGAAAAAGAGAATGCTATGGCAATCATTAAGAATCATTGACTCAGATGTTATTTAACAACAGCTGTGCATATAAGCATTGTCCTATTAGCACCAATACTCAAATCCTGGAGGTTCTAAGTTCCCACCTGCCAAATAGTGTTACTGCTGCTCTCCGAAAGTCTCCTCTACTTGTTGTTGGGAGATGTGACAGGTGTCATGTGCCTCCTCAAAGCAAGCCTAGCAATGTCCCCGTGGGGACCAGGAGCTGTTCTTGGAGGCAGTTTGAGGAACAGGTCATTGCTCTGATGTGGTGGGTCCTGTAAGCTTCCCCCAACACTTCCCAGCTTCTTTCCTCCCTGAGAACTATATCCACAAACACCATCATCCCAAACTTTGATCTTCAGACCCTGCTCTGTGGATCCTGAGACTGACTCTTCCCCTCAGCATAACAGCCTGAGGCAATTCACTTGCCCTCTGAGACATGATGTGAACAGCTTGCTCATCCATTCTGCTGTGATGAACATGTTAACTGAATATTCCTTCTCTTCCAACAGGAATGCTGCAGGAACATTCTTGTCTGAAGCACCTCCAGCAACTTTCTGGTTGCTTCCAGAAGCATCTGCTGGGTCACATAGTGTGAGAGCCCATCTAGATTTCCTAGACACAGAAGGTCGCTTTAGCGCATGTTCTGCCATCTTGAAGGCTCAAGATATGGGTTCATCTGGAAGGTTGCAAATGAAGGCCCTATCTGCCTTCAAAAGCCACCCAGGATACATCTGCCTAGACTGCTGCTGCTGTTACGAGGTGGGTGACATGATATGAAGGCATTGCTTCCCTGAAGACCCAGAGCACTTGGGAGCAGCCTAAAGCCCCTCCTGTGGTCACAGGCACAGCTGTGGCCAATGGGCTCTGGAATCTCTGAAAGTTGTTTTGAGTCTTAGGCCTTCTGGAGTCGGAGAAGTCAATCACTCAAAAGCCTCAGAGGAGCCCTGTGAACAAGGAGAGCTCCATCATGATTCAGTCTCTATCTTACTCACCCCACCCAGAGTGAGGGGGACGCTCTGGGGTGAATAAAGACAGAGAACACTTTTATTCTCCTCAGGGTTTCCCTTAGTCTTTAAGATGCACACAGTCTGAGGATTGTTCTGACAACTTACTGGCTCGCCTCAAAATTCCACCCCAACACCTGGCAGAATCTGTTGATTGAGAAGGGATTACATCTCGGACAGACCCAGTCAAGAGAGGTGCAGTCCCTGTACCCTGCCTCCTCCTGAATCCTATGAACCACTTTCCACTAGGCACTCAGTGATCTGGGCTCCTAGTGAGAACCTCCAGGGCCCCTTCCATTCTTGTTTTCTTTCCTTATCATACAGAATTAAATCATCAAGCCTGGACCCAAATCCTGGCTTATCAGTCTTTCAGAATGTGGGATTGAATTTCTCATTTAACCTCTCTGAGGTTCCATATGTACGAGAGCAAAACTACTACCACTCCGACCTGTTCTCAGAGATCACACCAATGCCAGCACACAGGCCATGCCCAGTAAGTGGCAGCTGTGATGAAATCAGTCTCCCTTTGGATGGAGCAGGACCCCCCAGCTGGTTCCTAAGCTTGGAAAATTCAGCTCCTTCCATTTTACAACTTCTCTAAGAGAGTGGATTTTCTGAAACAGGCTGTTGCAATGAAGGGAGGTAGAAAACCAAAAAGGAAGTACACACACACACACACACACACACACACACACACACACTACAATGGTCAGGCAGTGGTAGCTCATGCCTTTAATTCCAACACTTGAGAGGCAAAGGCAGGTGGATGTCTATGAGCTCAGGGCTGGCCTGGTTTACAGGGTGAGTTCCAGTACAGCCAGTGCTACACAGAGAAACTGTGTCTCAAAAACAAACAGACAGACAGACAGAAAACATAGAGAGAGATAGTAACCCAACCCCATCTTACAATGCTCTTAATGTGCTCTTCAACCAGCTAGATGGGCCTAGCCCTAACCTGTCAGCTGTGTACTGAGTAGGTACACGTGTTGGGGAATGCATGATTATAGACATACCTGGCAGACCCTTGTCCGTTCTGTGTGACCATCTGAGCACAGGGGTTGAGTTAGATTCATGCCTCAGTCCACCAGGAAACTCACCCAGAAGTTTACACATGATTACACTCAACAAACAAGGTGCTTGCATCTATCATCAATGCTGATTAAATATCTCTTTTCTACAAGACAGGAACTTGGCAGGGCCTAGAGCTACCCAAAGGTGCTGCCATTCGGGACTTCATAAGTCAGCAAGGAAGGGAAAGGCAAAGTCAGCCGTGAAGGTGGACAGACTGTGCAGAATCTAGAAAAACACATCAGTCTGAGCAAACCAGAGAGGTGAGAGGTTATACCCTGGGACCGTGTAACATGAGGGGCCTTCTCATTGGGATTTCTGTCCTACCCAGTACCCCACAGCCAGCAAGCCCCAAAGAAAATCACACAGAGTCTACATTAAGTTATACACTGATTGACCCATTAGCTCAGTCTTCCTATCAGCTCCCATAACTTATATTAACCCATTGTCAGCCACATGGCCAGTACCTTTTCTTAGCTGGGCTGCTACATGTTGTCTCCTTAGAGATCTGCACAGGAATGCCAGGGAAGCTTCCTGCTTCCCAGAGGTTCTCATCGCCCTGCCTCTACTTTCTGTCTGGTTGACCCGCCTGTACTTCCTACCTGGCCAATCAGTATTTATTTAAAGCATGATTGACAGAAACAGATAAGTCTCCCACACCAGGACCTCTGTGATGAATGGGCTGGAAGAGAGGCACATTGGCTCTATAGAGAGGCTTCGTGGGATGAGGCCACAGACCACTCACTCCCAAAGCACAGGCTTGGCCGAGTGCTGGAAGCCAAAGAAGGCATCAAGATGAGGAGTCTGTGTTTGAGAAGAACCACTCCAGAAGGTTAAAAGATAAAGTTAGAAGATTAAATATTCAAACTAGGAAGTCTGAGGTGTGAATCACAGGATTTCTCAAAAATAAATAAAGTAAAAGACACACGGAGAAATCATCTAAGACAGAATTTAGGAAAATTTCACTAAACCACAGAGCACAAATTTCTAAACCGAAAGTTCCACCAGGTGGCCAGTGCAGCACATGTAAGCAGGTGCTCACCACAGCACAGCAAGGTCAGTGCCTAGAGCCTTGGCCAGGAGCACCAGGAAAATAAGTAATATACAAAGAATCCAGAAGCATAATGGTATTGACTTCTTCTGAGTGAGGAAAACAGCAACAAAAGATAACAGTGAAAATCCTTCATACAATTAGTGAAAAACGAAAACAAAACAGAACAACCAAACAAGCAAAACGAGTTCTACACTCAAGCAAATAACTGAAAATCTTATACAGGAAGCAGCCCCACACCATGCATTCTTTTTGAGAAGGCGTGGCAGGTTGTGCTACCTAAACAAAGCTGTAAACTAAAAAGAAAAGGAACAGAGGAGCGTTTATCTCAGTTGCTTTTCTACTATTGTGAAGACACAGTCATGACCACAGCTACTTATAGAAGAAAGTCAATAGGGCTTACAGTTCCAGGGGACTTAGGGAGCTTGACCATCATGATGGGGCACATGGCAGCAGGCAGGCAGGCATGGCGCTGGAGCAGTAGCTGAGAATTTACATCCGATCCATAGCAGGAAACAGAGAAAGAGAGGCAGAGAATGCTAACTGGGAATGGCACAGGCTTTTGAAACATCAAGGCCTACCTCCAATAGCATTCCTCTTTCAAGGAGTATACAGCCCCTAATCTTCCCAAACAGTTCCAACTGAGGATCGAATATTCAAATGTGTGAGCCATGTAGGCTACTCTGGTTCAGATCACCACAGATTTATATGGGAATTCCAGAATGAGACTATCCAGGGATCCAGAGACCCTGTCCCTGGGAGCACAGTGTCAGAGGGGTCTGGGGAGGCTCTTCAGACAACATAGCTAATATCATCACAAGCAACCAATGAAGACTTTGATCTTGAACTGGTAATGTCAAATTAATGGGTAAGCAAGCAAAGAACAGAGATAGTTATTGGCCCTAGAGGGGACAAAAAGTCAGAAAGAAAGGAAAAATAACACATTCTTGTTTGTCTCTCAAACTCTATGCATGCATATATGCATACATTTGAAATGTAAACAGCAAAATCTATTTCTATAAATACACCAGAGCCCTCCTCGCCCAGACACTATCATTTCAAAGTGCCTGGAGGAGGAGCCGAAGCCCGATACCCATCTCAGCAGACCCTTTGCCTTTGAGGAACAGGAGTTCTTGGGACCAAAGGTAGGGCTGAGAGAGAAAATACATTTGCAAAGAGACTTTGGGGACTGGAAGAGAGAAACGAGGTAATTAGCACTTTGGACAGAGAATAAATTCAGCATCTCTCCCAGGCAGCCTCAGGAATGGAGCGTGGAGAGCCCATCAGCTCACCTTAATCTCGCTTTTTGTCTTGTGTGATTCAAATTATTCAGTGCCTTTGAAAACCAGCTGCACTGACTTTGCAGGATCAGACAGCCCACCTCATGGGGTGCAGACTCTTCTCCGTGGGCTTGGGCAGGAGCCTCTGGGTTCCTGTGCCTTGAAGTCTAGGGATTTGTACCAGTCACATTC
This sequence comes from Dicrostonyx torquatus, assembly GCA_028555095.1. Taxonomy (NCBI): domain Eukaryota; kingdom Metazoa; phylum Chordata; class Mammalia; order Rodentia; family Cricetidae; genus Dicrostonyx; species Dicrostonyx torquatus. The sequence continues at coordinate 248,331 of JAQHUG010000386.1, read as the reverse complement.
CTGGGCCCCGGCTCCAGCCCACTCCCTTCGCCCCTCATTCTGCTGCCTGACAACACCCCACATAAACATGGCTGAGACACAACAACAGGCCGAGTTCACAGTACAGGGAAATCAGAGATGGAATGAGGTGGGGGAAGGGCAGAAATCAGCAAGAGCAGGTACTGATTTAACCAGGTTCCAGAACCTTCTTGCTGCAGTCCAGGTGCCAGTGTCTGTACTCCCCACTTGCAAGGCCTCATGAGGTAGGGACTACCATTACACCATTTCACAGATGAAACAAGAGACACACAAAGGCACAAGGAAGCCTACAGCCTTAACTCACAGGCAGGAGATCAGGAAACTCCCTGACTACACAGGTCACTTTACCCTGCTGCTTTTGAGAATGCCCTCTGAGTGGACCTAGGGCTGAGTCAAGAGATTTAAGAGGGTGAAACGGAGGATGCGCCCTACAAAGGGATCCGGGGAGCATCAGGCCCATGAGATAGTGCTCCATCACACCAAAGGGAGCTCCTCAAGAGGATTGGTGAGCGCAGGATTTGGCATGATGGACCTGTGCCCGGAGCTTCTCCATCCCTTTATGTTGGGACCAATTGGGTGAGACCAATAGATGTGAGGGTACAGGAAGCCACAGTCAAACCCCAGTCAGACATAGCCATTCAGAGTAGTCCCAGGGGTACTGGGCTGTGTGGGAATCATGTGTCATGTCTCCCAGAAGGTACTTCTATGCAAGACTGTGTGATCCTTGACACAGAAAATTATATATATGCGCCTTGCCAGCAAAACAGCTCAGAAATGGATCTGGGGTCAGCACTGAGGTCAGGCTCTGCCCCTGCCCCCTTTCTCAAACATCCATTACCATCTCAAGCTCCCTATAGGCTCAGACACATGAACACTTGGTCCTCAGCTGGTAGTTCTGTTTGAGAAAGCTGTGGAGCCCTTAGGAAATGGAGCTTTATTGGAAGACATGAATCACACGGTGCAGACCTTGAGGGGTTTTTAGCCCAACTCTACTTTCTGGTCACTTTTGGCTTCCTGACTATATATGCAATGTACCAACTGCTCCTTTTTCCTGCTGCAATGCTTCCCACCATGATGGGTTGTGTCCTTTGTAACTGTAAGCCAAAATGAATGTGTACTCTCTTTAGTTGCTTCTCATCAAGTAATGAATTCAGGAAGATCACATAGAGAAGCCAGGACTCAGATCAAAAATTTGCCCAAGGGTAGTGACATGCTGTTGCTGGGGCCATGCTGATCTGGGTTAGTATGTGTTGCCACCAGGGCCATGGTGACATCTGGCCCCAAGCGGCTGCCAAGGGCCATGTCTGGATCAATAGTCCTGCTGCAACCCTGTGCTATCACAGGGGGTCATAGGAACAATGTATGCAGGAATCCAAGGGCCATGCTTGTCCTGCCCCCACTAGCCCTGGGATAGCTGGCCCGGCCAGCTGGACACTGCAGTAGAAGAGCTGACCCTTCTTCTCATGGGAGAACTGGCCCCTGCACTCAGGAAAGATGGCCCTGCCCCTCATCAATGGCCCTGGGAGAGCTGGCTCCACACCTCACCTGAAAGAGGTGGTCCCAGCAGCCCAGACTGACTAGCTCAGCTACCATCCAGACCCTCATTGGTCCGCAGGTTGGCCCACCCTAACATCTACACTACCGGTGACCTGCTGGAGTGTGTGAAGTGATTGGTCCTGCAGAACAATAGCTGCAGGATATCCGTGACTCGGGGTAACAGCAGGATACCCAAGAGGAGTTTCGGTGAGGATCCAGTGATGATGGTGTGCCAGACGCCTTGAGCCAGACCAATGGCTCATTCTAATGAACATTTTCAGGTGGGACCGATTGGACAAAGGGTAGAATACCTGACACACCACAGCTCCCAGTGCCACTACAATAAATGACGAGATGTTGGGAGACAGGAAAGACAGAGGAATGAGGTTTTTGTTGGTGGTGTTTGCTTTGTTTAGTTTTTAAGTAATTTGGGGGGGGGGTTCTTTTAGAGGGAGGAATGCTGTAGTGGTGAGGAGCAGACATGGGGGGATTGGGGTGCATGATGCAAAATTCCCAAAGAATCAATAAAGAATTATGCTAAAAAAGAAAAAGAAAAAAAAAGCATTTGCCCAAGGTCCCAGAACCTGCAGAGCAGGGTATCTTCCACCCCACTGACTTCTTTTTAAGTCAGTTGGTTGTTCCGTCTCCCACAGTGGTACCATCATGGTTGTGTTGCAACTGTATTTGTTTGCCTGGTGAGGAAGAGGAAATGACAACTCCAGGTGGTTGAAGGAAAATGGAGTCTAAATTTTGGGCCCAACAACTGATCTGAAACCCTTAACAATAAGGAACACCCAACCTTTAGGTGAGTGTGATCATAGCTAGTTGTGAGTGTGACCCACATGTTGCTTGCTTTGGCCTTGTTCTTGTTAACTGAATTTCAGGGCTCTCAACCAGGAGCTTGGTAAACAATAACATCATTTTGTGACTCAAAAGGATGGGCACACCTGAATACTAGTCCAAGCTTGGACTGGCCCTGAATTCTGAGGCTACTGCAAGGCTGGTACAGCAGAAAGGGAGAGCATCTTCAATTAGGAGGTCATGCTCCCCTCCCACCCATTTACCATGACCTTGCACATTGGGCTCAACATTAAGCCAGCTAAAAGGGATCAACTGTGCCCACTCTAAGTGGTTTAGCCTCTCAGGAGCATGTGCAAAAGCCCTCTATTAGCTAGTAGACTTGAAAAACACACCAAAAAGAAGTGAGCACCATGTCCCAGGCAAATCATGAGATAAAGACTTATTGTCACCATTGTCATACCACTTATTGTCACCATTTTTCCCACTCCTGGGAAAAGCTGGAGGAAATGGGGAAAGTGAGCCAGGGCCTGTAACATCCAAGCCAGTTTCAGAGCCTGAAGGGAGCGCTAGACCATCATTGTGTCGTTGAATTTGCCTGTCTCTCATCCTAGCGCCCTACTGGTCACCGGCTGGAGTCACCTGGAGGCCCTTGCAGCACTCACAGCTCTGAGCAGAGCAGCTGCTAGAGCCTGAAAGATAACCTGGGCAGGGGGCAGCAGGGGTGAAGGGCACAACTGGCCTTGTGCTCTGCAAGGGGAGAAGCATGCAGAAGCTGGGACTCATAGAAGAGCCAAGGGGACGTGAGCAGGGAACCGACACTCTGTGTTAACACTTGGCCCCAGGGAAAGGGAAGTGCTAGTTCACTCACAGCAGTATCACTAGTGTGTAGTGTCACCAGTACCATTCCCTCCACTGCTGTCACCAACTTCTCACGGGACCCTCATGCCATGGACTCTGAAAACCGAGCAGATTTCTAGCACTGGTCCAGATGGAATGACAAAACAAAATGCACCATGTGGGTGTCGTGGTAGCCCAAGTATATGCTGAGGAGAAAGAAATGGAGACAGTGGTGTTGGTGGTAGAGATGGGAGATGTAGCCATGGTGATAGAACTGTTCCTAGCGGTCACGTGGATGGGGAATAGAGATGGTGGTGGTGGAGGCAGAGGTAGCAGAGGTGATAGCAGTGATGGCAGCTGTGGAGAGGGTGACAGTCATGGTGGGGTGATTGTGGAGAGAGCAGCAATGGAGAAGGTGATGGTGGAAATCACGGTGATAGGTACTGCTAGCATGACAAAGATGGTGGAGGTGATAGCAGTGATGGTTACGGGGGCAGTGGTGATGGCACTGAAGATGATGGTGGTCTAGGGGGGCAATCAGTGGTGATGGCTGAGGCACTGATGAAGATGACACTGCAATGATGACAATAATGGTTGTCTTCATGGTAGCGCCAATTTGGCAGACATAGTACAGATGATGGTGACGGTGATGGAGGTGATGAAACGGGGAAGTGATGATGGTGATGGCAGAGGTGGAGGTGATGTGATGGAAATGGTGGTGGTAGGGTATGGTGAAGGTGGTAGGACTAGAAATGGTGATGACCACGTGATGCTGGTGATGGCATGATAGAGGTGATGTGGTTAGACCATGGTGTTGACCAAGGTGTTGGTGGTGATAGAACGGTGGAGGTTGGAAGGCTAGAGACAGTGTTGACCATGGTGACGGTGGTGGTAGTATGGTGGAAGCGGAGGTGGTCAGACTGGTGAAGGTGATAACGGCAGTGGTGGCGGTAATGGGAAGATGGCACGTGATGCTGGAAATGCTGTTTAGCGGTGTTAACACTGTTGTCATCAGTGATGGATGACAGTGACTTGCCCAGAAGGCAGCAGCAGTCATCCTTTCTCCTAGAAACATCACAAAGCCAAGCCCTCTGAGGGACTACTCTGGAATAAGAACACAGCCTGCTGTGTTAAGTCCAACTCTACACAGACACCCAACCATGTTAGGGAGGAGGACAGCAGAGCGAGCAGACAGAGACTGAGTCAGTCACACCATGTTTCAGGATCAGTGTGGAACTGCTTGTTAGCAGAGATCTGCTTTCCAATGGCAAATAATAAAATTATGCTTTTTGTGCAGCTAATGAAATGCAAATTGAAGCTGGATGCACATTAATGCAAAGAGTTGAATATCCATTTAATCAGCTCCTCCCTGCAGGGGCCAATGATAAAAATGACAGAGGAATTGCATTGCTAATTCCGGGCTTGTCACTTCTTATACGTCCTTACCTTGTAAACCCACCACTCCCGTGGTTGACACCTGCCTGAAGGGTCCAAGGTTTATGTTGTTCAGGGAGTCTGGGAATTCCACTGGGAGAGAGGCAGGAGGGCTGGCACGAGGGAGGGAGGCCTGGAGGGAAAAATGTGAATAGACAGAATCTTTCCTGTAGTGCCAAAGTAAATTGTCTCTACTCCTCCTCAACCCCCAACAGGCAGTCTGTTTCCTCCGGGGCTGGTAGTGTGACAGTAGGGCCCCCTCATTCCTGTGGTAGAAGTCAACAGCCAATGGCATGACACTAACAACCCACATAGTCCAACTTTGTTCTGTGCCAGGTACTGAGCTGGGAGAAGTGCCTGTGCTCGTCATCATTCATTCAGCATCCATGGGATGGGTGACATACCTGTGCTCACCATGCATTCAGCATTCATAAGCTAGATAGGGAAACTGAGGTTCAGACAGAAGGTGTGCCTCACCAAATGACACACAACCAGGAAAAGACTTGAACTGAGATAGTATGACTGCCAACCATATTCCTAACTAGGTTAGCATGCTGTTTCCATGGAAGGAAATGAGGAAGAAGAAATTAACCCACAACTGGACAACCACTACCCTGCATCCAGCAGAGGGGAGGAGCTAGAAGGATGGAGAAGTGATGAGGAGCCCAGGAGGGACCAGCCTGGAAAAGAGGTTAATGTTCAGCTCTTAGTAGTTCCTAGTCCAACCAAAACAAAGATGCAGGGTAGAGTCTGGGTAATAGAGAGGTCTCTGGGCAGGGACTGAAACCTTCAGAATGAAGCAGGAGATTTTGAATGCCAGGTCTAGGTGGAAAGACTTCATGATGCAGTGTGGCCAGCTGTACATTTGGTCAGTCCAGGAGAAAAGACAATACTAATTTGTTAGTCCTGGATGTCAGGGACAGCAAGGAGAGCAGGTTAAGTTATGTGAGCATCAGTGCAGAGAGATCAGAGCCTGATGCATAGCAGTGTGGGAGGTGAAGAACTGGAGGGAGACCATCTGGACATCCTGTCTGAGTCACTGTCATATAGGCAGAAGCATCAGGGCACAGCTCAAAAGCACTCTGGCCCCTAGAGTCCTCTCCTCTACCTCTCAACCAGAAGAGCAGCCCTGGTGGGCTCTGATGGGTTCCAACCCTCTTGTGCAAGCACATCCTAGTGACAGTGGTGACAAGGAGGTCTTGAGTCACACCCAAGTAACCGTGGTGACGAGACTTCCTTAGTGTAGGCATGTGGGGGACAGGCATACTAATGAACAGCAGATGCCACCTTTGCAGAGCCTCTGCTGTGACAGCCTGTCTCAGGATGCTGATGTGGCCTGACAGATTCCGTTCAAACTCCACATGGCTGCTGTTCAGACAACACTGACTTCTTGCCTAGCTCTGATGGAACACAACTGAGGTTGTACCAGCTCCAAACTCTACTGTAAATAGCTCCAAGCACCTATGTAAAACTCTAGAGAACCCACACCTATAATCACTAGGGAGGTAGAGACAGAAGGATTCCCTGAGGCATGTTGGCCAGCCAGTCTAGCTGAATCAGTGAACTCCAGGTTCAGTGAGAGACCCTGACTCAAAAAAAACAATATGGAGAGTGATTATTCTGGCTGATTTTGTATCAACTTGACACAGCAGGAGTCATCTGAGAGGATGGAGCATCAACTGGGAAAATGCCTCCATTAAGATCAGACTATTAACAAACGGGTAGGGCATCTTCTTAACTAATGATTGGTGTAGGAGTGCCCAGCCGGTTGCGGGTGGTGCCAACCCTGGGCCGGTGGTCTTGGGCACTATAAGAAGCAGACTGAGCTAGACATGGAGAGCTAGCCATGGCCTCCTCCATGGCCTCTGCATCAGCTCCCTCTCCAGTTTCCTGCCCTGTTTAGGTTCTTGCACTGACAGCCTTCAGGGATGAACTGTATGGTGGTTTTTCATGGCCTCACAGGCATATATTTTTGAACACTTCGGTCCTCGGTTGTTGAAACTGTTTGCAAAGGATTAGCAAGTGTGGCCTCATTGGAGATGTGCCATTGGGGGCAGGTTTTGAGATTTCAAAAGTCATTGGCATTCCCAGTTAGCATTCTTTCTCTGCCTCCTGCTTATGAATCAGATGCAAGCTCTCAACTAACTACTACAGCACCATATGCCTGCTGCCTGCTTCCATGTTCCCTGACTAGATGGCCTTGGTCATGATGTTTTCTCACAGTAATGGAAAAATAACTAAGACCGATTGTGATATGGAAGTGTAAGCAAAATAAACCTTTTCTTCCCCACGTTTGCTTTTGTTTCATCACAGCAAGAGAAACACTAGGACAGTGATTGAAGCAGACACTCTGTTTCATTACATGGCCTCTACACATGAACATATGTGCATGCTTGGCTCTGTGTGTATGTACACACGCACACACACACACATATACACGAGTACGTGTGCATACGCACACTCTAAAAATAAAAAGGAAAAATAAATTCCAGTATTTACCTAAGGATTCCTTTGGTAGAAAAGGCTGAGGCAGGCACATGGATGTGGTCACCTTGAGCCTTGCCTTTAAAGAAGAGGGGACCTCCTGCTTCACTTCCCACTGTCACCTAGATGCCATTTAGATTGCCAGTCACTACCCTAGCAATTTCACCTCCACTGGGAACACATTAAACTCTATCTTTTTAGAAACTCTACTGTGGGACAGGGGAAACTGAGACCAAGAGAGTTCTATTCAGAGGCTCCAGTTCACACCTGAGGGCACCTTGGCAATACCCCGATTCCTAACCACTGTCTTCACCTCCAAGAAAACCCATATGGGTACCAACCCCACACTCACCCCAGAATCTGCCTCTGGGCATGATGACCTTCAAGGTCCAGACTTAGGATATACTGATTCTTGGATTCCAAATCAAGAACCTATACCCTATAATCTGCTCCTCTACTAGGGAGCCTTACCCTCAGAGGTCTCTGCTCATCACTCCTTAGTGCCAGAAAGAGCCAGTAGCAGTTTATAAGAGTCACTGCTGAGAAGAATGGGAGAGACAGTCACTTCCTCCCAGAAGACCTTACATTTAAGGTTGTCCTTCATGTGGCTGAACAGTAGGATCAAAATGGTGTCAACAAAGGCAGATGAGAAATGAAGAAAAATTTTCACTAATATTTGAACTTGGACATTTGTCAACTCTCCATCACAGTGAAGAAATGTGGATAATTAACTGGTAGAGAGAAAAGAGTTCCATTGAATGCCCCAATCCAAGGTCAGTTGGTGGATCGAGTTGCTTTGGGCCTGCAGTGAAGCAGTGCACCAAAGCAGGAACACACAGTGGAGTAAAATTATTTATCTCATCAGCTAGGAGTCAAAAGAAAAAGGAGAAGGGAGTAGTGTCCCATAATCACATTTGAAAGCATACTCCCAGTGAGTCATCAGGGCTGAAAGGTTTGCAGCCCGACTCCCCAAAGAACCCTGCTAGGCAGCAATCTTTTAGCACATAAGCCTCTGAGACACTCAGACTGTAGCCCAGGGCTTCTCTCTCAGCATATTTATTCTAGAGCCTGAGCTGGGACAGGTTCTCATGAAGAAGACGAAGCTAAACACTAAGTGTAAAAGAAGGGAGAGGTTGGAAACTTACTGAGGTAAGCTAGTGGGAAGAAGTGTCCTGTTAAGGACTGGTCTACACCACAAAAACAATGCCCTGTGTACCTGACCAGCAGATTCCACAGCCGTGTTTGCACTGCAGTCTTCTCCCATGATGCAAAGTCAACACATCTGACTGCAAAGTCAACCTCTCATACTGTAACATGTGACCACTGGACATGTGACATGCAGCTACTGTCACTGAGGACGTGAGGGTTTTAGATGTAAGTTTTTGCTCATTGAATTGGTGATCTCGAGTGGCTACCTCGGAAGAGGTCTTTGGAAGGATGAAGGCAAGCAAAGCTGTTGGCACACAAAAGTCACTTGGTTATAGCTCAGATCTCTGAGGATTAAGGTTGTCATGGATTAGGTTTGTAAAGGAGAGAAGTGTAATCTTAGGAAACTTCCCTGTTGAACCAATTTCACCCACCCATTTTGAATCCCAACTGTAAAGTTTCTCTAAAATTCAGGGCACTGGATCCCAGTATAATCCTTGAGCTAAGTTTGGGGTGGCCTTTACTGTCTTTGTTTGGGCTGTTTGTTTTGAGTGGCATCATTATTTTATTTTTAAATTGCCTATAATGTACCCTTTAAAAATTCCCTAATTATGGATAGGATAAATACATAATTGCAGACTTTTAAAAAAAACACATATTATCTACTCAATACTCCATAATTATGGTCTTTTCCATGAAATGCATTATTTCCTAGATGGTCCGTAATCACTCCTTTGAAGCCAGCTGGGGAAGACCAAATTTCTCCTCAGATTTAGCTCATGGGTCACTGGGCATGACCAGTGAGTGAGGCAGCTTAGAGTTACCACTAAGGGCTGTTGGAACCCAGCAGGCTCCGCACACAAGAAGCGTGGTGTCCAGTTGCTGAGCAGTCAGACCAATGCCCCTTGGACATGGGTATCGCTGAATAAGGGTTGAGTTTGGGAATCCACTAGCACCTTACCCACCAGCAGCAAAGGGAACCTCTAAGAAGGACCAAAGGTCAACAAGGGGCACTCATGAAACCTGCTCCTGACCACTGCCCTCTCTCTATGACTTCAACTTCCTTGTGTCAAGAGGTAAATGAAAATAAACTCTAGGGAGAAAAAGCAGAGGTTGATACGTGGGCCTTCCCATCCAATCAACAGAGCTGTTATTACTGTGTTGACAGTGGACAGAGATATAGTTCTGCCCTGGCCTTCTCTCTTCCATCCAAGCATTTCTCAGAGATGAGGTGTCAGCAGCACTAACCCACAGAGGTTTCCAGATGAGCAACCGTTCTGTAGGCACCACAGAGCCTGGCCCAGCATGATAGCTGATCATTGCCATTCCAAGTCAGGCTCATCCCTGCACCCACCCTTCTTATGCCACACAGTGGAGCCCCCCGACCCCCCCCCCAGGTCGGTCCATGATGTAGGAGGGTTCTTCTGTTTTTCTGAGCTTTCATTGGTTGAATAAAAAAACTGCCTTAGCCTTTTGATAGGGCAGGACTTAGATAGGCGGGGAAAAGAGAACAGTATGCTGGGAAGAAGACTGGGTCAGGGAGAGAGCCGCCAGGGTCAGACATGCTGAATCTTCCCGGTAAGCCCACTACCTTGTAGTGACTTACAGACTATTAAAAATGGGTTGAAATAAGATGTAAGACTTAGCCAATAGAGGCTAGAACTAATGGCCAGGCAGAGTATTTAAATAAATACAGTTTTAGTGTGGTTATTTCAGGCATAAGCTAGCTGGCAGCTGGGAGCTGGGTGGCGGAGGGGGGGGCGGGACACACAACCCGCTCGCGCCTTTTACAACAGGTCCATGCATGAATGGCTTCAGGAGGAGAAAGGTGAGCTAGGATCAGGTGGCTACAGCCATCCCATCCCTTCACCAACAGCTAGTTTGAGCATTTGACCCATTTCTAGTCAACCAAATTACAAGAGTGTCATTTCGAGAAATGTTCTCTTCACAGTCGAATGCACACTTGTATGCAAGAGGCTCTTGATTCAATTCCTCCCACAAGAAAAAATAGATAACAAAAAAAAAGAAAATTTTTCTCTCTTTAAAAAACAAAAAGAGTGGTTCTTCCTTCTGGCTTTGGCTGTATGAGGAGTGATGCTTGGTGAAGCAGCAGCCTTCATACATCACGAGGGCACAAGTCTAAGGATGAAGTCAATATATTGACAGCAGCAGGGCAGGTCATGGGGGAGGGGAAATGTCAATGTTTTTCTTACCTCACAGAGCCACTAAATTAGTGATTTCCAGAAACATCAGAGCCTGGGAATAAATAACAGTTAATGTCAATGCAGCATTCTTCCTCAGACAGTTTGGTTTTCGCCCTGAACTCTAACCATTAGACTCAGTGATCACCTTGCTGAATTTGGCCCATGCAAAAGTGAAATATTCTCACCCTTGCATCTGTGTGACTTGTCCCTTGTGATGCATGCAACTGGGAATATCCCAGCCAATTCGCATAACTGAAACGAGCAAAAGAAAAGTTTAAATATAAGAAGCTCTTACGGGTGTCAGATGAACCTCTGGAAGGTGGTATCCAGAGGCTGACTTTTCATGCCCTCCGCTGGCCACAGCTTTTCAATAGTTTGCTAATGTGACCAGCCAAGCGCTGATGTTATGATTAGACCAGCCTTACATTAAGCCAAAACCTGAGCTCAGCACTTCTGTAGCGTGTGTTACTTAACCTAGGAGCCCACCCTATAGGACAAATACCGGCTCATTCATTTGGATACCATAATAATTCTATGTGGCACATGATAAGCTCTGTCCCACACCACCTCCAAGCTATAAGTAATCCCAGTGCCACTTTCATTTAATCTTCACCACAAGGTCACTACCATTGCACAAATGAAAGCCATTAAGATTTAGAGTCTTAATGATGACTAAGTATCAAACCCAAGACTACAAGATCATAGGAGAAATCAAACTCCAAATCTGATGCTGTTACTCCAAGCAGGGGTGGGGGGTCTGTAAGAGAAAACAAGACCACCCAGAGAATCAGCCACAACTGACTAAGAAGTGGTCAGGAACTTCAGGACCATGAGTCCAAGCTGATGACCTTGTCAATAGGAAGGAAAGACGAGTTGGGCTTCTGCCAGGAGCAACTGCCTGCTGGAGGGCCTCCTCAGAATGAGCAACAGAGGCAGAGATGGGAAAGGTGGAACTGGACATAGGTAGGTCAGCAAGATCTCGATTCAGAAAAAGGGCTCTTGAATTCCATGCCAACTGTCTGAATTCGCCCTCAAGCCACATGTTGCCTGTTCATTCAAGGAGCAGCTCTGGGCCAAGAGTTCAGAAGCTTAGGATTTGGCACTCTATAAGGCTCGGGGGCTCTAGATCACTCCATGTTGCCTTGGCAAGTGCCAGTCCAGGGCACTGCACCAGGCACAGGTTTCCAGTGGTTCAACGAGGTAAGAGTAAGTGCAATGTGAAGAGGATCACCATTTAAACACCAGCCGGATCAGAGGTTGGCAAGATCTTCTCCATCCTGTCTGGGCCTTCAAGCTCCCACAACTGCTTAGAGCATATCGGCCATCTTGGGCTTGGTAATTAGTTCTTCAGGAAATATACAAGCAGTTCTTTTCTCCAGCCCCAGCCCCACCTTCTGAAAATGGGAATGTAAATAAGAAGCTCCTGGAATCATGTCAAGTCTAGGGCAGAGGATGACACAGCCTTCTGCCTCATCCATAACTCTGCCTCCACCCAAGGGTGGATATCCAATTGGCAGTATCCAAGTTTCCCACAGTACCACCAGGGACCCACAGAATGGCAGCATGGACACAGAATGGCCCAGACCTGCCCTGTATTAGCTGTGTACCCATGGCCAAGTCTTCTGTCTTTCTGCTTTTCTGAAAGGGGAATTGTTGTTCTATGAGCACGCCACTGTGAGGCTGGAATGAAATAAGCTAATACAGGCTCCAGCGGAGCACACAGAGTACACAGCTGGTACCCAATAAATGTCCAGTATTTTGTCACAGACAAAGCTGCAGCCCCACCTGTTTCCATGGAGAAATGCAACTGCCAAGCCTGCTCTAACAGTAAGCAGGACAGTAGTAACTCTCCTGTGCCCAGCGGCATGATTCCTGCAGCCAGGGGAGCCAACTGGGATGTGGGTGTGCTCTCAGGCCAGATAAAGGACAAAGGAGGCTCTGAAGAAAAGCTGTGTTTGCAGTTTGGAAGGGCAGCGCTGACAGTGACACAGGGCCCAGCCCGCTCTCCTGATTCGATGTCCCAGAAGTCATGGTTGTCCCAGATGAGCGGGCACTGCCTGATCAGTACACTGCCTGTCTTTGTCTGTCTCCCACCTTGCTTCCCTGCTGCCTCTAACTCCACCTGAAGATTTCAGCTCCCCGTTTCAAAACATCCACCCCTGTCCCAGTCTGCAGAGACAGATCGCACTCTGAGCTCTGAGTGAGCAATGGGCTTGCTGCACCCCTGTATGTGTGAACATGGGGACTGCAGTTTGCCTCAGATCAATGCCTAAGGAGACAAAGAGAAACAAGCACGTGTACTCCACTTCCACACTCTAGCCTTGGGGGAGCTGTCTGCATGAGTGACTTGCTTCCAGCACCCAGGAGTTCCATAGTTCCCTATGCCAAAATCTCCTACATAGGCTCTATAAGTTCTGCACAAGCCCTACTAACCAGAGAGCCTCAAAAAGACCATTTCTCTTTGCGAAGAGGTGTCATAACCATGGCATCAAATGTCACTCAGGGCTCAGGGGATGCTGAGTTCCTCACGTGCATAGTTAGGATGAGGCTGGGGGCTCTCTACGACCCCTCCCAAAGTAACAATTTGTGAGCCTATGAACCCTTGCCAGGCCCAATGAGCCCTAAGTCCTGTTTCTTATTTCCAAATACTACATTATTTAAGGCCCTTGACTGAGGGTGGGTTCCTGCATAGAGAACTGTCAACAAGGGAGGGGCCTGGGGTGAGAGGTAGCAGAGAGATGTCTACTCTGATGTGCATAAGGAATTCTTGGCTGGATGTAAGGGTTAGGTAGTAGGATCCATATCCTGTGTTACTAGATTGATTACCTTTGACGAGAAAAGAGACATCTTTTCTGCACTGCAGAGCTCCATCAAGTGCTTTGCCCCACCATTGAGTTAGGTCCTTGGCGCTTACCTTCTGGTGGGGATTTGAGGGATGGGTCTTGCTGCATAGTTCAGAGTGTTCTTGAATCCTTTACGTAGACCAGGCTGGCCTGGAACTCATGATTCTCCTCAGTCTCCCAAACAGTGGGATGAGAGGCATGAGTCACTACAGCAGGGTTTCCCTGAGACACCTCTACCTATCAGCTAGGGGAGCACCTGGACCCCGCCCCACAGTGGGCAATGGAGAAATGTGGTTTCTACATCCTGTCAGGTACACCGGTGGGGCTGAGTCCCAGCTGTCCTCAAGCATATTTACGTACATCCTCAGGGGCCATAGCATCTGGGGTGACCTGGTTCAACTGGTCAGAGGTAACTGCTGAGATTTATAATACAGTAAAAAGTAAAGCAGAGGCCTGGAGCTCAGGCTCCATGGGTAAAAGCATGAGGGATGGAGTTTGAAGCCTGTGCACCCACATAAAAAGCTGGGCATGTCACATATGATTGTAACTATGGAGAGTATGGGAGACAGAAGGATCGCTGGGGCTAGCTACTTGCCAGCGTAGCCAGTTCCAGGTTCAGTAAGAAGCTCTGTCTAGCCCAGCCGGCCAGTGTCCTCCCTAAAAGCTTTGGTGGTGTGATTGAGGCTGTGGTTCCAGCGGCGGTTGGGGCCTCTACTCCTCTGCTCTACCTGCCCTTAGTTCTCCAGGCTTCCTGCTACTAAACATGGACCTGTTCTCTGCCCTTACAAATTGAAGCTAGTGGCAACTGACACGATCAAGTTCTCAGTTCTGTCTCCAGCAGTTCAGATGATCATCTTTGTAGCCATAAACTACTTTTTTAAATTAAGGAATGTACATAGTCTTTTGACACAACACTACAATGACACACTCAGTAGGATTAGTATAGTACAGAGATAACTTTATATTCCCTGAGAGAACAAAATATAGAGAACTTGTTTCATTGTGTCATTTGCTTTATTACCCAGAGAAGGGAAGGAATTCTCCTCAATGGGCAGACCTGATGGCCTGTCTTCCAAAACAGCACCCTCCTCCACTCCAACCGTCACCTCTCCCTTTGAGAGAGGAAAAGGCACCTACCTCTAAGAGAGAAAGTCATGGAGGTCTGAGGGCTGCCTGCAAAACAGCCATCCCAAGGATGAGCATGAAGACTAGAAGGATGAGAAGGGACAGGGCTCAGGCTCAGAGACCAGTGAGGATGTTCTGAGCTGGCCCACTGAAACATAAAAAAGAAATCAGGTGGGAAAGAGCAAGATATTTCAAGGCAGCCCTAAGAGGCTGGCCCAAAGCCCGGCTCTAGGTAAATCATAGAAGCGTGCCTGGCTCTGAAAAATCTGGGAGATTGGTGAGTAGTTCCCTGGAGGGACTGCAGCTCTCAGGGGACGTCCTCAACTTTGTCACCAGATAATTGGAAGTAAAAGCACATCTACTTGTGTGTAGGGATGTCTGCTTCTGCATATGCAGACACACGCCCCCTGTGAGCACATGTATGTACACACTCTCACAACACACACACACCTCTGTGTGCACACATCCTCCAGGAAGGATCCAGAGCAAAAACAGCAATGCGTAGCAGACAGGTCTTTACAATGACAGGCTTGATCGTGACAAGATTCTCCCTGTCTTCAAAGCAGAGAACTGCCAGCCTGGCCCTGGCTTTCCCTCTTAGAAGCTTTCCCTTGTAGCTGCTCTCAAAAGGAGGAATGACAGCATGGAAGTGGGGAGAGCGCTGGTTTGGGAGGCAAGCCATCAGGGCTGATCGTTTTAGGGGAACTCTTCCTCTCTGAGCCTCGATTTCCCTACCCATGGCTTTTGAGGAAATTAGTCTAGATCAACCAATAGGAAAGAGTTGGCATATTACGTGCTGACTTTAATCATTCCATAATATCTTCCAATAACACTTAGATGAGAAGAATCCTCAGCGAAACAAAACCCATAATTGCTTACTAATGCCTGCTACAGGGAGCAAGCGGGAGCGGAAGAGGCCTGTGTGCTATGCCATCTTCTTGGTTCCTGATGGCTTGACTCCTTGGGTCCACACTGAACTCCGGGGTTGTGCTTGGGTTTCCACTCCATCGCGAGAGCTACCTGTACTTCTCGCCGCCCTCATCCTCATTCCGTGGCATCATGCTGCCATCTCGGAGTTGGCCATGGTGGGGATGTTTACAGCATGGGAATTGGTAAAATGCTACCAATGAACATTTTCCAAGGTAGCTTTGCAACATTTCACAGCCTACCACTCCACACAGCAGGCAGAGGCTGTGAAGGATGGGAGCTCCAAGAGGTCACTTCAGTCTGAGCTCTGGCGTGAACATTGTCCCCTGGAAACCACCAGTGCCTGCAGACACTATAGTCCAAACTCAAAGCCTTTGCATTTTTTTCTTCAGTCCTTCTCATTGCTCATCCCACCTGGGCACTGCTCAAGCCCTCTTCATCCAGGCAGCCTCCTCAGTCGGCTCTCATTCCCAAAGGCCCTCCCACCAACTCACTACTCCTTCCACCGTCTGTGCTTGTTGCCTTAGAGAAGAAAACTGTCTCTCCATAATGCCTGTGTCTCCTCCTTCTTCAGCACCCATGGTCAAGGCCTCACACAAGTCTGGTCACATCCTCTGCCCAAGATGACCATTTCCATCACCCTCAACCCTTCAACTTCCTGGATGGGGAAACTGAGGCTGGACAGCATGCTCACTCTAGAGCCAAGGTGCCTATTCTCCTATGGCAGTCTCAGGAGCAGAACCCATGTCTCAGAGGGTGAGAACTGCTCCCAGCAGTCCTGACAGAGCAGAACTTAGGGTCCCAGCATCCAAGGGCTGCACCACCTCCAGCAGAACACCCTGTGTGTCCTTCCTTTCGGTTCACCACTGGCCACCTGAACTAGGCCAGGTTTTGGTGCTAGTCTCCTGCCTCCTTCGCTGCCCCCAGGATTGGCCAAGACCAAACATCGGCTGGCTCCTCCCAGCTCTCTGCTTCTGCCACTGCTTAACATGCACGCGAGAGCTGGGAGCGGTGCGTATAGATTTCTCTTTGTCTTTGGTGGTAATTATTAGCTGTCTCGGAGGGTGAATGCAGGCAGAAACAAAGGCAGCCAGGGTTGTAAAACCTTTTATCTCGATCAAGCCGCATTATTTGATAAGGTGCTAAGCTAATAGCAACGCATGTCAAATTGTGTTTAGACAGATCGAGGGGCTGGTACGGAGGGTATATTTGTCTCCAGAAACCTGCACCTGGAAGGATGAAAGGAAAGGCACAGAGATATCCACATCCCCGTGCAGAATACAAACAGCCCAGCCTCTGGGTTGATAGAGTGGCTCCCTGCAAGCCTGGCAAAAGTGGAGCTGAGAGGGGAGACAGGTGGCCCCTGAGGTACTCATTCCGATTCGTGTCCACCTCAGGGCTTTGCCCTGAGCCCCACAGATCCCCATAGGGGCCATCTGCAGATGTGGGGCTCAGGTCCAAGCTCTCCTAACCTATTTATTAATTAATTTGTTTGTTTTTTAAGCCCTGTGGGTGTCCTATGGGAGACATTTAGTTTTATAGACTATTACTGCCCACAGGAGGCAGCATAGACCAGACAAAATTAGCATTGAGTCTGACAATGCCTTAAGATGGAGTCCAGAAGGGTAGAAGGTAAGGAAGACTTTAAGGAGTTCCACCAGACCTTGTCAGATAAGAACCCGGAAAGAAGCACCCCCCCACACCAAGCTGCAGAACCCTCTCTGGGAGCTTGCAGATAAGTGTCCATTTGTCACCCTGGGTTCTGTTCAGTGCCTCCTCCAGGGTGATTTTCTGGGTGACTTCCAAGTCCCCAGAGCATACTCACGCTGGTACCTCAGTGTGCCCTGTGAGCTGCAAGGTGGCATTCGGCCCAAATAAGAAGAGCAGATCTGGGTACCAAGTATGTCTAACAAAGCCTTAAAAAAAAAAAAAAACCCTCCTCCTGAACTCCTGGCTCTGGGAATAGAAATGGTCCCCAAGGTAATGAGAAGTAATACACACAGGCTCAGGGAGATGGCTCAGGATGCAAAGAGCTTACTATGCAAGCATCAGGAGCTGGGTTTGATACCCTGAACCCAAGACAAATTGCGTTTAGACATATCGAGGGGCTGTTAAGGAGTCACGACACATACTTGTAATCTCCGCATTGAAGAAACAGGCTGATCCTTAAGGTTCGCTGGCCAACCTAATCCAGGCACCAACCCGGCAAGCTCCAGGTCAGTGAGAAACCCTGTCCCATAAATAAGGTGGATGGTGCCTGAGAACAACAGTGAAGCTGATCTCTGGCTTCCAGGTGTTGGAGCACACACAGCAGTTACAAGAATGTCCTCCACAGGAATGTTTAAGGTATGGGTGGGGGGGGGGGGTGGGGATGGTGGTGCACGGAGTAGGAAGCCACCTATATTCACGTAGAATTGCTGAGAAACATGCAACATACTCTTATTGAGTCATGAAAGTGTGACCATTGTGGGCAAAGGAGTTGACTCAGTGGGCAAAGGTATTGGTTGCCAAGGTTGATGTCCTGAGTTTGATAACTGGAACCCATATGGTGAAAGGAGAAAACCAACTCCTGTGCACTGTCCTCTGATCTCCACGTGCATGCAAGAACGTCTGCATGCATACATACATGCGCACACACATACACACTCACACACACATACATAATCACACACTCACACAGGCACACATTCACACTCACTCACACTCACACACGCACACACTCACACACATACACACTCACACACGCACACACTCACTCACACACATATACACTCACACATGCACACACTCACTCACACACACACACACTCACAGACACACACTCACTCACACACACACTCACTGACACACATACACACTCACACACGCACACACTCACTCACACACATACACACACTTATACACATGCACACTCACACATACACACACTTATACACATGCACACTCACACACATATACACTCACACACAGGCACACATTCACACTCACTCATACACACGCACACACACACACATATACACACTCACACAGAGGCACACACTCACACTCACATACATACACACACTTATACACATGCACACTCACACACACATACATAATCACACACTCACACAGGCACACATTCACACTCACTCACACTCACACACGCACACACTCACTCACACACATACACACTCACACACGCACACACTCACTCACACACATACACACTCACACACGCACACACTCACTCACACTCATACACACACTTATACACATGCACACTCACACATACACACACTTATACACATGCACACTCACACACATATACACTCACACACTCACACATAGGCACACATTCACACTCACTCATACACACGCACACACACACTCACACATATACACACTCACACAGAGGCACACACTCACACTCACATACATACACACACTTATACACATGCACACTCACACACATATACACTCACACACTCATGTGCACACACTTACACACATACACACACTTACACGCACACTCACACACATATACACTCACATGTACACACTCACACACACACACAAACTAATAAATGTTTAATAAAATACAATTTTCAAACAAAGTGACCACTGATTGGTTTTGAGTCCTTCAGCAGACCCAGAATTCAAACGCAGGCTAGCCTTAATGGAGGTGGGTAAGTGGAAGTGTGGGTGAGTGAGATTAGGAAGGAAAGTGACCAAACCAGGTTTATGTGCAAATCAGCACTTCAGTAAGGAAAGAGGCCATGCTTCTGGGAACCCATGGTTTGCATAAAAGCATTAGCCTGAAAGCCATGCCACTGGAGGGGTGTGGGAAGCTGGAGATCCTCACACCAAACCACCGGGTTGGTCCTGGAAGGCTGTTGAGGACTGTGGACAGGGCACAGCTTCCACTCTCTGACATGTCCTAGGCCTCTGCATCAAGAGGAAGACCTTAGGCAGCACACTGAAGAAGAAGCAAGCGGATCCGAGCTGGCTGTGCCTGGGAAATGAGGAAGCAGAAAGGGGCAGGCACTGTCTGCCTTCCACATCCTGTGCTGCCTGCACTGCAGCTCTCCTACGGGTAGCCTGGACCTAATGAAGACAAACTTGCTCCTTTCTCCAGGATACCTCCTGTTACACTAAGGGGGCATCAGCGACTTGCCAAGAACGTCCTCTGAATGCTCTCCCTTCTGTAACCATTTGATGCTTTTCTCACTGGGACACCTGCCAAGGCCTCGCTGCATACAGCGCTGGTGGTCCCAGTCTGCTGTTGTGGCTGCCTTATCCGCGTGGATGCCCGGAGAAGACGTGTTCTCATGACAGGGGTTCCCATTTTTACTAATGTGTGAAGGGAGAGTCCAGTACCGAATTCTTGTTTCCATTGACCTAGAGAAGCTGGGTAATAAGGAGGCCTTTGACCTAGAACAGTGGCAACAAAAAAGCAACAGAACGCAGTGAAAGCCATCAGAATGTCCATCAAAAGGGGATGGCTAAATAAACTCTGACCTGCTGGGGAGATCCATCCAGTGGCTTTGACAGATGGATGAGAACATCCATCGCCCACTGAGAGAACCTGGAAACCAGTAGTCAGGAGCCAAGATCACGGCATAAACAATGTACATGGCATGATACCATTCAAGTTGGGAAAAAAATCCAAACACACAAAAGTTAAAGCCAGCATCTTGACGTCCACTCCCCATCACTGCATACACTGCATGGTAGTGGTGCCTGCAATCCTAGCACTTGGGCCTTGGCAGCAGGAGGATCAGAAGTTCAACATCGTCTTCAGCTCTACAAGGAGTTCAAGACCAGCCTGGGCTACATAAATTGCATTCCCATGTGAGCATATTCAAAGGTGTGTGAATTTTATTTTTTATACCTTTACATATCCTTTGACAATTTCATTCATGAATACAATGTATCTTGATTCTAGGCACTCCGAAGTCCCCTCTCTGGGTCTTCCACAGACATGCCCCACCCCCGCCGACACATTTCTCTCTCATTTTCACATGTGGCCATCCTCTTAGTAACCTCACCTGAATGGCTGCTCTTGCTGGCTCCATGCACCTAACCACAGCTGCAGTGGGTTCATGAGCACAAAGGCCATATCGAAGGCCATGTCCTGAAGACAGTATTTCACGGCCCAGTTCACAATCTTTTCAACTCCTCTTCTGTGGTGCCCCTGAATCTTGGGTGGTTGGCACAGAAGTCCCACTTCAGACTGAGCACCAAACATACACTTATTCTCCATCCTTTGACCAGTCCAGGATCTCTGCTGCCCGCTACAGACAACCACTTCCTTGACTAAGGTGTAGGCCGCGCTGGGCTAGGGATAAAAACATAAACACACAGCAGACAGTTTGACAGTGTGTTCATGTGTTAGGGTCCCCTGAGAAACCTCTTGACTCGTGGGCTTTTGACCGGCTTTCCATACAGTACTCGCCAGTGCGTATGAACCTTAAAAGATGTGGAACGACATACATACATCAAGAATCCCCTCAGCAAGGAAAAGCCAAGGCTGTGAGGGGGAAGGGAGATTCCCGCATGATCTGAATTATTGGAATTTTCTAGCAAAAATGCATTCCAATATTCTATGTGTAATTAAAAAATAAAATGTTTTTATTTAAAGGAAAAGATAAAGCCTGGTGGTATGCCCACACAGGGCTAGTGTCTCTGTAAGGCCGGACTCCAGCTGTCTAATTTTCTTCTGTTGTCAGTGTTTTTATATTTTCTACAAAGAGTGCATACTGTATTTGTAAAAAAAAAAAAAAAAAAAAATGGAGGGAACCATGAAGTAATTTTTAAATCAATGTCACCCTCACCCTAGCCCAAGCCAGAAGCCATCTTCCTTCTAGGGCTCCTCCCAATACTTTGGACGGCTAGTCCAAGCTTCCTAAGCCTCATGGACAGAGGAACTGAGCCCAACCCCTCCTGAGTGCCAATTCTATTCCTGTGTGACTTTACGGCCTTCAACACCTTCTCTGGGCTTCTCCTATTTCACAGCAATCCTAGGATCCACCATAGTTCCCATGGCAACTGAGGGATAGGATAGGTCACAGGTTTTACTGTGTGGAACCCTGTACTTACTGCATGCAGCTCCAGTGATCAGTGGGAGCAAGGCAAACCTGACCACAAGCCATCGCTATCACTGGTATACAGCAGCTTGCTCTGTATGGGTGCTTGCTCCAGGAAAAGCCGGAGAGCAGATGCAGAGGTTACCAAGGGATTTAGCAAAGCCAGGAGTATCGTGGGGCCAGGGTTTCGGAACCTGTGTTCAGAAGATTCCTCTTGCCTCTAGGAGAAACCTGGTCTGCCACAGGTGTCATTGACAGTATGGGCATGAGGAGGGGGTGAGCCCCCCACCTAGCGGTGGTAACCAGGGGTGAACATACCTTTCATGGGGACACTTACCATACACATTCCTGGTGCTTGTGACTTCACACAGGCACTCCTGTCTGTACACCCACTCACATCATGCCATTGCATAGACACAGTCATGGACTTGGAAAGGGTTCTGTAAACACACACACTCACACACACACACAGTCACACACTCATACACTCTCACACACGTACTCTCACACACTCGCACATGCACACACACTCACACACTCTCACACAGTACTCTCACACACTCTCTCACACACTCACACACACACTCTCACGCACTTTCTCACACACACTCACACACTCTCACACATACTCCCACACACGTACTTACACACTCACACATGCGCAAACACACTCACAAGCACTCTCACACACACACATACTCTCACACATGTACTCTCACACACTCTCACACACTCACACACGCTCAAACACACTCACACACTCTCACACATGCACTCACACTCACACACTCACACACTCTCACACATGCACTCACACTCACACAACTGTCTCACACACTCTACACACACTCACATACACACTCTCACACACATACACACTCTCACACACACACTCACACTCACTTACACTCTCTCACACACACACTCTCACACACTTTCTCACACACACACTCACACATACTCACACACGCGCAAACACACTCACACACTCTCACACATGCACTCACACTCACACAACTCACACACACTCTACACACACTCACATACACACTCTCACACACATAGACACTCTCACACACACATACACTCTCTCACACACTCACACACACACTCACACACTTTCTCACACACAAACTCACACTCTCACATACTCTCACACACTCTCACACACTCACACACACTCGCACACACTCTCTCACACACTCACGCATGCACTCACACAACTATCTCACACACACTCCACACACACATACACACTCTCACACTCACACTCACATACACTCTCTCTCACACACACTCACATACACACTCTCACACACACACTCACACTCACATACACTCTCTCACTCACACACACACTCACATACATACTCTCACACAACACTCACACACACACTCATACACACACTCTCCAGCCTCAGAGCCCCATGCAGATACAGGCACTCACAATTCACATATCCTCAGCACATCATCCATAGAAACACTGTACCTTGTTTAATGATGCCAGGGAAATAAGAGTCATGGTTTTTTATTTAAAACAAAAACAAAAACAAAACCTCAAATGCCAGTGGATTCTAGTGTGGTTTTGGTAGGTTGCTTTCCCCCCAGCAATAAAAGCAAAAGTCACCCAACAGTGCCACCTGCTGAAGACTGGCTTTTCCTGATCCCCTTCCCTCTTGCCCTTCTATCCTCAGCAGACTGAGACTCTTCCTTGGTTTCCCCAAAGTGCCTACGGCCTTCATCTTGATTAAGAAGGTGAGGAGATAGCAAGGAGAAAGGTAGAAAATTGGTTTCTGGACCCAGACAGTAAACAGCTAGGGTTGGGATCGGGTGTGATGCGGAGACTGGAAAGGGGAGAAACAGAGAGAGACAGCAGAGAAGCCAACATGAAGAAGGGTCTGAGGTGAGCCAGTTCTGCTGCCTGCTGCCTGTTGGGAAGCAGACAGCAGGAAGAGCAGAGAGCAAGGTGGGGGCCAAAGGGGCAACAGAACACTCAAAAGCTCCTTTCTGCTGCCCCCACACTATAAATGGCGCAAGCCTGACCCATGCCCATCCTCCCTCCAGGAGCCTCTCTGTGCAGGGACCTGAGGCCATAGTGACAGGCATGGAATATCCCTGTGCCACTTCAGTCCTCCAAACTGCTTGTTATTCAGCCCCTGTTCCTTGGAATCTCTGCCTCTCTATCTCCCTTGCACGCGCACGCACATACACACACACACACACACACATACACAGATGCATGTATGTGTGGGGAGTAGATGAAGTCCTGCGTGAATGCATACTGTTGTCATGAGCACAATCATGTCAAGGATGCCAGGATATCCCAGATGACTGCAGCCTTGGCCTTTTCCTTTACAGAGACTCGCCCCCACCAAGATTAGCTACTCTGTCTGCCCGTTCGTATTATATAGCACAAATACACGAAACTCCAGGACAGCAGCTTCTGTCTTCATCCGGGTACACAGCCCACCTGATCCCAGCTTTCCTAGGTCCACGATATCCGCCATTTCTTCATTCCCTGTGCACCAGTCAGGTCCAGTCCAAAGTCTTGCAGGACACAGACGCCTGTCAACCACTGAGGCACAGCGATCGCCACAGAGGGAAGCTGTGCAAGGCCACACAACCAGTTAGGCAGAGCTGGCCCAGGAAACTTCTTGAAGCCAGGCATGGTGTCCTCATGTCAGCATAGGGAAGGATCCTCACTTCCTGTTTTGGGGGTGGGGGAGGAAGTGTGTTGCATATACTCAGGAGCATGTACGTGCTGGAGGCTAGGGGTCAACTTTGGATAACATTCTCTTGTCCTACAGAAGCTTGCTGTTTTGGCTAAACTGGCTGGCCAGACAGTCCCCAGGATCCTGCTGTCTCAGCACCAAGCCCTGAGATTACAGGCACATGACGCATGCCTGTCTTGTTACATCTGGGCAGCAAGCACTTTTTCAACTTAGATGTCCCAGCATGCTTCTTCTGGCTTCTTGGTATAAGTCCTAAGGACAGAGGGATCTAGGTTTTAAAAAAAAAAAAATCCCTCTGTCCTGTGTCCTGGGTTTGCTTTCCTAATCTCAGGAGCCCAATGAACCTCAGTCCACAACAACTGCTGGGCACATCTTCAAGGTGGGCAGGACAAAGAGTGATGGAGTCCCCAGGATGCTATGTCACCATCACCAACACCGTGTCAGGAACTAGCAACTGAGGCACAGAGGAGGAAGACTGACCTGGACAGACATCAGGTCAAGAAAAAACACAGCTTCCCTGCACTCCTTAGCTTTAGTTCTGGGAGACCCTTTGAAGGACAGTGTAGGACCCAGCTTATCAGAACTCGGTCTCCTGGTTGGTTTTGGAGCACTCCGTGATCTGGGCATAACAGACAGCACTGAAGACTGTGGTCTGGGCAAAGGGACGAGCAAGTTAACCCTCTCACTCAGTGCCCTTAAGAATAGCCACCTTGGAGCCAGGCAGTGATAGCTCATGTCTTTAATCCCCCAATGCTGCCCAGAGGCTGGCTAATCTCTGAGTTCAGGGCCAGCTGGTAAACAGAGTGAGTTCCAGGATGGCCAGGACTATACAGGGAAACCTTGTCTTGAAAAAAAAAAAAAAAAAAAAAAGACTAGCCATCTTAGGCTTTGTCCCTCTTGTCCCTCCCTTCTGGAGCCCACTCTCTGGTCCTTCTTCTCTCCCAGAGGAGTCTTGGTGGACTTTTCTTTCTCTCACAGCCCAATAATAGCTGGTATAGCTAGTGGGAGCTCTGAAGACTGGCCAGCCTACCTCGTGCTGTAGAGAGTGCCTGAGCACACAATGCACACAGCAGGTGCTGGCTTGCATTTCATTTGCATATGGTTTGCATACGCTTTCTGACTTCTCACAATGCCCAGGGACCATCCTCCAATCTTAGAACTTCCTGGCGACTGGCACCAGGCACCTCAATGCTCTGGCCTTTTGTTTTCTTAACTAGACAATGGTTTCAATAGTAGTACATCAATAGTATTGGGTTTCAATAGCCAGATCAAAACTTGTTAAAAGAGGTATTCTGATTTCGGGGATTTCCTGGGCTTCTGATGGGTCAGAGTAGCAGCCTCTCACTGAAAAGTCCCTGCTGACAAAAGTCTGCTCCTGTTGGTTCCCGAGAGACCCTTTCCACTCCTATATCTGAAAAACTAGTCAGCCTTCAAGACCCCACTCAAAGGAAAGGTCTGCAAAGCCTCTCTATATTAACTTACCGCCCCCCAAAGTACTTGCTGTGCCGGCATGTGGACCTGAGTTTGGGTCCCCAGGACCCGCGTGAAAAGCTGGGTGCAATAGCACCCATCCATGATCACAGTGCTGGGAGGGGAGACAGGAGGGTCCCAGGAGCTGATGGCCAGTCTATTGGCTCAATAAGAGACAGTTGAAAGTGTAAGGGGGAAAGTGACTGAGGAGGACGCCTGACTTCACCTCTGGCCTCCAAATGCACATACACAGGTATGTGCGCACCTCCAGACCCAAGGGGGGGAGGGGGCATTAGTGAGAAGGAGAAGGAGAAAGAGGAGGAGGGTGAGTCATCAAACTGTGAATGACATTTCTGGCACCTGTCTTTCCTTTAGTTCACTGAGGGACTGTGGGGATCATGGCAGAGTTTCTGATCCTCGTTCTGGAGGGATGGCTGCTGAAACAGTGTTTGATGAATGAATTTATGATCTTCAGGGTCTTTCTGTCCGAGCATTCAAAGAGTCTCCGTCTCTAGCAGCTAGCTCTGATTGGGTTAAATACTACTGATACTGTCTCTAGAGTTCAAGATAATAGCCTAGAGCAGAGGACCCCCAGCAAGCAGCTCCAGATGGACAGGCATTTGCTTTGAAATGCCCTCTTCTGAAGGAAGCCCACAGGTGATGGAGGCACTGGGGCTGAGCTGCTGTCTGGGAAGCAAATCAACACGCTGAGAAATTTACCATCATCTAATTGGCAGCTCTGGGTACAGTCAAGGGCAGTAGATTAAGTGTTTTCCTGTAAATCATGTTTATGATTTGCACTGGAGGTGTAATTGTTAAAACCGTTCGTTTTACCCAGAAATAGCAGTTGAAAGAAACCAATTTAGGAGTGACAGATTGGTTTTGATTCTAAATGTAGTGCTAAAACAGTTAATTTTAATAACATCCACTGGACAGAAGTCTGCCTGTTACTTAATATCATAGTTGACAATTTGAAAACTACGCATTCAGTCAACACTGCTTCTACCAAAAATTAACCCAACCCCTCCCCTCCCCCAGACCCATGGGACATCTCTCAACAGGATGCTGCAGATCCCTGAAGAAGGGTTTGTCTCCTTTCCAACTCTACCAGCCTTGCTGGGGCAGGAGGCCACTACAGCAGAAGGTCAGGTGTAGGCAAAAACAGACAGGATTTAGAATGTTGGGATCACGGGGGCCCTTTGCCAACATAGGAACGGCACCCACAGCAGATGGGATCATGGTGGGGGGAGGGTCCTGCTTGCACTGCCTCTTAAATGTATCGCTTTAGTGGACAGTTGTCCAGCTCTACACTCCAGGATGGCATAAACGCCCACACTAATACCCATGACCAGAAGGATTTCTAAGTCTCTGTCTCTCCAGGGGTAACATTTCATACAAGGCTGAGCATGTGCCTGCCTTCACCCAACACACATACACACGTCAGAGTGCACAGGCCTCTCTAACATGAGTGGGTACCCATTAGGTCAGTCCTGTCTTCCACTGTCACCCTCCTCACTATCTCAGGACACACACCCAAGTTTTTCAACATTTAACTCAAGTCTAGTGGTCAGGACTGGACCTGGTAATTGGTCATTGGCCAGCTTGAAACCTAAGCACTTGGTGGATGGGTCTCTAGCTCCCATGACCAGAAGCTAATGGGTTAAGGTGCTCTGTGAACTCTGAATAGCTCTCTCTGTCCTTGACCTGCTCCTTGCTTGTGGAAATCATATTCCTCCTCACGGCTTAGAGCACGGAGTATCTTTCCCCTGCCACTCTGATTTCATAGCCTCAACAGAATCAAGGTCTGGGCTTCTCTAGCAAGCTCTTGGTCTCCTGACTCTTAACAGAACTCAGGCAGACCTGTTACTATGGCCACCTCAGCTGTTACTGAAGATGGAGCAGCTGAGCCAGAGAGGCGGGAGAAACAGACAGCCAGCCTAGCAGACCAAGACACTCATTGCCTGGAGAGCATCCTTTTCTGGCACTCCCAGAGGGTGGGGAATCCAGACTCCCTTCAACGAAGATTAAACAGCTCAGCACATTCCTTCAGTTAACACTAAATTAACTTCAGGAAAGAGTAGAAAGAGAAATTTCCAGCTTTGCCCTGTGCTGCAAACCTGAACCCCAGGTCCGAGGGAGACTGGGGCAGGAGGTTACAAGCCCAAGGTTCATATGGACTATAAATCCTGCTCAAGAGCAGAGGAGTGAGTGCCTGAACTGAACTTGCCCCATAGTTACTTTGTTGAATATCTTAATCGTCACCATAGAAATTTCGCATGATGGATGGAGATAGAGCCAGAGACCCACATTCACATCAGAACAACGGACTGAGCTACCAAGGTCCAGTGGAAGAGCAGAAGGAGGGAGAAGATGAGCAAGGAAGTCAGAACCATGAGGGACTGGCCCACCAACAGAGACAGTGTGCTCGATCTATTGGGAGCTCATCGAATCCAGCTGGACCAAGACTGAATGAGCATATGACCTAACTGGACCCTATGAATGTGACTGCCAGTGGAGACTGACTGAGAAACCAATGATAATGGCACCGGGACCTAGCTCTTCTGCATGTATTGGCTTTTTGGGAACTTATTCTATATGGATGCACATCTTCCTAGACCGAGATGGAGGGGGGAGGGCCTTGGGCTTCCCATAGGGCAGAGTATCCTGCCTCATCTTAAGGAAGCAGGGGGAGGGTGGTGGGGTAGTGGGGGAGCGGGAGGGCCGGGAACAAGGGGAGTAAATGTAAATTTTTCTTTTAACAATAAAAAAATAAATAAATCCTGCTCAAGGCCAGCAAGAGGTATTCAAAGAAAGTCTCAAAAGAAAGGTTTGAGAAAGAACTAGAACTATAGAGCTCAACAGTAGAGCACCTGCTTGAACCCCCAGTACTACAATAAAGAAAAAGGAAGAGAAGGAAGACAGGAGGGAGGGAGGGAGGGAGGGAAAGAGAGTGGAAGGGGGGAGGCTTGTAGAAAAGAAGGGAAGGAAGGAAGGGAGAGAGGGAAAGAGGAAGGAAGAGAAGTGAGGAAGGAAGGAAGAAAGGAAAGGAAAAAGGAAGGAAGGAAAAGAGGGGAGGAAGAATGGAAGGGAGAGAGGCAGGGAAGGAGGAAAGAAAAAAAGTACAGGACAGAGGGGAAGGAAGGACGGACAGGGAGGGGAGGAGAGAGAGGGCAGGAGGTAGGCGGGGCAGACTTTTGTAAAAGAGGAAGTTGCTCACATTCAGGCCCCCACCTGCAGGAAGGCTTCTGGAGCCTGTGCAATGGCCTGTAGAGTCTGTTTTAAAGAGAAGCCTAAATCACATTTATGGCTCATACTGCACAGCAAATGTAGGTATTAAAATTGTTCCTTTTAAATGATAAACGTCCCCAAAATGGCCCAATAGAGCCCCATAAGAGGCTGTTTCCACCCAAAACAAACTGACTCTGGAAAAGCAGTAAATAGGGAATCTGCCTTCGGTTCTCATAACTGCTGTTCCCCATCAGGGTGGGGTGGGAGAGGCAAGGCAGAAGCATCAACTCAGGACACTGACAGTGTCCTTAGCAACCTCCATCACACTCCTGTCACCCCTCAGGTAGGAATGTCTGTGCTCTCCCCCAGCTTCCTGCAATGAGGCCTCCATTTTTGTCGTGCCTATCACAAGCACTGAAGGTTTGCTTCTGAGAGCGAAGTAATGGAAAAAGCAGCTAATCACCCATTCATAATCTCTTAAACATTACTTTTAAGCTGATAGTTGCAAAACAAAAGGCAATCTTTCTAACTCCAT
The DNA here is from genome assembly GCA_028555095.1 of Dicrostonyx torquatus. Taxonomy (NCBI): domain Eukaryota; kingdom Metazoa; phylum Chordata; class Mammalia; order Rodentia; family Cricetidae; genus Dicrostonyx; species Dicrostonyx torquatus. Next base: position 218,943 of record JAQHUG010000386.1, on the reverse strand, counting down.
CAAGTCCTTACTCGCCATTTTTCTGGGGTCCGTAATAAAAGGAAATGAGTTTGCCAGTGGAGAAAAGGGAACGAACTCCTGACTGCGTCTGGGGAAGATAAAGGACAAGCCAAAGGAGCACTCGCTTGTGTTGTTACAGCTAAAGGAAGCCAAGCTAGCACCCATGAAGGAATCGGCAGTGGGGCTGCCCCCAGCCCTGCCTACATCACTCCCAAGCACAACAGAGCTCTAATGACCTGAGCTAAGCTGAGCAAACCAGCTTCTGCACACCCCACAAAGGGATCTGAGGATAAGGCTTTTCCTCTTCCCCATATGTCTTAACAGGTAAATCATAGGTGTTAACTTTAGTTCCTCTGAGAATCGGGCTAGTTTGTGATGGATTAATAGATAAAAGACTAGATGAACTGATGATGGATAGATAGATGGATTGGTGGATGGACGGAGAGATAGCTAGATAAATGGATAAGTGGGTTGATAAATAGATGAATGGATGGATAAAACACTAGATGAATTGATGATGGATGGATTGGTGAACGAGTGGAGAGATAGCTAGATAAATGGAGAAATGGGTTGATAAATAGATGAATGGATGGCTAAAAAGACTAGATGAGTTGATGATGGATAGATGGATGGATGGGTGGATAAATGAGTGGATGATAGAGGAGGGATAGATGGAGATAACCACTGTTTGATACATCATCCATGCTGAGACAAGATTTCTTACATTTTCAAGGCAGGAGAAATAGTGAGGTGCCAAGTTCCAATGGCAATGCCTACTTTCACCCCAGATCTCCTGGGCTCCAAACTTGTGCATTTCCTGACCCTGACTTCTAGTGGTAGACTTAAAGGCTATAGAGTAGAGTGACTGATGCCCTCTGTATTAATCCAGTTTCTATAGCAATAATAAAACCCGGGGCTAGATGCTTTACAAAGTCAAGGGGTTTATTTAACCCATAGTTTTGAGAAGTTGAGGTGCATGGGTCTACATCATGCTTGCCTCTGGTGAGGTTCTCTTTTGCTGCATCACCAAGCAAATGGTATCAGGGTCTAAAAAAAAATAAAATGCAAGGAGGGACTGAGTAAAGAGACATGAAGCAGAGAGCAGATGAGGAGGGCTGGTCTTGAGAGAGTTAACGAGGGACCCATGTAAACTGTCTTAATTCCTTCCTCAAACAGTAATCTAACCATGTTTCACTAGGCTCCACCTCCTCCAGATCCCATGGCCACTCACCATCTTATCCCTGACAAGCAGGATTCCAAACCCCTTTTTTTTTTTTTTTTTTTTTTTTTTTTTTTCGAGACAGGGTTTCTCTGTGGCTTTGGCGCCTGCGCTGGAACTAGCTCTTGTAGACCAGGCTGGTCTCAAACTCACAAAGATCCGCCTGCCTCTGCCTCCCGAGTGCTGGGATTAAAGGCGTGCGCCACCACCGCCCGGCTCCAAACCCTTTTAGAGGACATGATTAAAATCATATTCAAATCTTGACACCCTCCCCCTCCGTCTCTAGTTAGGACACTAGGGAGACCTGCAAAGACTCAGGCCAGAAGTTGGGAGGCAAAGATACTCTTTAGAGAGTATGAAGCTGTGAAGAATCAGACTGGCTGGGGACAAGATGGGGGTCTGACTGACAAGTCTGATCTGGTGGTTATTCTTCCTGAAAGCCGGTCAGACAATGTCCCTTGAACCAGAGTGGAACAATGATAGGACCGAGCCTTGAAATCTCTCATGCTTGCCTTCCTCGATGCTTGCCTTCATCCTGGATTTCTCATTAAACTATACAGCAGAAGCTGACACTGAAAACTGATATGGGTACCTGGGGGTAGAGCTTTGTTGTTAGAGTCCCTACCTAATATGCCTGAAGTCTTGGGTTCAACCCCCAGTGCTTCATAAACTGGGAGGAGCAGTTCATGCCTGCAACCCCAACACCAGTTAGGCAGAGACAGGAGGATCAGAAGTTCAACTATCTCAGCTATATTAGAAGTTAATATATCTCAGCTATATTAGAAAGTTCGAGGCCAGTCTGGGGTACATGAAAGCTGGCCAAAAAAAAAAAAAAAGCAATTGAGCAGAAAAGCACTCTCACTGGGGTATTTCCTCTTGAAAAGCGTCAGAGAGACCAGCAGGATCCAGGGGATCCAAGTTCCTTTCCACAGAGCACCAAAGCCAAAGCTAGATGATCAGAGACCAAATGGATGAGAAAATCAGAGGTCTACCAACTACCCTTGCACCCCAAAGCAAAGCAAGGCCCACTTTGTCCAGCAGCCTCTGGCTAGACCCAGACCTTAGAGCAAGCTTTTCCTGCAGCTTCTGGGAACTAGTCTAACTTGTCATTCGGACTCTTCAAAAAGGGGTAACCAGGCTGTTAATTCCAGGAGACCTCTCTCACCTAATGGCCTGCCAATCATCTGGTTGACACAGCATGATGAGGGGAGTTTCCACTGTTCCGGCTCTGTACTGAGGTGAGAAGATGATGTTAGGTAGAGGAAGTCCTGGGTCATGGGGACCAAGAAGAAGCCTCCTGAGCCGAGAGAGATATTCAGAGAAGGCTGCCTGGAGGAAAATGAGCCAGGTGGAAGGGTAGACAAAGGAGGAAAGTTGAGCTGCAGGTATATAAAAGGCACATATCATTACCACAACTGCTTGCACACGCACACACAGACACACCACACACACACGTGTTGTTCCCACATGGATAATGGTGCCCTAGCCTTTTACTTCACAGATAAGGGAACCAAGGCTCAGAAAGTTAAAGTGTTGTACCAAGTGCACATAAGTCAGTGTGGGGGCCAGAAGTTCTCATTCCAACCCCAGCTCCCCTTTGCTACTGGCAGAGATCCCAGGCCTGTGGAACCCCCAGTGAGACAGAGCTGGAAGATAGTCTCCATATGATGGTCCCTCACAGGAAACAGGAGACTGAGGTCCTACCACCATAATGTGCTTATCTCTCTGAGCCCCTTGCATGGTGCCACTGGGTTCTCCTGCTCTCTGGGGTTATCCACACATAAAACAACTTCATGGAACCTTCGCCACACAACAACTTCTGACTGGGACACCCACTCTGTAGCTGATCCTGAGACACTGACCTCAGCAACAGCCCTAGGAGAGAGTCCTTCATCACCTTGCATCCTAAGTCCCTGATGATGGTGGCCCAGTGGCTTCCCTTTGAGCATTCCCACCACACAGGGCAAGATGCTTGCACTCAGGAGCAGAAGCCAACTTTTCCCCAAGCCACGGAGTTGGGGAATGGCAGAGTTGGGAATGAGATTCAGATATTTCTTCTCCTGCAGCTTCAGTGTTGGTCCCCAAGGAATGGGCCTACAACATGTGGGTATATAAAGCCTAGTCCAGGGCTCCATCAGGGGCACTGAAGCAGGAAGAAGCCTTCACACTAATGTCAGAGACAGAGAGATAATCCAAGGCCCCTGGGGTGGGGAGAGAGTGGGCAGATAATGGGCTGGACAAGGACTCAGTAAAGTGGTTGTTGCAACAAACATAAGGATGAGAGCTTGCATTCCCATTACCCACATCGAAATGCAGGCACGGTGGTGTATACCTGTAAGCCCAGCATTGGGGGGAAGGGGATGGAGACAGGAGACAGCCAACTAATCTAGCCAAATTGGGGGCTTCTAGGTTCAGTATGAGGTCCCACTGATAGTAGATAGATAGATAGATAGATAGATAGATAGACAGATGACTGTTGATAGATGATATAGATAGATAATAGATAGATATATAGAAAAATGATAGATAGATGACTGTTGATAGATGATATAGATAGATAATGGATAGATATATAGAAAAATGATAGATAGATAGATAGATAGATAGATAGATAGATAGATAGATAGATAGATAGATAAGCACAAAAATACATAGATAGATACATGCCATCTGGGAAAGACACCAGATGTCAATTTCTGGTCTATACACACATAAATGCACACACATGTACATGCATGGACACAGACACAAGATTTGGAAGATGAGAGTCCCTGTATGATGCACATGACTCTCAGACAGTTGGAGTCTTACAGTCCTACAGCAGCACTCAATGCAGAGGAATTCTGAGGACCAGGGCAGTCCTGGGGTGGGCAGCAGTTCTTCCATGAAGAGAACTGGCAGTGGGGAGGGGACTTTCAGAAAAGAGCAACAGAAGTTTCAACGGTGTTTCACCCTACAAACCCTTCATCTGAGAAGCTTCTGGGACAGGCTGTGGACAATAATATGAAAAGGTGGGAAGAACCATATTCTTACGGGGTATGTGGAGGGCAGCCCCTGGGCAGTGCCAGGTGTCTCCATGGTGATGTCAGTTTTCACTGCAAACTCAGCTGCTTCCTACCCATCTCTCACTCTCCCCTTGAGAGGAAGCCAAAGCCCAGAGAGACTAGGATTCTTCCCAGGGCAGTCACACACTGCTCAATGTGCTGCAGGGACTGACCTCCAACAGGGAGACTTAGACCCTGCCTTGCATCCCCACATTGGCCCTAACCTTACAAGACCCACATATTACCCTTCGGTGGTAGACAACAGAGGATATATAGGCAGTTTCCCCAATATTCAGATGAGAAAGTTTAGGTCTAGAGAAGCCAAGAGATTTTTTTCCAAGGTGCAGAGGGTCTCAGTTCCTTCTGTCCTCTTGTTCTAAACAGCCATATTGCACTCTAGCCATAAAAACTGAGAATATACCACTTTCAAATCCAAGGATCTATAGACAGAAGATAGATGATAGATAGATAGATAGATAGATAGATAGATAGATAGATAGATAGATAGATAGATAGATAGATAGATAGACAGACAGAGAAGAGATAAATGCCACAGCAAATTCCATCTCTTTGTCTCTCACACTCTCCCATCCCATCTGCTGCCATGGAATGATGCCACTTGAAGTTCTTGTCACATTCCCAGCCTTCATCTTGGATGACTTTGCCTCAAACCTACAAAACTGAGAAGGACATTACTTTCCTCTTTCAGTCACTGTTCTGAGATAGCAACACAGGACAGACAGACAGTGCTGGGCTACGGGACTCTAGGGTCAAATCCACTGAGTTTGGTGAGCCCTTCCCTGAGTTCTCTGCTCCCTACACCTTCACCTCACCTGACAGCAGCTGTGAGTGAAGCCAGAGCACAGGTCTCAGTGAGGAGGAACGATCACCTCATACCTTCCTGAAATTCCGTACAGATATAAAGATTAATTAGCGGCATAAGTAGGCATGATGGGTGTTCTGTGGGGGCAGGGTATGACTGGTTTGGGATGTGTGGGGAGGCTGTGATCAGACCATGGGTCTGTAGATCTTTCTCATGTACCATCAGTCCCAGGAAGCCAGGGCAGACTATGAGAAGCCCTCAGGATTTGCCTTCCAGGTATGACAAGAAGGTCATGGAGCTGGGGACAGACGAGCAGGCAGAGGTGGAGGGGAAAGAGAAGCAGGAGCAGTGGGCAGGGCTTGGAGCTTATACCTCATGGAGCTTCATGTTCCCAGGCCATGCTCCTGGGCTCACAGAGTTCAGTTTCCCTATGTGTAAAACCATACACTTCAACATACATTTCAGGAAACTTCTTCACCTTTCTATTAAACCCTATGAAGTTGAGATTTGGTCCATGTGAAGTATTTGAATCTTGACAGTGCCAATTGATCCCACCTCAGAATAATCACTGACACTGAGCAATGGTTAGGACTGTTATACAAACCAAGATGGGTCGTAACCCTTTGGCTCATGACCATGCCTCCTGCCCCTCCCGCTGACTTTCCATCTGAAACCCCAGTCATCCCACAGTCCCTCTATCATTAAGCTGAGGTATAAAGATTAAGTTAATGGCGGGAGAAGAAAATAAGCTTTGCTGGCAAATTGTCTCTGATATTTATTTTGAACATTAAAACGAATCATTCCAACTAAAGAGGGCCGTAGCACGTGGCCCATTAAAACACATGCATTATGTATAAACCTCCTAGCTTCACCTCCCAAGTATTATCACCCTAAAAAGCAAACACGGTTTTTAAAGTCCCTTGTTTACGACATCCCCTGACAGTTGATGAATGGCCACAGTTCTGAGATCTGAGAGCTTAGTAACCCAAACTAGAAAATTCAATCTTATTCTAATATAGATGGGAGAGGGAGGGGTCGGCACAATATAGGAACAGAGTCAAGCTTTGCAAAGGGTACCAGGGCAGCCTGTGGGCTTCAGAGAGCAAAATTAGCTGGGCTCTCCGGATGAGCATCACATTCAATTCTTGGGGTCCCACACAGAACATGATCCCACCTCAGAATAATCACTGATGGGTGGCTACAAGCCACCCAGGAATATATTCTCACAGTTACAGAAGCTTCCAGACATCTGAAGTGTCCAGACATCTGAAGTTCACAGAGCTACATGCTCTCTGAGGCTGGCAGGGGAGATCTTGTTCCTGGTCTTTTTTAACTTCTGATGCCCCCCAGGTAGCTTGATTTATGGACACATCACCCTGTCTCTGCTGCTGTCCTCTCGATACCTGCCTGCCTGGGTCTCAGGTCTTCTCTACCTCCTATGCCACTGGGTTTAGGACACCATATAACACAGAATTATTTCTTCTTTGGTTCTTACATTACTTGCATTGGCAATGACCTTTGTTGCAAGTAAGGTCACGACGGAACACAGCTGATAGAGACACTTCAACCTCCCAGTGAACAACTCCTTCCGGCTCTCATCCCTGCCAGACCTGTAGATCATACCATGTCATGTCTGGACACCCTCATCTCCTAGATGCCACTTCCACAGCTCTGAACTCTAGCCAGGCTTCCGGCTGTCCACTCACACTAACACCCCACTCTGCAGGGCCTTCCCTCTAAGGACGCCGGGTGACCCGCTACTCTCTCTCTCGGCCCTCACATCACAACCCACACTCCTGTCTTTCTCCTTCGGGGATTCCATCATACTTGAAACATACAACCTGAGTTTCCTTATCTGTTGACACTTTGAAATTAGAATCTTGTGACTGCCCTGTCCCCAAGCTCCTGTAGCATACATGAAAACACCTGGTCCTCACCACACACTGTGTCACGGGTCTCACCTCTCACAGCTCAGCCCTCCTCTCTCCATAGTAGTCTCCTTCTACCTCCTGTAGACTGCGAAATACACCCGTTTCAGGGCCTTTGATCATCAGCTTGTTCTGCTCGAAATGAGCCTCTTCTGCACTGTCCCAGTATGCGCCAAGCAAGACACAATTGTAGCATACCTCCTAGGCACAGTGTTCCCTGACTGACACTTGCCCCTTCCTATGCCTTCTAGAGATTATTCCCATAAAGTCATTGCTAATTGCTTTTGTGTTTTTTCCCTGGTCTGTGCTTTGCTTTTGGAATTACCTTCTGTCCTCTTTGACTAGGGGGGAAGCTTCCCAGGAGAGATGTGACTGTCTTAGTCACTGCTGTGTCCCCCAGCCCTGCTGTGTCACCACCCCCACAGTCTACTGGATGAGTACACTTTGATCTTTCACACGTTCTGTGAGCCCCACGAAGGGAAAGAATTAGTGAGTCTGGGCCCAGGGCCTGGCCCAGTTCCCAGGACAGAGAGCCTGGAACAAATTCTCTCCTGTGATTCCATGCATTATAGGAAAGAAAGTGCCCTTCTCAGGATGCCTGAAGGCTCCAAGTCTCCATTACAGTCAGCACTACCATCTTGACACACACAATCACACGTATGCACAACCATGCACATACACACATTCACAAAAGCACACAACTCATAAGTATGCACAAAGACACTCACATACATTTACAAACACACACATGCTCACACATAAACACACATTCCTGTACCCGTGCACATTCACACACACAGATGCACAAAAGCTCATACTCTCATTCACAAACACAGACACACACACACACACACAGCCATACGGGTGCACATACACACAAATGCAGGTACACTGGCTCATTGTGAATCCCCACATCTAGCCTGGTTATACTCTGTTGTGTGGTCTCACATGCTATCTGGTCATGGCTGGAGTAGCTAGGTGGTAGCCTCTGACCCTGGCTAGCCTGGAATCCCATGGGGATGCCACTCAGGGCTCTGGCATTTTCCAACCCCAGTCTGGCTTTCAACAAGTCTAGGCCTCACTGTTCCCTTTGTTCAGAATGCTCCCCTAGCCAAGTCCTCTGTCAAATTCCAACCCAAGAATTTTCCTCCTACAGGAAATCTTTCCCTGATTACCCCCGGTCACCATCAGAACTCATCTCTCGCACTCACCACAGACATGAGCTGTCTGTGTCTTCTCGCTCTCATTAGACTTCTTGTATGTGGGACCACCATCTGCTTACCTGGGCTGTGAGCTCTCAGGAGCAGGGACTCTGTTTTATGCATCTCTCGGTCCCCAGGGGGTAGCATATTGCCAATCACAAAGTGGTACGCAATACACAGTTGTTTGCCTCTAATTGGGCAGCCAGACCTTGCCAGTTTAGACTCAAGGGAAGAAGGCTGTTTGAAAAAGTGCCATGACTGAATTCAGGAATATCCAAAAGAAATACAAGTCATTCCTTTTGTGCACATGACAATCTGCAAGTAGGAACCTTACCCCATGCCTCCTGAACATAAAGACTTATGACATGTCCCCAAATCCCAGGGTAGATGTCACCCTCTCTAGGAAGTTTTTAGCAGACTGCAGATAAACCTCCAGCCTTGGTCCCTACCCTGCCTTTGTCCCACACTGGGAGGCCAGAAATCACCCAGCTATACCCCCAAGGTTGCTATGGGAGACACAGGACCCCATAACAGACAGTGTATGCTTCCTTCCACTCCAGTTGGGACACATCTGGTACTCAGGACCCTCTTCCTTTATATTCCTGCCGCTCATGGGCTTTCCTATGTCCTTCCTCTTTCTCCCCAACAAGCATCACTCGTAGCATTAGATGGACTTTCAGAGCAGGAATTGTCCTGGGAACTCCCTCTGTTGGCCACAGCTCCCTGAGGCTGCAGATCTGGGAATTGCAGTCTGACTTGAAGAATAAGACTATACAAGATGACAGAGCCTCAACCTCTAAGGTTCTCTTTCATAATGGCCTCAGGAGGTGGCAGGGCAGGGCAAGGATGCAGCTCAGATGACGGAGTGCTTACTTAATATGCACAAAACCTTTGGGATCATGCCTACTTTTGCAGAAAGTGGGCATGGTGGTGCACACCTGTAATCTCAGGACTTTGGAGGTGGTGGCAGGAGGATCAGAAACTCAAGGTCATCCTCAACTACTTAACAACTTGAAGGCATGGTCTGTACAGAACCATGTTCCAAATGAACAAATGAATGAATACATAGGAGAGGCATCGGGCTAGCTGACACCATGCCATCCTGCCAAGACATCTACAGGACAGTTGCGCTCACTGCTCGTTGACTGTTGGGATCTGGACTGAGACTGACACCACTCTGCCAAGGATGTCACTGAGAGCCTGAAGCTGCCATGTTTTGGGTGGAGAATTCCTCCGTCACGTCACACAGATATGCCCCAATTGCACAAAGGGGTTGCTAGTAACTCTGTAATAAACCCCAACATCTTGTAAGTGATCAAGTCCTCTTGTGCTGCTTTTCTCTCTGTTCTAACATGCTCCTTCAGCAGAAGCAAAGGACCAGGTGGCATTTTTTTTTTTTATTGCCTTCCTGGAACATTTCACAAGACTCAGCTAGATAGACCCAAAGGTCATAAAACCAAGAGTCTCCTGGGCTCAGGGAGACTCTAACTGGCCCTGAAGACAAGAGACAGACTAGAGGGAGTTCATCTGTGCAAATGGCATGGCCTCCACTCAGCATCCTCAATACAGGAGCTCCAGTCAATGCTTGTAGGACTTTTGATTTGTCTAAAGAGGGGAACAGTCTGGACTCAGTCTTCTGACTTTTAAATTACTGCTAGACATATCAAATCTTTTTAGACTCGGTGAGCTGAGCACTGTAAGCAGCAGGTGGAGGCTGACCCAACTTCCTTGGTGGCTTCTAATGAGACCCAGGAACCACATTGCACAGGTGAGCATCAAAGACCTGGACGGGGGTCTTGGGCGATGCTGTGCCTGTGTGAATATGTGCAGGAGTGTTGGAGGCATGGAAAGTACAGGAACACATGACAGTGGGGAAGAATTCTCTGAGGTGCTGAGCCAAGGTTACCTCCCCCGGAAGCTTCCTTGTAGTCCTACTTCATGTTCAGATAGAGGCATGTCCTGCTCTGTGCTACCTGTTTGGCAGTGTCACATGAATGTGTATGAAGATAAACATGACCCAGGAACACACAGTCTTTTCTTACCACAGGTTAGTAAGTCCATTGGGGATTGTAAGAATGAATGAATGAATGAATGATTAAATGAATGAATGATGAGTGAATTCCTTTGATGTAAAGGCAAGAGTTTTGCTTATCATTCTACATTGCTGTTATGATTTGGGTGTGTCCTCTGAAGGTTCATGTGTTGGAAACGTGCTGGTGTTTGGGTTAGATGAGTTTATGAGGATGTGGCCTCCGTGAGGTATTGGATTTTGATAGGAAAAGACACCCAAGTTAGCAAGCTTGCTCTGTCTTGTCATATGGGGTTCACTGAGGCATCTTGGGATTCTAGATCCCACTAGCAAAAAGACCACCATCAAACACAACTCTCTACCTTAGAGGGCTTGGTCTCCAGAACAACAAACATGTGTCTTCTTTATAAAGTATCCGATATGTATGTTCAGTTATAGCAAAATGCTGATGCAATAAGCCAGGATACCAGGCTGGGTCACTTCCCATTTATCACATGGATGTTGCCCTATGCCACTCAGAAGCAACACCCTACATGGCTTGTCAAGTCATGGAGTACATACAACCAGAGCCAATGCAGTGATTCTTCTTGCAGTCCTGGCTGACTGTGCCAGGTGGGGGGAGGGGGAGGTCATGACAGAATAAGAAGTTGCCCAGTGTCTGATAGAGCAAGATCATTCATGTCCCCTTGCCTCTACCCAGACCAGTCAGATGCTGCTTTGAAGTCACCATGTTAGTATGACTGCAGAGCCCCAGGCCATCTTTCTCATCTGTCAGTCAGATATCATCTAGATTCTTTATCAACGGGATGCCATGAAAATGAATCACTTGAGGCCTGCACAGTGCTCGGTCAGGCCTGGCACAGACAGGACACACAGCAAAAGTTTTCATCAAAAGTCCATGACTCCACTGACCACATGTGAGTTATCTGATCCACATGTGAAGTATCATTCTAACTGCCTCTTAGATACCTGGGCAAAGGGCATCTATGGGGGCATTGGCTCTTCCCTCCATACCCTACTTTTGCCATCTTGCCACTGACTTTCTGAAGTGAGTTCTCTGGTGTGGACTCTGACTCTGTGTACTCCCTGGGCTCTCTCACCACCCCCTGCAAAACTCCTCAACTGGCATCTATTCCTCATTCACACTTTTCCCCAACTCATTGTATCTATGTGACTTCCCATGGGGCAGGCTGCAACTATACCCCAGGCCCAAGAGACTAAGACGCACAGATTCTATTCTCAGGTAGAATGTGTGTGTGGTACTGGGAATCAAACCTAGGGCCTTGCAAACATGAAGCAAAGATTCTATTACTCCACCTTACTCTTTACCTTTTGTTTGGAAACAGAGTCTCACTCCATGGCCCACACACATGCCTTGAACTTGCAATCCTCCTGCCACTGTTTCCTAGGTGGTTGGGAGTGCTGGCCTGTGCTAACTCAAATAACTTCCTTGATTCTAAAATACACATTTGGAGGGCTTTTAAAGCTCCCATGGATGGGCCCCACTGCACATTCTCTGTTTCAGTAGACCTAGAGTAGAGCTAGGTAATTTATACTTCTAGTAAGGTCCTTGCAGGCACTGACTTTGACACTGAAGCTGAGGTTGAAGAAGATGCTGAAGCTTGCTGATGATGCTGATGCTAGTGTTGATGCTGCCGGTATGAGTTTAGATCTAGAGGTATAAACAGGCTGAAGAACTGCTTAGCCATCAAAGATGCAAATGCAGGTTGGATCAATGAGAGGGAAACAAGCTAGTGGCAGAGGCAGAATTGCAGGGAGAGCCCTGATAGCCGCTTGAGCTAGGCATAGTGTGATAACAAGAGAGAACACAGCATTCAGACAGAAGGAGCATCTGCAAAGGTTGAGATAGGAAGAACACAAGCCTTTGGATGGAACAAAGAAAATCAGCACTGAAATGGTAAAGGCATCATAGGCAAGAAGGTAGCAGGGCTCAGGCTACCCAGTTGCATCCATTTCCCAGGCTGCTTTGTGTATGACCAAGCTCTAGAATGTGGGTAGGGGGTAAATCTACTACTTCCAATCTGACACTTCTGGAGCATGAAGAACATCCTAGTGTTTTTTACCCATTGTCAACCAGATAGACAAGGACATGTCCTGTGAGACAAGGCAGAAGACTGTGATGCAAAGAGATCCTGTTTATGGCATCAAAATCCTTCTTCGCAGGAGATGAGGCTCCTGAAGGGACAGAGCTGCCCGGAGCGCCCTGTTCCTCTCACACCTAGAACCCCTACTCTTTGTCCTTGCATTTAAGACTTTGTTCCACTGCCAAGATCAGCATCACATCTTGGAATTCCTGCTCCTTCTTGGATCAGACTGACTGCACTCTCTGTGGTTCACACCACCCGTCTGGCCCAGGATGTACAAAGATGTCTACACATCACAGACCAAACTTCAGAGAGAGGACCTCAGAAGCTCCTGGAGACGTGTCAGAGCACAGATGCTGTACCAGGCGCTTTAGTGGTGTGCTTCTCCCACTCCCCAGTAAGCTGAGGCAGAAGAAGTTAAGGGGTTGATAGAAAAACTTACCTCAAGAAATAAGCTAAAAAATTAGTAGTAGTAATAATAACCAACACATACATATACATGTGTGTATGTATGTATATTTGTATATATGTGTGTGTATATTTCTACAGATAGAGGGAGATAAAGAGAGAGAGCGAGATTAAGCCACACTCTCAGAACTTTTGATTCAGGGCTCTGAGTGGACCTCAGGCCAGATCTGCATTTCTAGTTTCCCAAAAGAATGTGATGCTCCTATTCAGCGACTGAGAGCCATGTCTTAGACTATATGGCCCTGGTGTAGCCTAAACTTGGAGGGCAAACACTGCCTTAAAGACTTCAATACCTGAGCCACAACTGGGGTAAAATCAGCTTACGTGAGAAAGTGGCTAGCCACCCATAACTTCTCTAGAGGAAGACCATGGGTGAGAGGATGACAAGGCATCAATCCCATCAACTCCAGGCACAGATACAAAATCCTAGTCCTCAAACTGGGCCAACATAAAACCTGCACTGTTTTCATTACAGGTTGTCATAGGAGCAAAGGGAAGATCTGATGTTCATCCATAAGTGGGGCATCTATATCAACCCCTCTGAGACTCATGGAACATTTTGGGAGGAGAGGTGGGAAGAATGGAAGAGCCAGAGGAAGGGTTGGGCTCATATGGAACACTGACTTCAGGGCACGGCATGGCTGTTGGCATTCTTAAACTCACAGCATCTGGGATTACCTGCCCCAGATCTGTACAAGATTGGGTCTGCCAACATCTTGTCATAGAGGCGTGGAAAGCTTACAAGGTCCCATCCCTATCTGAGGGTTCATAATTAGCTAATGGCTGGTGGGGGAAGCACACATCTTAGCAGTGCTGTCACCGTGAAGGTGCCCAGGTTCCTATAAATGACCCTAATGGAACTCACTGGGTCATTGGGAGGAAGGGAGGAAGGAAGAAGGAAGAAAGGAAGGGAAGAAGGGAGGGAGAGAGAGAGGGAGGGAGGGAGGGAGGGAGGGAGGGAAGGAGGAAAGAAGAGAAGGAGGAAGGAAGGGAGGAAAGAAGAAAGGAAGAAAGAAAAGGAGGAAGCGAGGAAAGAAGGAGGAAGGGGAGGCAAATGGCAGGAGTGGGAGAGGACTAAGAAATGACTATGACAAAAACACATTGTATACATGTATGAAAATGCCATAATGAGACCCATGTATGCTTATAAAAATCCAAGTCTTAGAAAAATTTTCAGAGAAGGAGACATGAGAGGACTTTTGCCAGGGCAACTCTGTACCGCAGACCCTAACCTTCATCACAGATCACAGTGTCAGTGTTGGATAGAGAAAAGCAACAAACTGGAAGGAAGCTGAGCACCTGGCATGTGGACAGACTCCCCCCACACACACACCTCTGGCTTCCACCGACAGGCATCTCTGCAGAAAGAAGTGAGCTTTGATGCTCACTCTACACAACTGAAGTCAGTCATCCTGTCTAGAGGTTGCTGTGTCCCACCTTCACCCCACTCTTAGCCTCATCCCCACCCCCACCTTCACCCCCACTCTCACCCCAGGCATTCTGGAGCAATATGCCTTTATCATATGCAAACGCATATTACTGTGCCTCTGAACTGCCTTTGGTCATGGCAAGATACCCAAGTGGCCTCCATGCACAGAGCAGCTCACAACAAGGTGAACCTCAGAGCTCTGAGGGGCGAGATTCACTCAGAGAAGACAAGATGATGCTAGAAGAGACCTCCCCTCTCCTCAGTCTCGCACACCATAGGCATTTGGGCAGGATGGCTCCAGAATCCCTCCTGTGGGTGTAGCTTACCCTGCATGGGAAAAAGAACATAGTGATTGGCACCCTGACCTCTCTGGGCCAGGTATCAGCAGCAGTTCCTTGAGTGTAACAATCGGGAGTGTCCCCAGGCATTGCCATGCATCCCTTCAGACTCAGAATGGCTGCTTTGGAGCAGCCTTCTTCTCCCTAGAGCTGCACAGCCAAATACCCACAAATACCTGGGACCACTCTAAACCACTCACTTGATTGTTCAGGGTGTGACCAGCACATACGGGTGTTTTAAAGTTCCTTGGGGAGTTCCAACAGGCATAAAGGTCATGACCATGGCAACACCTACCCATGGATACCCTTGGCATGGCAACAAGAGGCAGGGACCTGGGACCGTGGTGTGCCACACCCAGCAAGGGATGACTTTCTGACTACCTCAGGTCTGAAGATACAGCATCAATGGTGTCAGGACAAGAATAGGTTGCAGCTGTTCCCAGGATTCTGTCCTACATTATAACACATGCTCTCTTCTGGATGCCTGATGAGGCTGTAATTTTTTTGAGCTGCCCAGGCCATGGGTAACCAACAATGGCCCAGTAGGACACAGGGGCTGGTGAAAGTTACCCCCTAGTTTAGCTTTTCAAAGACCATGTTTGACTCCTGAAACCACAGAGTGGGATGGTATTTTGAGGTCTCCCTGGTAAATGCAACACGGTGGCAAGCCACAAGTAATTTCAACAGGTCAGGGACATAAAACCCAAGGCTCAGGCATCCAAGTTCATTTGTAGAAGATCTGAGAGCCAGCGACACAGCAAAAAGTCAAGGAGAAACTTTTCTGGAAGGCAAATTCCCAGATAAATCTGTCCCAAAGACAGAGCTTGGTCACCACTTCCTCAGATCATGGACAAAAGACTGCTCCTGGCCTAGAAGCCCACAGAGAAATAGCATGCACAGGTATGTGACCTGACTGTCTCCATGGACAAGTCAGACAGGATCCCACTCCACAGATCCACAGGTACAGGAGTGTGGTCCAGTACTGGTGCACATCCCCTGGGAATTTGCTAAAGAAGGTCCTAGGTGTATGCCAAAGAAGTGGCTCTAGACCTGGAATAGTGCTGGTAATCTGATTTTCAAATTTCAGATGGTTCTGGGGCAAAATCTACTCAAACCCTAGTGCGACTTCCAGCAAGAAGAGTCGCTGGCATCATTACTCCAGGGTCAGCATCCTATGCTTGTGTAGTCTTAGTTACACAGCATCCTGTTTTTCCTACCCATAAAAGCCCTCATTGGTAGTAGAAACCATATTGTCTTTCTTGTATCAAAGAAAACAAGTTGCTAGTCACTGGTTGCTCACAAAGGGAGACAGTGTAAGGAGAGGAAGCCAGACCTCCTGCCTTGCAGATCTGTACCATGGACACTCAACCAGTAGGGCTGAAACCAGCTTGCAACTCTTGCACTCTACCCAAACCTGCAAGGCCTGGCCACCAGGCACACAGGGAGCTGTTTATGCAGGAGCGCAGTGTCTGATCCACAAAGACTCAGACGTTAATGATAGTTCTGCCTCAGAATTCCTCTACCCTGGTGGTAATGGAATATTTATACATATCAAACACTCTCTTCCCTTCTTTCGTGCAACCCACAGTGGCATAAAAGAGATGTAAATAAAAGGCAGGTGTCGGTGACAAGCTTCAGAGATCAGCCAATTCCCCGATAGCCTTCAAGACTCCAGGTGACTCTGTGCTGTCTCCTCAGCACTGTCGTGGGACTTTCACCAGACCAAGCAGTTGCCTCCTTGAGCCCACAAAGCCCTGGGGAGGAGGCAAGACAGGCAGGGTAGAGGTTCCTCATTCGCTTTTACAAATGAGAGAACGGTGGGCACACAGAAGTTACTAGCCACTAAACAGAGTCTGCTGGGAGATGGGAGTCTCTAATCAGCGTTCTCTGCAAGATGCAGAAGGGTCAAACCTTACCAATGGACTCCACTTGTGCCCCCAGCCTTTCTCCCCTCATACTCCTTCCTTTCCCTGTCCAGGGCCCCAAAGCCCATCATCCCTTGACACCTCTTGTACAGACCATTCCTTTCACACTCTTTCCACTACCTCACCAGATCCCCATTCTTTGCCCCTTGCCCATGCACCCACCTCCCCCAAGGGTCCCGCTTTGATACCTATTTGCCTGAGATTAAGATGACTGGGCTGTGGAGGGGTAAGGTCTAAGGAGATCTTCCAAGCTTGTGGACGGTTGCCTTCTTGCTGTGCTCTCGCTTAGCCTTATGACTTCACTTGACCTCAGGAACCAAGTACAGATGTGATGCACTGTGCGTAAGGCTTTAATATGATCTCTGGGGTGGTGGGTGTCACATTCAGCCGACAACATCCTTGAAAGGCCGTGTCTGGTCCACAATAGGGCTGTTATGTCCCATGCAGGAATCCTTTACACAAGACCCTGACACACCTTCCGCTCAACATCTGCTCAGCACCACAATGATGGGAAGGCCACCACCCCATGGCTGGCTCACTCTTCCGTGGCTGCTTACACACTAAGGAAAGAATGGGTAAGAGAGCACAGGCAGAAAGCTTCGTCACCCAGTTATATGCCTGGGGCAGACTGTGGGGCCACTGACAGTAGCACCAGGATTTATCCCTACTGCTTGTACTGGCTTTTTGGGAACCCGTTCTCTTTGGATGGATATGTTGCTCAGCCTAGACATAGTAGGGAGGGCCTCGGACCTTCCTCAAAGCAATTTGCCTTATCCTCTCTGAGGACTGGATGGGGGATAGGTGGAGGGAATGAGAGGAGGGAAGGGAGGGAGGGAGAGCTAGGATTGGTATATTAAATGAAAAAAGAGAGCTTGTTTTCTTTTTTTGAAATAAAATAAATTATAAAAAATAAAATGGGAGGAGACAAAAAAGAAAGAAAAGAAAAAGAAAGCTTCATCACCATGAAGCTCATCCATCCAGAGCCCAGTTCTCCCACTGAGGCCCTGGGAAAAGCCATTCCAGCAATAGCAATAACCTTATTCTTCTGAGTCTTGGCTTGTCCTGGCTTATCATCAGTCCTGGGGCCAGCAAGCTGCACAGCAAATGTCTGCCTGACCATTCTTTCACCTGTGTACCTGTGAGTACAGACCTATCACAGATCTCCATGCGGGCTTGGACAGACTTGGTCGAAACAGTACAGTTCTGAGCATCTTCTCATGCCCTTCCCGGCATCGTCTTCAGGCCCCTCTCCTTGGTTCTTGAAGGCCAGAGTCAAGCCAGACCTTGGATATGAGCTGTCCCTCATTCTGTGCCTGCCTGGTGCCAATGATCCTTTCAGGTGCTGCCTCCTCCATGAAATACCCCTGTTCCCTCTTTCCAGCCCCCTTCCACTTCCTTCTCATGTGTAGCCCATGTCCAACACCACTGTGTACTTTTCTGGTCACCTCCCCCCTCACTGGGGTCCGTTGAGGGCAGAGTTTATGTGAATGACCCTTAGTTTGCCTTGACACTCAGCCCTGCTGGATCCACAGTCTCCACTGCAAGGGGATGGCTCTATTGTTGAGGCATGGGGATGTTAGTATTGCCAGCAGGCCTCAGTGAGACTAGCCCCAAGAGACCTCACACAGGGTCCCCATCCAACCTCCCAAACATGAATACCACCCACAGGATCCACCACTTACCCACTACTGAATTTAACAAACACTCCAAGAGATAATAGTTAATTTCACAGAGCCCTGAGTGGAGGCTGTTAAAATGTTAATATTATTTAAATTGTTTCCCATTTTCAACAGTTCAAGCTGCAAATCTAAATGTTTTCCCATGCTTTCCACAGAGCCCAGCTCACAAAAATGATGGATGAGGTTCCAAATACAGAATTTCCCATTTTAAATTAAGAAACGCAACACGGGCGCTGTAAGGAGAAAGCTGCCTGCTCTACGTGGTCTGCTGGTGGGCAGCTTCCCCACCCCACGGAGGCCTGGAGTGGCTCATTCGTTGCTTGTCCCTGATAGCTGGGTAGTCCTGGGTTCTCTGCTTGGGTCTTTCCCAGCCTTACTTACATCCTCATCTGGAAATGAAGTAACAGGATCTACCAGGCCCACCTAGGCTCCACTTAGCAGCCAGCGCTCAGCACTGAGTGATTTCCTTTTATACTGTCACCCTCTCTCTATGGGGACCAAGGGAGATATTACTTATAGTCACGCAATCAGAAATTGGAGGTGGCTCGCCACACCAAAGCTGGTACCTGTGGACTCATCTGCCCCACTATAGGAGGTCATCAGTGAAAGGGGGTGGGCTTTCTCCCTCTCACCTCAGCCTCCCCACCCACAGTCCAGCTCTGCCCACTTTGTAAAATGCCAAAGTCAGCTCTGACCTTGACTGTGAACGAAAATGAGCAAAAGACTGGCTTCTGCATGCCCGGCTTCAGTGGCCGCAAGCTCCGGAGACTGTCCCGAATTCTTCTGCTTTCCCTGTGGCTCCTTGCCTTACAGAGCTGTGATTCAGAATCAAGTTCCAGCCCTACCCTCCTGGCCTTAGAGAAGCTTCCAACCAAGCCTCATATGCTCCTCTGTACCTAGCCTGGGCCGGGTATATCGACATCACCCCTGGAGCCCCTCCCACAAAGTCACGATAAAGGAATTATTATCATCTTCTATTGTATGTGAGCGAGCTCAGGCCTGGAGGCTGAACCTAACGATGGAGGATACATGGCTTATAAACACTGAGGCCTAGTTTAATCCCAGAAGTTCAGGCAGGCCTCCATCCATGGGTGTGCACACACACACACACACACACACACACACACATTGGTCTCAGACCAATGTGAGTGGCAAAGCCTTCCTCTGTCTGAGGTTCAGAGGGATGACAAAGCCTTCCTCTGGCCCAAGTGAGGCTATTTATGATCAAGCTTCCTCCTCTCAGATGACTACAACCTGAGACAGTTCCCCTCCTTTTGCTACACATAATAATAAGCACACTGAGGTTCCAGGTTGCTTCATAGTTGGGCACGGCCCTCCCAGTCTCGGCCTTTCTGTACATGTGCCTGTGCATCTGTCCTTTCTTCATTCCCTCATCACGCCAATCAGGTTTCCAGGACCAAGCTATTCAGGCCACAGTACCCAAGGGAGACCAGCTTAGGCTG
This sequence comes from Dicrostonyx torquatus, assembly GCA_028555095.1. NCBI lineage: Eukaryota > Metazoa > Chordata > Mammalia > Rodentia > Cricetidae > Dicrostonyx > Dicrostonyx torquatus. Next base: position 199,291 of record JAQHUG010000386.1, on the reverse strand, counting down.
AGTCTGCACAAGGAGCCAAGAGTTACCAAGCAACAAGACCAGAATGGCATAGCTGCTTAGGTGAGGCAAGACCACGGTGTGAGAATGGGGGCCAAGATCACCGCAGAGAGGCCAGCAGTAGATTGGGACGTCTCTGGTAGGAACTCTGGTCCCTGGAAAGAAGCATCCTGTAGGGTGAGGTCAGACACAAGCAGGAGACAGGTGCCCCAGAAGAAGGACAGGATACACAGGATACTCATGGCAAGGAGGCTCGGATTCCAGATTCAAAACCACTCACAGGGAGACTTGGTAAAGCAGTCATTGATAACGCGGGTGGAGGGAGAGAAGACAGGGTCCCTAGCAACCTGGGCCAGCTAATAAACCAGAGGGTGGGATGCCAGAGTTCTAATATCTGGAAACAGCTGTCTGACGTTCTCGGATGACTTTGGCCAGGGTTGTCCTCCTCTGAGCAAAGGCTACAGATGTACTTCAACTCTGTAAGCCCCACCCCCACCCCCGCTCACTACCAAGTACCCACCCTGTCCTCCCGCAGCCTAAGCAGGGAAAGGCTGGGAGAAGTCTGGACTCTTCGTAGCTGTAGCACCTTCTAAGTGCCTGTAAACTGTGGGTGAGTGAACAAAATTCCTTGGGTCTCAGGTTCCATGTCGGTGGATGGCAAAAATGGGTGTCTGCTGGCCTTTGTGGAGGTTAGGAGAGACAAAGGCCATCAAGTATGCAGTTATCACCACTGTGGACACAGATAAGTGTTGTCCTCTGTGGCTCCTTCTGGTTCCTGTTGCTGGAGGACACAGTAGCTGCTCTGTGAGCAGGCCATGGAGGGATAGCCTTGATGGGTGGCTCTCAGAAGTATGATGGCAGTCAGGCAAATGAGCACAGAGGGACACAGGGCTGAGACCTTCTCTTCACACCTCTGGCACTCTAGGATATGGGCACACAGGCACAATTTGTCTCTTGGTTGAGAAGAAGGGAATATTAAATGAAGCCAAGTCTTCCTGTCCTAAGGCATGACAAGGGTACAGACAGGGGTGGGGGTCCCACTCACCTGAGGCAAGAAGACAAAGAAAACACAAGAATCCTCTGCCTGTGCTCACCCTGCCTCGTCCTGAGTAGAAGATTCCAGCCACACTTAGAGCATGCCTGATCTTACCCTCTCCATCTGTGGAATGGGTACAAGGAGAAGCTCGTGGTATGGCTAGTGTGGAATACAGTCCAGGAGTGAGAAGAGTGACTGGCGGTGACTGGTGTGGAAAGAGCTCCCTGACTTTTACCACAGAGACTGGGAAAGATGCAGGGTGGGTGCCTGCCGCCTGCCTTTTATTCTTCTCTGGACTAAAGAGGCCAGTCTTTACCACGCCTCTGGGACACTGTGGTTCCAGATTCCAGGATGCACCTGCTTCAATCTTACCTCTTCCTCCAAAGGCCAGTGACACTTGGGTGACCCAAAGTCACCAAAAAGGCCATATGCTTGCCTCCCAGCACTCTTCTCCAGAAGCCTAGCAGTAGGCTGGTCTCCCAACCTCTCTCCTCCTCACAGCTTTCCCGCCCCCTCAGACGCCTCCTCCAGGCAGCCTTCCAGCTCACACCAACACCCTATTTCCCACCATCATGGAACAGACATCGACATCTTGGATTTTGAAGCAAATGAGATGACAGAATTAAGCAAAACAGGGTGGAGCAAGACAAGACAGAGCTGGGACAGCCAGATCAAGAGCAATGGGTTGTGAGTGAGACGGAACCACACCTTCTCCATGGTAGAAACATCCCTTATGGGGCAGAGCCTGTCTACCTGGCATAGTCTGTCATTCATTTCAGCTGGCCTTTTACAGGTGGGGAAACCGAGGCTGTGGATGAGTTTTTGCACATAGATTAAAATAGAAGAGAACTTTCCTCAGGACTCCTACTGTGGTCACTGGTTTGCTTCAGTAACCCTCAAGGGCATGCCCAAATCACAAGCACCAGTGTCTCCCTCTCCAGACAAAGCTGTCTCCAGAATCCCCCAAGGCAGATAAGGCAAGGCCTGGAAACGACCGGACCCACTCAGGAGAGGCTCAGTCAGTCCAGCTCACACCCGTCTGCTCGCAGGCCCGGCCTCATTAGGGAAACTTGGTCCTCTGCGTCTTTCTAGTCACTGATCCTCAGAAAAGCACAAGGCTGTGAAAGAATATGGCAGGTACTCAGGGTGATGGCTCCCCAAAGGTGATAGGCAAAACTCTGAGGCCCTCCTGTCCGGTCACAGGGTCTTCTCAGAGCATCTCTTGGCCTGAGATCTCACCCACCTCCTTACAGAAGGCAAGCACTTGAAGCACAGTGCCCCCACCCCCACCCTCTTGAGCTGCCTGCAGCCTGGATTCCTAACAGCCACTTCAGCTCTCCATCCTTCTCCCCAGCATCCCTCTTGCAGGGAAATAGTCCAAAGCTGGCTGCTCTGATAAACTGGAGGCTTGGGGACTCTCTTCAAGTGCCTTGTAAATGGAAGCGTCTCCGAGCGACAGCTCTTGGTGTTCAATGAGATTATATTTCTTATTTAAATCGCTGATTGGAGGCTTGGTTTCAAAGTTAGATGATGTGTACCCCTGGCCTGCTCTGGGCTCCTGGGGAGAGGCAATATAGTACTGCATTGTGTAGCATCCTTCCAAGCCCTCACTCCCATTCAGATGCCTGCAGGATGGAAAGCCTTGTAGCACAGGGGATGAAAGCCACCTCCCCTCCTGGTTTGGGGAGCGAGAGATTATGCTTTTCATTCCGGAGTGCCTTCTCTATGGCTCCCCACCACGCTCTGCACCAGCCGGCTCCCCTCTCAAAGCGAAGGGGAGATAAAAGGCAGTGTGTGCTTCATCCCACCTCCGGGGAGAGCTCCGCTCAGTCTTTTGTCAGCAGAGGATAAGCGCCACCATTTTTTGAAGGATTGTTGTTTCAGAGGGCTCTGCTGGGGGGTTTTATGAAGCCCCACCCCCAACCTCATGCAAACATGCCCTGGTCCTTCTGGTCCTGAGCTGGGCATCCTCTCAGTAGGTGCCATCCACAAGCCCCAAGCACTTTGTCATCTTGGTAAGAAACCTGGTATCCCTAGGTCTCCAGGAAGGTAGGGCAAGGTTTGCACAGGACTGAACTCTGTCGGAGCCATGCAGACCCTCCGAAGGCCCAGGCTCTTTCTTTCAAGGAAATTTTGCAGCTCATTGTGTGTCAGAATAATGTATTAGTAACAGCAGCCTCTAGACTGTGCGCAATTCATCCCCTTTCAAGCCTTTGTCTGCAGGGAAACGGAGGGGCTTGTCGGGGGCATCTTTGAGACCAACTAGGACCCTATCAAAAGCAGTCCCAGGATTTTAGGACTGTCCTAGAGACTCAGGACAAGATGAAGGCCAATGCTGGCCTTGAAGGATTCCCTGCTCTACCTGGAGCTGCAGCGCTAGGATGATGGTTTGGTATGCCAGGCACATCCTGTGCCTCACATATCCAGGGACCGCAATCAGGTAGCTGATAGGAATGCAAGTCACATCGCTGGACCATTGCCGCAGTGAACTGATTCATGCTGCTACTTTGAGGTGGGAGAAGGGACAGCGGGGCCCGGAGACAAACCAGCCTGGCTCTATTGTACAGCTGCTCTATTTTCAAGCTGAAATATTCCATCCTCTCCCTCTCCCTCTCCTGCTGCCGAGCTGGCTCTGGCTGCTACCTGCAAAGACTGATGGTTCTGGCCCCAGGTTCTGGCTGAACAATAGTATTATGTGATGCATAAAGAGTACCCGGGCAACGGAGACAGGCATGGCTTAATTCGCTCAGTGCCCGGTGGCTTTTGAACGCCCCTGCATTCAGTCTTTATCCTGAGCAGCCCTGGCCTCTCCCCTCCCCTTTATTCCCCAGCCCTCTTCATCACAATCTCTCCCCAGTCTGCAAGGGAGCTGATGGCCACAAATGAGAGGTACAAAAGGAAGGAGGGGGTGGGGAAGAGATGTTCTCGTAATCAGAAAGATTCCTGGTTGTGGGTTTGATCTCTGGTTCCATCAACTCATGAGGGTGCCATGAAGGTATCTTGGGTACATACCTATTCATCTCCAGGCTACCAATCTAAGTCTTCTGGTAAGAGAGATGGGAACTTTGCCATGCTCTGGCAGGCTACCACATGAATACACACAACTGCACTGCAGCATTCTGGCCTCCTTTGTCTCAAAGGTTCTCCCCTGGAGCAGGGTATTTTCCCTGGTCATGACCTAAGGCCAGGCCACAGGTCAGGACAGAAGATAAGCGACACAATCCAGGTGAGTCCCATGACCCAGTGATGCCGCCCCCTCTGTCCATAACGGCAGTCACTGTTGACCCCCGGCTCTTACAAGAACAAGGAGCCCAGTTCCTCCTCCTTTCCTCTCCCCCTTCTACTTCTCTTTAAAAGAAAGCAGACGTGACCTTGCTTGCAAAGTGATCGTTTTAAAATATTAGCTGTGCTTCTTAAAACACTGGCAGACCAAACAAAACTGAGCAGAAAGGCGCATCTGACACAGGGCCTTTATCTTAAGCCCAGAGCTGATACAGTCCCAAGAACCCCAGTTCCAGGAGCTCTGTCAGTGTTTCTAACCCCGGGCAGATAAGGATACCTCATACTCTGGTTTCTTTGGAGAGAAAGAAGAAGCAAACCCCAAATGAAGCTGGTGCTATCAGCTGTCCTGCTACCTAATGTCTGGCCAGCACCACAGTGGCCCCCTTCTTCCCACCGGTGAAGGCTGGGCTCCTCCAGAGTGCACTGCACCCCTTCCACTCCTCACTGCTCCTACCACTCACCCAGCAGAGCTTTAAGTTCCCCATTTCTCAAAGCTCAAAATAGCCAAGAAAGTGCCCTTGTCTGAGTTCGTGTTTATCCAAACGGAACCTCAATCTCCACATCCTGCTTTGCTGGTCAAGCCTTCTCAGGGGTGACAGCTCCAGAACAGCAGCCACCTGAAGAGCCAGGGATGGGGAGGGACTTGGGGAACAAACGTCAAGTCGGGCGTTGATTCCACAGAATCCCACACTTGAAATCACAGCGCGTCTTCAGAGCATACACAGTCATCTTGGAAGTCTTAAGTTTATGTTACTTCAGCAAGCATTGAACAACTAATAATTGCTGGCATGCGGGGGGAATATTAGGTGAAAGGAGCTCTGTGAAGGATGTGAAAAAAGACAAACTCTCTAATCCATTCTTAGTTACAGCCAGACAGCAGGCGACCTGGGGGGCTATGTGTAAGGCTCTCGGATGCTGCTGTAGGAAAACTATATTAGAGCCCCACTCGGCCACAGACAGCACCAATACAGGAGGCGGAGACCCGCTCCTTGTTCATCATCAAACCTGAACCTCTTGCACGACATGGGTCATATTGCTATGGAGAGCAAAACAAGAAGTTAACTGTTTTCTAAACATGGATGTGGATGTAGAACTCGTGAAGGAAAGGGAGCGGATTAGTCTAATGGCTGGGATGACCCACTGGGGCAGTTCAAGTCGCTGAAGCATTAGGAACATAGAAGGGGATAAGATGGAAATAAGATGAACAAGGTCAGCTAGGACCAAGTCATGGTGAGTGTTGGGAATACTGAGAGTTTGGGTTCAATTCCATAAGCATAGACAGCTGATGGGATGGATGTTCACTAAGGGAGCAATTCTGGAACTGGTTTCAGGATGAGCTTCCACAGGCTGTGTGAGGAACACACGGGAGGCTAGGAGAGTGGTCCAGGAGATGGAAGCAACAGATCAGAGAGTGGTCAGTACCCTGAGCCAGCACAGTGACAACAGGGTGGGGAAAAGAAGGACATGAACATCAAAATGAGTACAATTTGGGAGGCAGCTGGCCACTAGGGTGGTGTCCTGGTCAGTTGTCTGTCAACTGGACACACTCCAGAGTTATTTGGAAAGAGGGACTCTAAACTGAGAAATGCCTCCATAAGACTATGCTATAGGCAACTCTGTCAAACTTATTTTTTAATTCATGCTTGTTGTGGGTGGTACCACCCATGGATATATGGGTCTGAGTAGCATAAGGAAGACTGAGCAAGCCACGATGAACAAGTCAGTAAGCAGCATTCTCCATGGTCAGTTCTTGCATCCAGGTTTCTGCCTTGAGTTCCTGCCCTGAGTTCGCTCACTGATGAGGTGTGGCCTAAGAGCTGTTGAGATGAAATTAACCCTTTCCTCCCCAAGTTGCTTTTGGCCATGGAGTTTTATCACAGCAACAGAAACCCTAAGATGGATAGGGAGTAAAGATGCCTTAATGTTAGGGAGGGTTGCAATGCCAGCCCAATAAAAGAAGGCAGATTTGGAGGGAACACAACTCCAGATCGCTGGATAAATGATGAAGGACAGACTCCTGTGTGACCTCTAGCCACGGTTACATAAGTCACAGATGAAGGTAGCCTAAGGCTGAAGATGCTGAATGGCACAGCTCCAAAGTGGACACCTTGGAGGAGCTGTCGTCCTAAACTACTTCCCAAGCTAACATCTGCTGCATCTGGAAGGGAGCTGTGATCAAAGCTCTAGAAGATGTGCGGCCCTCGGTGCCTGGTGTGGACTGTAAATATTTGTCTGGCTGAGAGCCCCAACTGGAGGAGCAGCAGCCGCTCCTCTGAACGTGGTAATCGACGAATCTCTCATGGAGGGCTTAAAGAGGGGAAGCCATCTCAACGATGGTACTTCACACTCGGTACTTGACATTCCTAGGCACTCCACAGGCATTAGCTAATTAATCCTTGAGTCTGTTTAGTCCCCAAAAGAACTCCCAGAGGCTCCACTCCTACCCCCACGGGCGGGGAGTTCCACTCCCTGCTGAGGCACAGCCTCCAGTCAGTGAAGGAGACCACCCTGCCCACAGCCACTTGTCCGCTCCACGTGTAGACAGAACACCAATAGCTCCTGGAGAATTGGGAAGGGAACTTGAAAGAAGATGGTTTCACTGTGTTTGATCCTTCTTGAGAAGGTCACAGAAAGGCAGAGATGGGACAGAGCCCAATACCTACTCAGGTCCCCACTAGGTGTGGCTCTCTGCATGCTATTCTTCCCTAAATGGATTATGTGTCTTCCCATCTAATTCTCAAACTTCCACGATGTATGTACTTCCTTACAACAGGTTTTTCCAGGAGATGTTGAGGCAAATGGCCAAGTTCAAGTAGGCAGTTTATTTACATTATGGCTCCAAAAGGCACCAACTGGGGTGAGGAAAGACAATGAATGCAGGAAAGTAGTTCATGAAAGAGAGAACCCTACTAATGTAGCCGGGTGAGGCTCCATCTGCTGAGGCTCTCTGGGGATCTACCAGCATGCCTCAGCATCACGCTGAGGGCTGAGAAATGAGGGAGCTATTCTCCACAGGAACAGCAGTTCCCAACATCAATTGACCTGTGACTTGCAACCAAACCACAGGTGGTTGTCAGAAGTCTCCAGGGCCAGTGAGGGATGGAGAGAGCTACCTAACAGGGACCAAGCGCCAGCAACATCCATCATGTTTCTCCTGGATGTGATACTCTGAGACGGTAACTAATATGACCAAGATCATACAGGTCAGGTCATGCTAGTTGAAAGCATTAAAATTCTAAATTTGAATGGTATCAGTTTTCCCTAAAGACTCTATTTGTTGCTACTGCTGTTGTTTTGTTTTGTCGAAACAGACTTTCATGTAGTCCAAGCTTGTCTCCAACTTATTACATGGTCGAGGATGACCTTGCGCTTCTGATTCTCCTAACCTGCTTTCCCAAGTGCCGGGATTACAGGCCTGCCCCACCCTACCCAGCTTGTGTGGTGCTGGGAAACAAGCAGGCTTTGTTGCTTGCTGTGTAAACTACCAACTAAACTACAACCACAGCCAGAAGTCTCTGTCCTTTGAACCATTTACTGTCTTCCAAATCTAGCTTTCCTCTTCTCTCTTCCTTCTCATTCTGAACCCAAAAATTAAGGTCATTCGTGTTTTCAAATTATGTCCTCTCTGGCCCTTTGAATGGGCTTCTTCTGCAGATGTCCCTGAAGTAAAGGCTTGATAGTAGGCCTGCCTTCTGAGTGTCTGGATGGGGCACCCTGTGCTCAGCTTGTATGTGCACACGTGAGGCAGGAATAACCTCAGATGGCATCCTGAGGAACAAGGGCCACCTCTTTTGACACAGGATCTCATATTGGTCTGGAGGCCATCAATTAGGCTATACTGGCTGGCCAGTCAGCCCATGACCTTCCTGTCTCTGCCTCCCCAGCACTGGGATTACTTACACACCACCACACCCAGAATTTTTACCTGCGTGCTGGCATCAAGGTTGGGTTCTTATACAGTTTACTGGCTAAGCAGTCTCCTCAGACTGCTTTGGCCCTTTAATTCATTTGATAACTTTGTGATATACAGACATGCAGGATTTCAAGAGACTATGAATTTCCCACCCGAGAGCCACTGTTCATGCTTTGATTTTAGTTGTACCAGCCAACAGTGACTATCTCTGATTGGAGGACTGAATTTGGCAGGAGAAATTTCTGTGCATGGGGGAGGGGGTGAAGATTCATTTGGCAAGCATCTTTACCAGCTGAAACTCTTGAGGACAGCAGCCAAGAGTTGGGGAACCAGCAACTTGCCAAAAAGAGCCAAGCCTTCCTCCTCTGTAGCTGTGTCTCTGCCCCCAGAGTGTGCGCTCCTTTACCCACACTTTTCCATCAGGCCCCAGCCCAGGAACAAGGCTAATCAATAGAGTTGATAAAGTGTACAGATGAAAAGGCCCAAGAACTTTTTGGTATCAGGCATGTCTCCTTGGATGGGCACTGCCTACCTGGAATAGAGATACCACAAGCAGTAAGTGGGGGAGGGGAAGCCAGATATCAGGAGAAAGTAAATGCATGAAGAGAAGTCTCAAGCCTGCAAACAGGCAAAGGTGTGGCTAGCATCCTGGCAGGTGTGATCTTTGACCACAGGTGGCCTAGAGACAGCTCTCAAGAAGCAATGGTTAAACTTCCAAAACTCTGACAAGCCAGTTGTTAAAGACACCATTGGAAACTAGATTGTGCAAACTTACAATAAACATATTAAAAATGAAAGGGGCTGGAGAGATAAATCAGCCAGCAAACTGCCTGCCATACAAGCATGAAGCCCCGAGTTAGAATCCCCAGCACCTATGTAAAACGTTGGTCACAGTGGTTGTGTTTGTGCTGATGGGTGGAGACAAGTGGATCCCTAGAGCTCATTGATTGGCCGGTGAGCCTAACCAAGTCATCGAACTCCAGGTTCAATGAGAGAGCAGATCCCAAAGGAGAGGTGGAGATTAATCAAGGGATACACCCGGTGTTGATGCCTGCCCCCCATACACACACACACAGGGGGGTGGGGGGACAGACACAGAGAGAGAGAGAGAGAGAGAGAGAGAGAGAGAGAGAGAGAGAGAGAGAATTCTACATGACAGTGGCCACAACACATCTCTTACAACACAGAAGTTTAAGAGGACATGTTGGCTGCTTGAAATTGACTCTGGAGGTTGATGGCACACTGGCACACACACACACACACACACACACACACACAGGTAAATACTAAATATTAGAGCTTTTTAAAACTGAGAGCCTGCGCTTCCTAGCAGTTAACAGCATGTACAGGTGATGTCCCTGAATCAAGCACTAACTTGTCTTCCTTACACATCTCCATGTTAGGTGCTGCCCTGCAGGCACATCAGTGATGGGCCAGTTGTTAAAATGATAACCTTGTTTTAGCTTGCCTGCTAAATGCCCTGCTACAGCATATTCTCTTCCTCTCCTCGCCCCTCTCCTCCCCCAACATCCCCAAAGGCTTGCCTGGTCCTGCTGTGGCCCTGCTTAGCCAGGGTTAGGCAATTCAATCCTTTCTCTTCAGTCTTTACTTTTAATTATCCAACAAGCCAGACTTATCATCTTCTTTTAATTAATCTATTTATTTATTTATTTTTGTTTTTCGAGACAGGGTTTCTCTGTGTAACAGCTCTTACTGCCCTGGAACTCATTTTGTAGACCAGGTTGACCTCGATCTCACTGAGATCCACCTGCCTCTGCCTCCTAAATGCTGGGATTAAAGGCGTGCGCCACCACCGCCCGGCTTAATAGCTCTTTTTGTTTATTTGTTTTTTCGAGACAGGGTTTCTCTGTGTAACAGCTCTTACTGCCCTGGAACTCATTTTGTAGACCAGGTTGACCTCGATCTCACTGAGATCCACCTCCCTCTGCCTAACAAGTGCTGGGACTAAAGGCTTACGCCACCACTGCTTGGCTTTATCATCCTCGTTTTACAGATGAGGAAACTGTGCTAAGAGAGAGAAGCGAAGCCCACGAGCTACACCATTAACAAAACACAGAACTACAATGAAGAAGCCTAAGTTGGCCTGGCCTGACTTGGCCAGTGTGGTTGACCATGGGGAAACCCCTGCCATTCATATTTCAACACAAAGGTGCAGAGGTCTGGGAGGTGGGAGGGAGGGGGGCTGGGCCTCTAAACCCCTGGATCCAGTGAACTTCTGAATGCAGTGAGCTGAAGTGTCTGCTCAGGTGAGCCCTGGGTTCAGGATGAAGTAAAATGGAGTGAGGTGGGATGTGGAGAACTCATTCACTGGATAAGATAAAATCCTGATTACTGGAATCAGACAGCTCACCAGAGAGGATCCGTATCCTTGGGGATGCTTGGGTATACCCAATGAATACCTAAGGCCTCTAAGGCCCAGCCTGGAACTCAGGGGCATCGAAGCACAGCTGCCCTTGAGGTCCAGGCTATACCAGAGGTGGCACAGCTGCGCTATCAGATGTTGTGCAGCGTGGCTGGGGATGGCCAGGAATGAGATCCCTCCCCGCTTCTTCCCTGCGCTAAACCCAAGTCCTTGGAAGTTAGTGTGGAGCACCACATCAGCCCCTAAGTTCTGAGTTTTAAGGAGAGGTATGCTGAAGAGATGAGCAAAGGAACACTTGCTTTATCGTAGGAAGGGAGATCAAAAAGCAGGTGTCGTAGCTGAGAAACCAGACAGAAGTTCCCAGAAACCAAAGGTCAGACGCTTCCAGTCATTTATTAGACAACACAAAGACGTGACTTCTGTTTCCACATAATGTGTCATCACAAGAATGAATTACTAAGGGGGTAGCTTTCCAAAGCAAAAGGCATTGCCACCATAAACATACACAGCACTAAGGGCCAACCTGACTTAGGAAATCTGCACCATACAATAGAATGGAATAGCCTCCCATGCTAGGTCACAAGGACAAAGGACACAGTGAAAGCTAGCCCCTCAAAGCTCCCTTGAGATTCATTCATTCATTCAACAGTGTTACAGTGCTGAAAACTGACAGCCCATTGCTCCAATAAACTAAACAAAGAGAAAGGGAGGAAGGGGGCTCCAGGCAAGGGACAGGTCTGTGCCACAGGCCTGAGATGGGAAAGTCAGAGCCCACAGGTAAGGCTAGGTCAGCAAAGGTGGTCAGAGCCAGGACAGGCACTTCAGTGTGGCCCTTGGCCAGAGAATTTAGTATTATCTCAGCACCATTGAGAGAACATAAGGAAAAGGTTTGTGTAGAGGCATAGCATCTGCCTGTGGAACTCTGGGAGGGGTCATCTGGGTGCTAGGTTAAGAAAAGGCTGCGAGGGTCAAGAGACCCTGGGAAGACAGCAACAAGGCTTTGCAGTGATGTCAGCTGGGGAATGAGTTACTCAGATAGAGACCAGAGTACACTGATTTGTGATTTGAAGAGAACCCAGAGCACTTTGTGAGAGTTTGGGTAGGGGTAGAGAAAAACTTGTGTGATGTTGTGGTAGGTAGAGTTCTGTTTGCTGCAGAGACACCGTGTGCCGTTCCCTCCCCTCTGAAGAGAGCTGGGTAAAGAGTGCCCCTCGGAGGGACTGTGAGCCGGCTGAGTGGGTGAAGTGCCGGCCTGGCAAGCACACGGCCTGAGTTCAGCCCCAGCAGACAAGTGCAAGCCAGGTGTGGATGCACTCACTCATAACCCGGTGCTGGGGCTGGGAGCCAAGCTGGGAGAACCATGGGGCTCAGTTCAGTGAGAGACGATGTCTCAGAGAGAAGGTGGAAGATAAGTAAGGAAGACATCTGACATGAACCTCCTTTTCCGCAAGTACACGGAGGGGCCCCCACACCTACACTTGTGTGAATTCACCACTCACAAACGAATAAATAGGCCAGTAGGTTATTTTGAGTCTGTGCCAGTAGAAGCCTCCAGAGAGTCATGACAGCAGTTCCTAATGCTGACTGAACATCTCATATGTCTGTCTTCTATTGAGCAAGCCCCATCGTGGATGATCTGGGGAGAAGGGTACAAAAGAAATGCTGTCCCCACGCATAAGGTGAAGACGATGCTGGTAGGTGTGTATTCTGTAAGGCTTCATGGGGTGGACAAATACTGCCCTAGATGACAGATAAGCAGAACCTCAAAAGGGCTGCCTGGGCAGACGGGAAGAGCATGCTCTGACAACGGCAGGACAGGAAGGAGAGATAGGTGTGTGCGCAATGCAGGGACAGCATGGGTCCCAGTACTGCAGGGCCTGCTCCTGTTCTTCCAGACAGGCCAGGCTCTATGCTGGGCTGCCTTTTTTAATCCAGGTGCTGGGAGAACCAGATACCACCGCCCCTCTTGTTCTTAAGCAGCATTATTAATCAATAGCTGACATGTAACAACCATATATAATTAAAGTGTATATGTTAATATGCTTTGACAAATAGAGACAGCCAGGAAGCCATCATGACAATTAAATAATGGGCTTATCCATCATCCCCCAAAATTCCCTCCTGCTCACTCTGCCAGCATCTTACCCTCACCCCCAGCAACTCACTGTTCTGCTTTCTTTTTCTGTAGACTAGTTTACAAATAGGGCTTTATGATGAACACCTCAATTCCCCATCTCCTCTGCAAGACCTGGTAAGGTCAGTCTTTCTAACATTAATCATTCTGTGAGGGTAAATAAAGATTTTGACAAAAGATTGATTCCATTTTTCATTATATATATTATTTTGTTTATGTGTGTCTGTGGGGGTGGGGGAATATTGCACCACGTGCACACCTGGTGTCTGCCGGAGTGAGAAAAGTGTGTCTGATCCCGGGGAGCTGGAGCCACAGGTGGTTGTGAGCCCTCTGATGTGGGTACTAGGAGCTGAATTCAGGTCCTTTGGAAGAACAGCAAGTGATCTGAACCACTGGGCTGTCTCTGTCTCTTTAGCCTCTTACTGTGGCTTCAATTTGCATTTCCCTCATGAATAACAGTATTTAGAATCTTTATCATGCTCTTATTACCTGTGTGTAACATGAGGGCCTGCTAGTTGGGGCTTCTGTCCAGCCCGGTACCCCACAGCCAGCAAGCCCCAAAGAAAAAATCACACAGAGAGTCTGCATTAGGTTATAAACTGATTGGCCCATTAGCTCAGGCTTCTTATTAGCTCTTGTAACTTATATTAACCCATGGTTCTTATCTATGTTAGCCACATGGCTCGGTACCTTTCTCAGTGGGGCAGGATCACACCCTGCTTCTTCGATGGACTGGGCAGGAGTCGGGGAAGAGCTTCCTTCTTCCCAGAATACTCCTGTTCTCCGTATCCCGCCTCTACTTCCTGTCTGGTTTTACCGCCTATGCTTCCTGTCTGGCCAATCAGCATTTATTTAAAACATGATTGATAGAATACAGACAATTATCCCACACCACCTGTGCGCCCTCCTTCTCTAGTGAGATATTCATTCAACCTGCCTGATTTTAATGGGGTTGCTTTATTATTGTTGAAGGCTTTGTAACTTATGGATACCAGTCCTTCATCACACACACAATTTATGTACATTGCCTTCCAGCCTGTGGCTTGTTTTTTTATTTAATGACTAAAAGGTGATTTTACGTTGAATAACATCCAATCTGTTGATATTTCCATTTGATGGATTGTATTTAAGAATTTTGCCTAGCTGGGCGGTGGTGGCACACACCTTTAATCCCAGCACTCAGGAGGCAGAGACAGGCAGATCTTTGTGAGTTCGAGACCAGCCTGGTCTACAAGAGCTAGTTCCAGCACAGGCTCCAAAGCCACAGAGAAACCCTGTCTCGAGAAAAAAAAAAAAAAAAGAATTTTGCCTAAACCACAGCTGTTAATATTTTCTTCTACAACTTTTACATTTGGGGTTTTACATTTGATTTAACATTCACTTTGACCTAATTTTTGCCTAATTATTCAAGCTAGGAGTCAAATTTTATTTCTTATATATGGGTACTCTATTACTTTACCATCACTTGTTTTTAAAAGATGACCTTTATACCTTGCCAAAAACTCAGATTTTGCCACTATAAATGACAGTGGCAGAAGCATCCAGAGCTGTTTGACTCCAAAGCCCACCTTAGGTGGTTCTGTCTTCAGAGATGGGAAGCAGAGAAAGCCTGGAAATGTGTGCCACAGGATCATTAGCATGATCTAATGAACTGCTCCCTTGAGCCAGGATTGTGGACAACTCCATCTGACATGGCCATATGGGCCACCACATCACGGGAAGAAACTAACTATCCTTCAGTCACATGGGAAGCCCCATCCTGGCCAGGAAAAGGAAGTTGTAAGTCATTAAAAACAGAAGAAGAAATAAACAAAACAAAACCAACAAACAAACAAAACAAAACCACTAACTCTCAGGAAAGGATTTTCTGACTGAATCTTTAGCCTGGAAGTTTCTCTCAGCAACCTAAGTACAAAAGAAAGGCTATCAGTTCTGGGTCAAAAATCAGAGATGGTGTCACTTGAATATTGTTGTGTCCAAACAGTGATGTTCTCAGCATCTTTGTCCCAGGTGACATCTTGGTAACCATCCCAGGCCTCCAGTGCTCACATCCCTTGCTTGAAAGAAAGCCTATGTATAAAGGTCCAAGTCAGCCTTATCTTGCCCCAAGTAGACCCATTCTAAGCAGATTAATGCTGGGTTTACCCCATTCCCAAGAGAAGAGGAAGAAAACCAGCTCAGAACAGTCCCTGTCCCTAAAAGCAGGAGAACCTGGCTCCCCCAAGGAAAACAGATTTCTGGCTAGAAGGTGGTCAGGGCAGCAGGCACAATGACAGTTGTCTTCTTGGATTCCCAGAGTTGGGTGCTAGGACAGATCTAAGGCCCCGATGATCAAATGATATTTGCCTGACTGGATGCTCCTCCAGTTATGGGTTGTCATGAACTCAGAAGGGTGACTTCAGACTGCCTGACCCCACTTCTCTGCCCTCTTCAAGCCAATGAAGTTCAAAGTTTGGCACTGTGTTGGGGAATATTATTTCAGGTATGCAACTTTAGTTTACACTGCATTTGTTTAATTCTGTGACACTGTGTTTCTGTGCCTGTCTAAAACACCTAATAGTCCTAATAAAGAGATGAATGGCCAATAGCAAGGCAGGAACAAGAATAGGTGGGACTGGTGTAGGAGGTCCTTCTGTCTATGTGTTGCTTTCATTGGTTAATAAAAGAGCTGTTTTGGGCCTATAGCCGAGCTATAGGGGAACAGAGCTAGGCAGGGCAAACTAAATGGAATGCTGGGAAGAGGTGGAGGGAGATGCTATGAAGCAGCCAGAGTCAGACATGCCAAAACTTTGCTGGGAGGCCACGACCTCGTGGTAATATACATATTACTAGAGATGAGTTAAACTAAGATGTAAGAGTTAGCCAATAAGAAGTAAGAAGTTAGAGCTAATGGGCCAAGAAGTAATTTAATTAATACAGTTTCTGTGCGGTTGTTTCGGTTCTGGGCGGCCAGGACAAACAAGCGATTTCTTGCCACATGGGACTAGCAGGCAGAGAGTATAAATAGAAGGAGACCTGCAAACGAAGAAAAGGAAGAGCAAGAGAACAAGGAGAGGAGAACATTGGGGGCCAGTCACCCAGCTACCCAGCAAGCCACAGAGGAAGAAGCAAAGAAAGGTATGCAGAAATAGAGGAAGATTAAAGCCCAGAGGCAAAAGGTAGTCAGGTTAGCTTAGGTTAAGAAAAGCTGGCAAGAAACAAGCCAAGCTAAGGCCGGGCATTTATAACTAAGAATAAGCTTCCGTGTATGATTTATTTGGGAGCTTGGTGGTGGGCCCCTCAAAAGGTAAAAGAGCAAAAACAACACACAATAGCACTGACCACATGCAGAAGAGAGATGGTTCTGTTTTACCCTTGTTGTTTCCAGTGTATTCCCTTCCTCTAGAAACAAAAAAAAATAAATAAAATACTACTGTCTCTCCAAGATTCTAGTCTGTCATTGATATGAGAAGGAATATTTTGAATCAGGAAAGACTAAGATTCCAAGCTAGGATTGGAGTAGGAGGGTCTTCTGTATTTCTGTGCTTTGATTGGTTAAATAAAGACTCCACCTGGCTTGTAAGATAGGTCAGCCCTTAGGTGGGCGGAGTAGACAGAAAGGAAGTTCTGGGAAGAGAGAAGGAAGTGAGCCAGACTCCACGAGCCACCGTCACAGATGGATGCAGGTTAGACCTTTCCGGTAAGTCACCACGTGGTGACTTACAGACTTTTATAATGGGTTAGTTTATGAGGTGAGGGCTAGCCAAGAAGAGGGTGGTGATGATGGGCCAGGCAGAGTTTAAATGAATACAGTCTCATGTGATTATTTTGGGCATAAGCAAGCAACCAGTGGCTGAGCGGGCCAGCGGCTGGGGGCTGGGAGCTAGGCGCTGGAAATATAACCCACACCTCTCCCCCAATTACAACATAGGATGGTCACAAAAGTCCTATACCGAGCCGAGACAGCCTGCCAACAAAGCAAGAAAGCAGTGCACCAATCAATAAGCTCTTGAGCCTGTCACCAGTGTCCCAACACTCCTGAGAGGCCTTGCCAGAAGCTGTGACTTGACCCAGTCAGCTGGATGGTTTTATATAGGACAATGAGATTGATTAGAACACTGTGACAGCAATTATGAGTGACCAAGACTTCAAACTCCTGGGTCTTGTCTAGATCACCACTGGCTGGCCTGCAGGGCAAGGCCACACAGAGGAAAGAAGGCTCCTCCCCCTCTTTGGTAGAAACAAAAACAAAATGTAAGACATTTTGCATACAGCAGTGGCAGCCACCACAGCAAAAATAAAGGGGGGGGGGCAAGTTCAAAGGTAATTGGACGAGGAGTTTTAGGCACGGCTGTTCGCATGCCAAACTGCTTCATGAATACCCTTCGGGATCTTTCCATATGGACAGCAGAAGGGATCCTGCTGTTCTTTTGCTAATAAAAACTGTTGTGATTACATTTTCAATCCTCTTGGAACCGGGTCTCTGTGGGGCCACAGCATGGCGTGCTGAGAATATGTCTTCCTGACTGATAGGCAGCAGCACCCCTCTCTGCTACAAGAGGGGTGCAAACACCCAAGCCCACAATGTGCAGAAGGGGGTATTCAGGGGAGTGTGGAGCTAGAGAAAGGAGAGAGTGTTTCTGGGACTGTGTAGCATCACACACCAGGCACAAGCAAGAGCACCTTCATCAATAGAGCGCCTTCTATAAATGGTCTAAGGTGAAAGAACCGAGATGAGTCTATAATCGCCTTTTTATTTCAGCCTCCGAGTGAAATTGCATCTGATAATCTCACCCCTTCCCTCCAGCCCATTCTGTGTGTGTCTTAGGAACAGCCTCTCCCGAAATCTAGAGTCAAGATCTACACAATCTTACCAACCTAAGTGGGTCGCAATGTTTCATCCTCTCCGACTCCTGCTTGACTCCCATCCTCAAACGACCCAAATCCATCTTCTGAATGGTATGGGCTTCTGGGGACTCCTGTTATGATATGTTTGCCATATGTTTCTATACCATGGAGATGTGGTTTTTCTGTCTTCATCACCCCAGAAAGCTCCAGTCTCCTTAAGGTCTTGCCCCTGAGACCCTGAGACGCAGTAGGCACACACTAAAGCATTCCAAGAATAAAC